>JAQOWZ010000012.1:5852500-6452500 GCA_035578165.1 Stenolophus ochropezus
GGGTGAGTCTGGGAAGACGCCCCCCCCCCCCTTAACTTTTTTATTATAAGTAATAGAAAAAAATGGCTCATATAAAAGTTTTATTATTTTACATATACTATTTGATGGCAGGGTAGATATTTTTTATAAAGTCAGGTTTACAAGATACAACTATCAACTTTTATTTTTCAAATGGCAACTTATAATTATTTTAATAAAATAGAAACCGCCATTTTCTTCTCTTTTCAACGATGTATTACTTTTTATTAATGTATTTGAAAAATTTCGAGAAAAATGAGATAATTTAGAAATATTAGAAATCATTTTTAAACAAATATTATAGGTGGCTATGTAAAAACAAACCAAACGTAACAATGTAAAACAATTAAATTAATGTCAAAAATGTATACATTTGTTTGTTACTTAATTTAACCTATGTTTTAAACAAAAAAAAAAAACATTTTAAAAAGTTTACGAAGAACGAATAAATTGATATATGATTCTAATAATTGGTGAATCGACTTGCATCATAAGAAGAGCAAAAAGAATTTATCGGGAGCGGTTTCCTAGACGTTGGTAATAATAATAATAATAATAATCTTTATTTCATTGACATGGTTTACATGTATGGAAAACGTCAAAAATACAATAAAATTATGACAATTATACAAACACGTATAAAGTTATAAAACAGTAAGATTACTTATTTTCTACTAAATAATATAATAAAAAAGGTACAGTAGATCCCGAGAGAGAAAGCAACTATGAACGACATAAAAGGCAGTCTTGTGAAAAGAAGTTAATTTGTTAGATCATAATACTCTTTTAAGTTATAGAAACAGTGTTCTAAAAGAAAAGATTTTAATTTGAATGAAAACAGTTTTAGATTTTTACAAGATTTGATTTCAGCTGATAATTTATTAAAAATCAGTAAACCTTGTATATGTGGAGCCTTTTTTGAAAAATCATATCTGGTTAAAGGTACCCGAAAGTCGTTTTTTTGACGTGTGTCAAATTTGTGATAGGTTGAATTTAGGTTAAATGATGATTTCTTTGCATAGATGAATCTGCATAACTCGTAGATATAAAGTGAAGTTACTGTTAAAATATTATACTTTTTGAAAAGACTTTTACATGAGAAATCACGCGATACTTTAGCAATACTTCGTAAAATTCTTTTTTGACAAATAAACACATTTGATACTGAAGATGATACACCCCAAAAACAAATACCGTAGCGAATAACTGATTCTACCTTAGCATAATAAAATATTAAGAGCTGTTTTTCCGTAAGAATATTACTTAAATGTCTAAAGTGATAACAAATCACACTAAGTTTAGCAGTAACAGAATCTACCTGCGAGCTCCAAATAAAATTTTCATCAAGAGACACTCCTAGAAATTTATTTTTATAAATCCTATAAATGTGATGATTATCAAGACAGATATCAATATCAAGGTCTCTGTTGCATTGACGACTGTGAAAACGCATGTAATGTGTTTTCGCAGAGTTAAAGAAAAGGTTGTTGCTACTAAACCAGTTAGCTAGGCGATCTACACAATTCTGACACTTAGCTTTAAGTGTATCACTATTTGGATGTGAAATGATTAGCGAAGTATCATCAGCATACATCGTGATTACACATTCTTTACTAAAAATAGAGCTCAGATCGTTAATGTACAATAAAAAAAGTATAGCTGAAATTACGCTGCCTTGTGGAACTCCAATATTCACTACAGTACGTTCTGAATCTATTTTTTTTTTGTGATATTGTTATCTGTATGTTTAATTGAAACGTATTGCTCCCTGTTTTCTAAAAAAGATGATATCCAATTAAGAGGCGTGCCCCTTATACCGTGCTTTTCCAACTTAAAGCGCAATCTATCATGGTTTACACAATCAAAAGCTTTTGTCAGATCACAAAAAATTCCGACCGGCTGCTCTCCATTTTCTAGTTTGCTTAAAATATTTTCGAGCGTAAATTGTATTGCATTTAAAGTAGAATATTTGGGTCGAAACCCGAATTGATGTGGACTGATTATTTTGTATTTATACAAAAAAGATTCCAACCTATTTAAAAAAGCATGCTCGAAAATTTTTGAGAAGACGGATGAAAGTGCCACTGGCCTATAGTTATTAATATTATATGCATCTTTTCCTTTATGAATCGGACTGACTTTATTAACTTTAAGGATACATGGAAAGTTTCCTGTCTGAAACGATAGTTTTACTAAATGCAATATGGGTTTAATTATGGTAACTGCTATAATTTTAATTAGGAAATTTGGAATGTTATCTGGACCAGATGATCTTTTGCTTTTTATTTTTGTTTTAATTAAATTTAAAAGTTCAGATTCATCAAAAGATAGCAGAAACAGGCTATTTGATTGTGCAACCATGACATCTTGCGGTTCTGCATTAGATGTGGGTAATTGATCTACTATCTTCTTAGGTGCGTCTCTAAAAAAAATATTAAATTCATTTGCAACATCTACTGGGTTTGTTACAATATTGTTGTCAAGCCTGATACTCAAATTTTGACTAGATGGTTTATTGCCTGTGATTTCTTTTATAACATTCCATGTGGATTTGGAAATATTATCGGAATTGAAGATACAATTTTGGTAATATTGTTTCTTAGTTTTGGATATCAGGTTTTTATGATTATGTTTCATTTCTTTGTAAAGAGGTGTAAATTCATTATGTGTTTTTTGAAGCTGAAACAAATTAAATAGATTACTACTAGATTTATGAATTTCATCATTGTGCCATTTTTTATTTTTAGTTTTTTTAAGGCTAGTATATAAAGGAAAATGTTTATTAAAATAAAATATAAAAGTTTCAAAGAAATATTGAAATCTTGTGTGTTATATACAGAGAACCAATCTTCCGAATTTAAATCGTGAATGAAACAATTTATTTGCGATTCATCAAAATTTCTTCGTGTGATTTTTTCCGTGCAAACGTCATTATTGTTTAGATTTGTACTAGTGAGAAGAGCTTTATGATCTGATATAACGTTGTCTAGAGTGGCACAACTACTACTAGTGTTACTAAAAATGTGATCTAATATATTGTTGCCTCTAGTAGGACTTTTAACAAGACTCTGACAGTTATAACTTAAAAGTAAGTCAGAAATCATCTTTAGGATTGTAGTATCTCTATCGGGATCAAGATTAAAGTCACCTCTTAGAATAAGTTTATAACCCGGTTTCATTACTTTGTCTAAAATCTGATTAAATGATTTAAATAATTTGTCGGATTCTACTGAATTTAAGTAGCCGGGTGTTCTGTAAAAACACATTATTATGACTGTGGTGTTAGAGTTTGCACACCATTTAGCACCACAAATTTCAAACACTTTATCTACACAGAAATCATCTAAATTGATGTGCTGTACATTAAGTTTTGAATTACACCAAATTCCAACACCACCACCTGTGTTATTGGTGCGACAATAATTTGCAATGCATGTATGGTTTGGAAAAATTAAACTGTTAATAGAAACTGGGTTGCACCAGGTTTCTGAAAAACAAAAAAAAATGATATTCAGTTCTGGATTAAGAATAAAATTGCAATGAACTAAATGAAGTGTGTCATAGTTTAAGGATTGACAGTTCAGGAAAACTATGTCGTAAATGCTCAAATTGTCATTATTTTGCACAGAACTAGATACTACGACGTCTTCTTCTTCAGGGTCCGTGGCTGAAAAAACCTCGAGACGTATGCTCCTTGCGGCCATATGTTTGCATTCATAGCTTGTTCAAAGTTTATTAAATTAACAGTAATTTTAAAGGATGTATAATGTTCAGGGAACTTGGAATTAAGCTCTTCCACAGTCACTTCAGGAAAAAGAGATCGAAGATGATTTGCTATGGTTTGAGACTGAGTTCCTGGTTTTAGCCTAGATGCGTATATAAAGGCTTTTTTCGGTGCTACTTCTATGTTATCAATTTTAGCACTACCGTATATACCTGGCATTTTTTTCTGGTTTTTTCTTTTTTTAACAACCTCGACCCATGGAGTATTTTTATGAATATCGTTTGATATTATATTAGTTGACTCTTCGTTTTCAGAGTTTAATTTAAGGTTAAGTTTATGCTTGTTTTTATTTGGCGACGTTAAGGCCAGTTCAATGTCAGATCTGTCAGGTTTAGTGATTTTTATGTTATTATTATCATTTGTTAGTAACTTTAGATTATTAGTTTTATTTTTAGTATCAGATTTAGTTTTAGATGGCGTTACTTTGACAATTTCTGTTTCATGCATTTTTATATTATTTTGTTTTAAAAGTGATATAATTGTTTCTTTATCCTTTATAATTACGCACTTGTCACTAATAATTTTATCTTTTTCTTTAATTAACTGTTTTTAATTAACTGTTAAAATAACTGAGAACTGTTTAATACCAATACAAAACTAAAAGTAACAAAACCATCAAATTAATGTAGTGGTGAACAAACATTCCGTGTATCCACTTTGATCTTTGACTTTGATCAAAAATTGTTAGCAAAATGCAGAAGATAGTACATGAGCAAGATTACAGGCGCGTAAGAAACTTCTAGTTAAAGAAATTATATGCACAGTTGAAAAATGTAAAAGTCGAGGTTTGAAGAAGTTGATGTAATATTATAGCATATTTGAAGATTCGACAAGTGCATAATTCAATACCTAAGCAGAGCAGTGAAAAATTATTTGAATGTTTCATGCACTCCACTTATTAATTAATTACGAGGATTTTTAATGTTATAACAATAAACTACGTATTATTGCAAGCATTTTGTGTATATGTGAATATATGTCATGCAACAATAAGTTAATAAACAATGTATTATAATTTTTAGGTTTGTTGCAGATCACGTTTCGTAGTTGTAAAACGATAAATAAACCAGGAAAACACCAAGGATAGACATACAACAGGATTAAATGTAATGAAGACAACAATGAACGTGATGAAATGTTGTTACTTAGAAACTGACACAATGAGAAGTTACGAGATAGTGATTTTACAAGTAGTTTGTTTATACCAATGAAAGATGTGTGTGTGTGAAAGATAATTTAGCAATAATTGTACATGTTAATATTACAATAATAATGATAATAGTAATAATAATAATATATACCTGGAGAACAGCAAATAAAATTTACAATATATTGTTTAATAAATATAAATTAACATGCAGTGTATGTGTACTATATTATTATAAATAGAGAAGAGTTAGACAATACATGCAAAAAATGTGATGTGTTTGCGTTTTTTATTAATTTAAAACTACTTTATTACTCTATAAACAAATTACAAGTACCTGTAAACAATACAATAAATAAATAATTAAAAGAGATAAATATTTAAATATTCATTCATAACATAACCTATATTCCACTACAAGTTTTTTGTTATTTTCGTGTCATTTTCAACATTTCCTTTGTTGTTCTCGGCTGTTTATTGTTATTATGTTAAAAAGAAAATTCTTGTTATTAAAAGATGACATACATGTCTAGCAATATAAAAATATGTAACCTAAATCTTTTTCGTGCTATTTCTTATGTCCATGTTAACTTTTTTATTATTGCGTATAATTTATTCATATTTACACATAATACATACATTTAAAAGTGATTTGTTGCTTAGTATTAAAATATATGATAAATTAATATTATTTTAAATTATTCATGCCATCTAACATTATATAAATACACCTGAAACACCTGGAGAGTCATGAACACGCTCACAGAGAGTACATATATTGTACAGGGTATATATACAGGGTGTTTCACGCCTATGGGACACCTCAAATAATTCCTATACTATTAAATATACAACAAAATTCTATAAGGATGTCTTATAGGTGACCAAGGGGGGCATTCGATTAAATAAGAAAAAAACAAATTAAATCAGTGGTTCTCAAGTTAGGGATCAGAGATATATTTTTTTAAATGGGATGACACATATTTTTTATGCCTATGCGATAGAGTTTTTTTTTCTGAATTCAACCATATAATAATATCATATCCTTACATAACAAAAATATTAAAAAAATTCAATTTAAAGATTCGATAAATTTTATTTAACGTGACAAAAAACAGTAGGCTATGATCAATAACAAAAAAAAACATAGGTTAAAAACCATAAACATTTGATAACCCAACACAAATTTATAATTTATTTTCAAAATTATCGCCATTTTCTTCTAAACATAAATTAATTCGTCTAATTACAGATTCCGATGTAACGTGATGCAGTAGGATTCTGTTCAATAAATGCTAAAACAGCCACTACTATTTCTTCTCTATCTCGTACTGTATGCGGAAAAATCTTTTTTCGAGGAAATGCACCATGTGATTTCAAATTTCGTTCTAAACGGTAAATCATTTTCCTAGAGACGGGCGGTTTGTGTGGATATCTTTCATTAAACACAACACAAGCTTGAATAGCATTTTTATGGCACTCTCCATAAATTAATAATAAATTAAAATAATCTTCATTAATCAAATTCTCCATATTAAAGTTTTCTTTATCAATAAATACAACAATTAGAACTTATTATTATAAATGACAAGAACTTGTGCTGTTTTGTTTTGTTTTGTTATTTATCATGGCCTACTGTTATTTGTCTAGTTAACTACAGTTGGAATCTTTAAATTGAATTTTTCTCAATATTTTTGTTATGTAAAGATATGATATTATTATATGGTTGAATTCAGAAAAAAAAACTCTATCGAATCGGCATAAAAAATATGTGTCTTCCCATTTAAAAATATATATCTCTGATCCCTAACTTGAGAACCACTGGTTTAATTTGTTTTTTTCTTATTTAATCGAATGCCCCCCTTGGTCACCTATAAGACATCCTTATATTATATTTTGTTGTATATTTAATAGTATAGGAATTATTTGAGGTGCCTCATAGGCGTGAAACACCCTGTATATATATATATATATATATATATATATATATATATATATATATATATATATATACAAAGTAAAACTTCTTATAACTTGTAAACTAAGAGATATATAGCCACGAGGATAGAAAAATTGGAATCTGGAGACTAGGAACATTATATACACACCTAAAAAACATATATATATATACAAAGTAAAACTTCTTATAACTTGTAAACTCTAGAATTCGAAATATCAAAACTGGGCAGAAATGAAATTATATTAACTGCGTAAATATTGGAAATGATTTAAATAGTTTAAAGGCAGTCATATTAAAACAGCAAAATGAAATTCTGGATCTTAAAAATCTTAATAATGCATCCATAAACACCCTGTCTCCTATAGTTACGGGTAGGAATGACGAAACCTGAAAATTTTGGTACCCGGGTACCCGATATGAATACCCGGGTAGTACCGGATACTCGATAATTACCCGTTACCAGATAATTACCCGATACCCGATAATAACCTGATGCCCGATAATTACCTGATACCTTTCAAAATATCCGTTATTCTTTCATGTTCGTCTTTTTAATACAAATTTTTGTTATTTGCATATAGATTTATTAAATGAACAAAAAAATATTATTTTCTGATATGGAAATTAAAAAAAAACATTGTTATTTTTTATAATAGACGAGTATATCAGCAATATAAAATTACAAAATTAAAGAAGTACATTTGAATTAATTACTTAGGAATATCTCATATTTCTATTCGCAAATATCAGCATGGATGATGTATCTGCACTCAGTCTTGATCTTCGTTTTGTTACATTGTTTCCGGTAGCTGAAAACTGTCTTTAACTAGCAACATCAGATTTTAGGTAATGGGTAGATTTCGGGACATGGGTAATAAACGGGTAACGGGTACATTTCGGGTAATCGGGTACTATTTTTGATACCCAGGTATATTATTATCGGGTAGGTTCCGGGTACCCGGGTACCCATCGTTATTCCTAGTTACGGGAACTATTATAAGTGACATTGCTGAAAGGGATAAACGTTCTTGCAATGTAATGATCTTTGGTTCAGATGAAATACATACACTTTCTAAAGATAAACAAGTAGAATGCGATAATAAGTTGGCTAATGATCTTTTGGTAGGGATGGATGGTAACACTTCATTTGTAAAATTATCACGTATTGGTAAATATGATGCTACATCCACCCGTTCACGTCCTACAAAAGTTTAATTATCCACTACTGAACATGTAAATAAAGCTCTTAGAAACATAAATAAAGTAAGAGCAAACATAAATATAAATCTGTTCGTAACGAGTTAAATAATCGTGTAGCCCAAGGTTAAACTAATAATAAAATAAAATATTCAAATGGTGTTCCTAAAATAATTAAAACGGTAAACGAAATTTGTCCAATAGATATCCTTTTACACTTAATTGTTTTTATCAAAATACCAGAGAACTTAATTTCAAAACTCATTTAATAAAATATTGTAACGTTTTATTTATTTAGGTGAAGTGTAAAATTGATGAAAACACTAATATTTATATAACTAAGTTTAATTAAAGAAATATGAATTATAAAGAATAATGAAAAATAACTAATACTAAGAATTAACAAATATAAACACTAATTTAAGACTAACATATATCAATAAAGACTTAACACTAAGATAATATATTTAAACAATTAGAACTACGCAATATTTATTTCAACAATATTTATGTCACTCTTTATTTATATCACTATCTATTTATTTATATCACCATCTGTTCACTACACGTATCGATACAAGACTGTCCTCCTGATCTTTTGCTCGGGGTATTTAAGTAAAACATTTCCTTCTAGAACATTCGCTGATTCCTTGGAAATCAGAACAATGGGGAGCGGACGGACGTGTTCTAACCTGTTCGCTAGCGGCCGCCGCCCGCGCCGCGACCCTGGGTTCGCTACAATATTTAATTGTTGTGCTGAATCGTTCGACATTTTAATGATTAGGGAAACTTGGCTTACTAGCTCTTGTAATAATGAAGAATTATTTCCTTTAAATTATAATGTACTACGCCGCGACAGAAATGTTGTCCTAGTTGATCGATCTGTTGTTGGTGGTGCATTAATAGCCTTAGCAAATCATATAAATTATAATATTGTTACTCCCGTTCGGGGAAACAATATAAAAGGGTTGTTACCAGTTTGGAGACTGAAGATAATTATAAAGTACTTATCCTGGTTGATGTTTGGCACACTAATTATTACCACGGGTTGTGGAAATGTGTAATAGTTTTATTGCTTTACTTAAAAGTCACAAAAGCACAAACTGCCGGGCAACCTCTTACCATACACTAGTTATACAGTATAATAAGTATAGATCAGCAAAAAGGAGTAGGTTAGTAGAATAAATAATTGACCTTCATTATGTGCAACCTGTGCTAACATCTAAACACAGGCTATAATGTGCTGATTTATACTTGTTACAATAATAAACACTAACCAATGATTGTACAGCAATAATAGTAAATGTGAAATTAACAAATAACAACCCATAATAATATAATTCGTATACCAAATTCTAATGAATTAATTATATTTAGCCCTGATAAACAGATGTTGAAATTGTTTGCAAAAATATTAAAGAAACAAAAAGCACACAAGAAATATTTGAAATTTCTAGTACAAGACAATGTGAAATTAATGTTTTTAAACCTTTTGTAAATGAATGCAAAGAAATAAAATTTCAGTTTTCACAATAATTGATGCTGGAAATAAAAACAAATAAATAAAGATTTTGTAAAATATAGAAGAATTTACAAAAGCTATTCCTACTATAAGACCACTGAAAGAATTAGATACTAACCATTAAACATATTTTACTATATTGTATGTATTACTAATTATTATTATTGTAACTTTAATATGTAATAGATTAAGAAATATCAATGAGAATAAAATAAGTAAAGGAAAGTCATTTGACGAAATAAACACTATTCAATTACCACTTTCAACTAATAAAATAGAACATCAGATTTCTTTTCCATCCACTAGTTCTTAGCCATCATCACCTGGAAAGAGAGGTATTATGTTACCCTATTAGATGACGATATAATAAATATGTGATGAATCTTTCACGTTGTCACGATTATATAATTTATATACAGGCTGGCCCAATGAAAATTATCATCGCAATTTTGGCCACTTAACATCAATTTTGCAAAAAACGCTCGAACACGTCAATTTAAGTATAAAGAGGGACACTTGAATGGATTAGTACCAATGGCATAACTTTAACCCTAAAATGGGGGTGGACTGCACCTCAAAAATTTTAAATGGAAACGAGTGTCAAACATGACAGTTCGCAGATCTTTCAAATCTCTTTTTAACAGTTTTTTTTTTATTTTTCAAATAGGATCATTAGTTTCAGAGCAATATCGTTTAAAACAAACTTTATCAGGTGTTTAAAATTGCAATCAAGTAGGCTTAAAAAAATACAACTTGCGATATCATCCTTTAATTTCTTCTTACCTTTCCTTATCTTTCTTGTCACTGCTTGCGTCAATTCAGTCTTTGTAAAGATTTTTGTATTTTATAGTTTATTGAGATTTAGTTTGTTGAGTGACTTTTCCAGTTTAACAATTTTGTGTGTGCTCCCTTTTACTTTTGCTTGGATTTTGTTTTGCTTGGTGCTGGTTTGTGTCCTGCTAGGGAATTAGTTCCTGCTGGAGAAATAGACTCGTATATCCGATTCAGCCGTGGACTCACAGAGCATCAACGTAGCCGAGAGCTTGTAACACTTCCGCCGCAGTTCCACACCCATCTCAGCTGCTCTACGAGATACCAGCCCACCTACTGTCGGAGAAACCATTATACTCAGTTCACTTTCAACGTGAATATTTTCTATAATAATCCAATCCTGTCAAAGTAAAAAGTGTTCGAAATATTGGAAAAAATGATTGCCTTCTTTTTCTCAAAATCCGGTGCTATTGTAAGTAATATAAATATTTATTTGCTTTTCAGCTTAATACTGTACATTTGCTTCCTTAAAGTATTTAATAAGTTTACATGTTATTTCATTTCATACAATTGTTTTAGTGTTCTTTTTCTTTCTTCTATTTCTTTCATCCATCCTAACCCTTTTCCCGTATCTTCTAGTATTTCTTCTCTGGTTCTTCTTTCTTCTTTTATTTCTCCACATTCCTGTAAAAGGTGTTCTAATGTTTCCCATCCCTCTCCGCATAGTCTGCATCTTCTTTCTTCGTCTGGTTTCCAGTAATCATTCACTTTCTCTTCATTACCGCACCTGTACCTTGCTACCCTCCTAATGTTTTCAATTTTTTCCCACTTCATATATCGCGGTGTTCCGAACGTTCTTATCTTGTTATATTTTGGGTTATATCTGGAAGATTCGATATTACTACATCTTTCCTGATTCTGGATGTCTATGCCTCTTTGTTTTATTTTTCCTTTTATGTGCTGCCCTCTTGATCTTTCCTTGTCTATTTCTGTTGGTGAGTATCCTTTGTTCTCAAAGAATTTTCTTCTCTTGCTCCTCGTACCTTTTTCTCCATCTCTTTTTCTGATTTCTTTGTAACATTCCTCCATTATCTTTCCTTTTTGCCCTATCCAAATTTTTTCTTCAAATTTCATTGCTCTATCCCCTGTATCGATTTCCAAATTGTTCCTTTTAATCTCCTCTAAGGTTATATAATTCGGTGTTGTTTTATCTAATCCTATTAACCACCTTATGTATGTGGTTTGGATCACCTTTAATTTTTCTTGTTTCTCCCATCCCCATACCTCTGCTCCATACATCATGACGCTTTTTACTAATGCGTCAAAGAGCATTATTCTGGTTTTTATGTCGCCTTTAAACTTTCGCTCTCCTATGCCCCATGTCTCCTTGGCTATAATCAATGCTTTCTTTTTAAGTTCTCTTATATGTGCTTCTGGGCCACCTGTGCTCTTGAATGTATACCCTAAGTATTTAAATTCTTTTACTTTTTCAATTTCCTGCCCTTTCCATGTCCAGTTTTCCTGAGTTTCTCTTCCTCCACCTTTTTTGAATTTTATAATTTTGGTCTTTTTTGAGTTCAGTTCTAATTCTCTTGTGTCTAGATATTTTTCTAATCTTCTTATCATGCTTTTCATTTCTTGTTCCGTTTTCGCCAGCAGTACTATATCATCTGCATATGCTAATGTCATAATCTTTTTGTTTCCTATGACTATTCCTCCATCTTGATTTTCTAACAGCCTTTCTTCTAAATCTGCTATGTAGATCGCAAATAGTACTGGGCTTAAAGGGCATCCCTGTCTCAGTCCTCGTGTCGTCCAGAATTCTTCTGTTTTCTTTTCTCCTACTCTTACGTAATTCCTCGTTTCCGCATATATTTTCCTTACTTCCTCCGTAAGCTCCTTACTTATTCCTCTTTTCTTCATTATTTCAATTAATTTTCTTCTCTCTACTTTGTCGAAAGCAGCTTTTAAATCAATGAATAATGCGTACAGTTTCCCTCCTTTTCTGCCTAATTCCCTGTCTACTAGGTGTGAGAGTATGTACACGTTGTCCATTGTCCCTCTAAATTTTCTAAATCCTGCCTGGTTGTCTGGCAAAATTTGTTTCTCGTCTATTTCTTTTTCGAGTTTGTCCTGCAGTACCATACCATAGATTTTGTACATAGTGTTTAGCATTGTTATTCCTCTGTAAATTTTTGTTTCATCCCTTTTCCCTCCTTTATATATTGGCACTATTACTCCTGTTTTCCATTTTTCTGGGTATTCTTCTCCCTTCCATATCTTGTTTATTATTCTGGTCAGCTGCTTCACTACATTGTCTGGGCTATTTATCCATACTTCATTTTCTATTTCATCGTCCCCTGTCGCCTTTCGTCTTTTTAGCCTTTTTATTTGTTTTCTTACTTGGTCTTCCGATATTTCGTCCTTTATGTTTTCCTCCAGTCGGCTCGTTTCTACATCTACATTGGGTTTCTCCATTTGTCCTTCCAATAGGTTTATGAAGTGTTTTTGCCATTCTTTGATTTCTATTTTTTCGTCTATTTTGATTTTATTCTTCTTATCTCTATTTATATATTCCCATACTTCTTGTTCCCTGGTTATGCCTTTGACTTCTTCCTCTTCTTTTTTCCTTCTCTCTAACTTTTTATTTTTGCATAACTCTCTGAATTCTTTTCTTTTCCTTATATATTCTTCTTTGTTTTCTTGTCCCCTTTTCCATTTTTTAAGTGTTTCTTTCATCTCTTTTTTTAGGTTGTTACAGTCTTTGTCCCACCAGTTATTTTTAAACGTATTTTGTCTCTCTGTTATTAATTTTACATGTTTACATTTTTGTATTTTGTCCCTCAACTCCTCGATTTCCTCTCCTGCGGTAGCTACTGTGAAACACTCATTTTGTATTAGATCTCTGTATTTTTTTGTCCCTTTGGGTGACCAGTCTGTTTTTTTATACATTTCATTTATCTGATCTGTTTTGGTCTTGTCGTTGTATAAATCTATTATAATTGGAAAGTGGTCTGATTCCGTTCGTTCATCTATTTGAAATTTTACTATTTTTGTCAAGGCTGATGCATTTCCTATTCCATAATCTATTACCGAGCCTTCACCTTTCGGTCCTACGTATGTAAGCTCCCCTTCTTCATCCCCTATTGTTGACCCATTTAGTATTCCCCAACCTCTTTCTTCAATCATGTTTATTAGTCTTTTGCCTTCCTGGTTTATTGTTTTATCTTTTGAATTTCTACTTTCTTCGTGTTCTTCTAATATTATTTTTCCTTTCATTCCCGTTCTCGCGTTAAAATCGCCTCCTAATATTAGCTTGTAATCTTCTGTGTAGTCGCTTAATTTTTCTTCCACTTCATTGTGTATTCCTTTTATGCTGTTTTCTCCATGTATTACTATATTTCTCTCCATTATTTGTTTGTCATACATATTTGTTGCTTCCTCTTCTTTTATGATTTTTTTGACCCCTGTTAGTACTCCTCCCTTAGCTCTTCCCTTTTTATGTTCCCTTGTTGCATATTTTATTTTCCACTCATATTCTTGGGGTAGTTTCCCTTGCCAGTTCCCCCATTCTTTTTCTTCTAGCCATACCTCTGTTAGTCCTATAAAATCCCATTCTTGTAAATATTCCCAAAATTCTCTGTCTTTATTTTTTAACCCTTTAATATTCCAAAAACCTAGTCTAATCCCCTTTTCTTTTCTACTATTTAGTTTTTTGGTTCTAGTTTTTCTTTCTCAGTATTCCATAACCATATTGTGTCGCCGGATTTTAACTTATTATAATAAATTTTTACGAATTTTCCCTTTCCTTTTTCTTCCTTTGCTTTCTCTCTTATTTCTTTTTGGATTATCCTTTCCCTGTACGTTAAAAACTTGTCTATATATATTTTATTTCCTTTGAGCTTATGTTTCGATGCGAAAATTTTTTCTTTATCTTCTCCATTCTGCACTTTAATAACGATTTTATGAGAGTTTGTTGCTTGTCCTAGTCCGTAAGCTTCAAAAGAGTCTAACTCCACGTCTAATTTATTTTTTAGAAAATTTTTGACTTCCTTCTTTACGTGCTTAGTGTTAATCTCAAGTCCTGTTATGATTAGTTTATTCCTATTCATTTCTTTTTCCTTTAGTTCTTCTTTCCTTTCAATGTTTTTCAATCTTTCTTCCATATCTTTTATCTGTCTCTCCCTTTGTTCTTCTCTAATTTTTATATTCTTTATTTCCTTGTTCATTTCTTCTGAAATAGTTCTAATTTCCTTACAAAAGTCTTCCATCTCTATTTTTCGCTCTTTGTTTCCTTGTTTTACTTCCATTCTCCCCTCCTCTACCTCTTTTTTAATATCTTCATATTTCGTTGAAAATTGTGTGAGGGCTGTTCGTATCTCTTTTAATACGTCTTCCATTTTATCTTGCTCTTCAAAGAATCTTTCTTCCCTTTTACTTCCTGCTGGGATTTTGTCTTTTTGTTGACTCTCGCTATTTCTTTTCGTTGGTGACCTCGTAAAATTACCTTCCTCGTCTCCTGTTAAATTTCCATTTAAAATACTCCATCCTCTATCTTTTACTTTTTGTAACAATGTTAGGCCTTCTTTATTTATAATTTTATCTTTTGATTTTCTTTTCAGTTCATTTATTTCATGTCTATATATAATTCCTTCTTCTCCTGTTCTGGCATTCATGACTCCTCCTATTATTTTGTATTGTTGTTCAGTTTCATTCAATTTTTCATCTTCGTCTAGTTGTTCCTTTAATCTACCTTCATGATATAGTGTTACAACACGCCATAATTTCCCATTTATTTTTACTTTTCTTTCCTCTGTTTGTTCTTTATATTCAAAGATTTCTTCTTTTTCTTTTATTCCTTTTTTTACGCCTATTATAATGCTTCCTTTGTTTCTGCCGTTTTTATTTATTTTTGTTGCGAATCTGTATTTCCAAATAAATTCTTTTGGCATCTTACTTTCCCATTTTCTCCAATTATTTTTATCTATCCCTGTTTTAGTCATACCTATTAAGGTATATCAAAGATTTTTTCATATTCCAAAAAACTATTATCTTTATTTTTAATTCCTGCTACATTCCAAAACCCTATTTTCAATTTTTTGTTTACTCCTACTGTGTTTTTTCTTTCCGTTTTTATTGAAAATTTTCGCTTGTCTCCTTATTAGTATTTTGATTTTCACTCCAGAAGTACCATTTTTCACCAATTTTAATTTTCTTGTAACCTGTTTTTACATTTTTTCCTTCTTCTATTTTAGTTTTCCATATTTCTCGCAAATTTTGTTGTATTTTCCGTTCTTTCTTTGTCATGTCATTATTTATATTGTAACGTTTTTATTTATTTAGGTGAAGTGTAAAATTGATTAAAACACTAATATTTATACAACTAAGTTTAATTAAAGAAATATGAATTATAAAGAATAATGAAAAATAACTAACACTAAGAATTAACAAATATAAACACTAATTTAAGACTAATAACTATTAATAAGACTTAACCACTACGAACATTTATTTAAACAATTAAAACTACGCAATATTTATTTCAACAATATTTATATCACTATTTATTTATATCACCATCTGTTCTCTACACTTATCAATATAAAACTGTCCTCCCGATCTTTTGCTCGGGGTATTTAAGTAAAACATTTCCTTCTGGAATATACGTCGATTCTTCTGGAAATCAGAACAATGGGAAGCGGACGGACTTGTTGTAACCTGTCGGTCAGCGGCCGCCGCCCGCGCCGCGACCCTGGGATCGTTACATTGCCCCCTTCTTAAGACTGTTTCGTCCCGGAACAGTTCGTTATGACGAAATCTGCACGCACCACCCTTGGTGCATCTGGAAGTAAGAAGAGTGAATATACCGCTTGCGTTCTTCGTTATCATTCTTCAGTTGTAGCGTTTTTCCGACAGTTGGACGTTGGTTGGCCAGTTCTTGTACTCATTCAAATTTTCTTTTAAAAACTGAAGCGATGCCGCGGGACATTTTAATATCTTTCGCTACACAATGTGCGAGGGAATACTCTGGGGACACGGTGAACAGATCTCGTTGTTCTTCTCTTGTCACGCCATATCGTGCCTTGTGACCAGTGGAATGGCTTTCCATAAAGTCATCAAATGTGGGTTCCTCACCTACAACCCGACGAACCGTCGCTCCACGATGATCGTCAAAATTATCACCAGCGAAAGGGGCTAACCGATTGAAGTGGACTACTCTCGGCTTTCCATTCGGTGTTTTCCTAATTCTGTAGATCACATTATTTATTCTTATTACGATCTCGTAGGATCCTTTCCAATTTTTTTGCAGCTTCGGTGATCAGCCACGTCGTCTTTGTGGATTGTAAAGCCACACCAAATTCCCCGGTTGATAACCACCTTTTTCAGCCTTGACATCATACAGGTCCTTCATCCGATCGCTGGCACTTTGAATGTTTGTACGGACTTGTTCATGGATGTCGTTCATTCTTCTCCGTAAGTCCGTTATGTAGTCCTCCCCGGCTAGATCTTCACCGGGTTTACTGCTAAATA
Source organism: Stenolophus ochropezus (assembly GCA_035578165.1). NCBI lineage: Eukaryota > Metazoa > Arthropoda > Insecta > Coleoptera > Carabidae > Stenolophus > Stenolophus ochropezus. The sequence goes on from JAQOWZ010000012.1 coordinate 5,869,431, forward strand.
CCAGGTCGCATGGTAAGCGCAACTCCCGTCCGAATAAGATGTTTGCTGGTGTCTGCCCTGTTGTCTCATGCACGGATGAACGGTAAGCCAACAAGAACAGATGAAGATGTCGGTCCCAGTCTCGTTGATGGTTAGAGACTACCTTTGACAAATACCGATTTATTGTTCTATTCATCCGTTCAACCAGGCCATCAAACTGCGGGTGTAATGCAGTAGTTCTGGTTTTAGCTAAAAGAAAACATTGCAACAAGAAAATTGCTATTTCAAGTGTGGTAGGTATTCTAGAATCCAGCCCATGTAGCTTACAATATGCAACGTATTCATTAAAATGACACCCGAAAATAAATGTTTATTATCTGAAGCATCGATATTTCGCACTCGCGACTGATTACGTGAAGCTTCTTTGGCAACTTCATGATCTAAGGCATATGATAGTGCATGAACTAAAATTTTGGTCAAGCCAATTGCTTGTTAAGTTTCAATCTCACGAACCCCATAGATAAATGCTTGTGTGACTAGGCATTTCAAAAGGCTTTCAGACGCTGTAGGGTGTGTTAGACGAACCAGACGAGCTATTTTGGCTTGAAATTCTTGAATGTTTTCTTTAGAACTTCTGATACCGATTCCTCAATTGCGTCTGGTACACCTGCTCCAGATGTGCATTGCCATATCGCATATCCAATCAGTTAACAAGTAGTTCGTAGTCTTCCTCTTCATCCTCTTTTGGCATTTGTAGGATATCGATGGCTTCTCCACGCAGAACTGTTAGCGTTGTAGCCTTCTCCTTGGAAGTTTAACCATTTGTTTCAGGAGCAGCCTCAAGTTGTTTTACGTAATTCGACCACGATGACTTGCCGTCGAATTCTGGTATTTTAATGTGCATTATTGAATTATTTACTTCTGTTACTGTATCTTTTTCTTTAATTATATCTGCATCAGAATTTGATACCGCTGAGATAATTATAGAGGAGTTTTGCTGTAACTCTTCAACTTTCTTCTCGTAAGTTTCTATTCTCTCTATTCTACAACTGTCTTTCAATTGCTAGTTCAGTGTCTCTTCTAAAGTTCTAAATTTTCCGACAACTCTTTTTTCAATTCATTTTTCAAAGTGTTAGTATTAACTGTTAATTCTACTTTTAATTTTTGTTGCAAACGTCTGAAATTTTCTATTAATTTATTTTTTAAAGTTTTAGAAGTTTAAGCTACTTTTCTAGAATATTCCTTTAATTTTTGTTCTAAGTTCTAGAAATTTATCTCATTTTTTCCAACTTTCGAGAATTTCCTTCTAACTTTTGTTTTAAGTTCTTGAATTTTTTATCAACTCTTCTTTAAATGTTCGAGAATTTTCCATCATTTCTTCTTTCAATGCTCTAGAATTTACTTCAGATTTTCTAGAATTTTTTTCAATTGTTTTAGAAGTTTCCCGATGTCCAATGCACCACATGGAACATCAAATAAATAATCTTCAGGATTTTCATCAGCATCGATTAACGCTTGATTTAGACGAGATTGCAGAACGGCTTTGAATCCTGTTGTTTCTAGATCTCGTTTTAGCGTTTTTCCGACGGTTGGTCGTAGGTTGGCCAGTTCTGGGGTACTCACCCAAATTTTCAATTACAATAGAAGAGCGGCGAGCGGATCTTGACAAGTCTGTTAGTGGCCGTCGCCCGCGACCTGACCTTGGAATTTTCAAGAAATATCTTTTTTAATAATAATTTCGTTTACAAGTACAGTAGTTACAAATTACAGGCAACTACAAGATGATCAAAACCAAGAAATAACTTGCAGCCACACACTTGCAACGTTTCTAAATAAAATGCAGTTTCCAATTTTTTTTTATTTTAAAATTTTAAAATAAAATAAATAAATAATCTCAATAATTTAATCATTCTTACTAAAATACTTCTCATATAGAAATATGTACTATTGCTATCTCGGAAACTATAAGAGCTACGAGGTCGGTTAAATTAGCAAACAATTTCTATTTTATAAGACTACTTTAAGGAGCGAAACAATTTTTTTTTTTCGACCAGTGGTTCTCGAAATACGGGGTACAACTTTCTTATTTCAAATGGAAACATACTTTTTTTATTTGCTTATTCGATTCAGTATTTTATTCTGAATTCAACGATATCCATATGTAATACCCTTACATAACAAAATTTTTGAGAAAAATGTAAAATTATGTATGTATCATTTTTTTTAAATATGATTATTCAAAGAGTGCTGTGGAAGAAAACAAGTAAATCAAATGCAGAAATAATTGAAAATTTTTAATAATTTTCTTCAAGTTGTGAATAATTATCATTTAAACAAAGACCAAACACAAAGATACAAAGAAAAATATTTTTCTACATAAAATGTATACTTCTCATTATGAGAAAAAATATTCATTTTGTTACAAAAGTACACTTGAAATGTTTGACAGCAGTAATATTAACAATTGTTTTATTTTCTGTTTCTTCCATAGCACTCTTTGAATAGTCATATTTAAATAAAAATGATACATACATAATTTTACATTTTTCTCAAAAATTTTGTTATGTAAGGGTATTACATATGGATATCGTTGAATTCAGAAAAAAGTACGGAATCGAATAAGTAAGTAAAAAAGTATGTTCCCATTTAAAATAAGAAAGTTGTGCCTCGTATTTCGAGAACCACTGGTCGAAAAAAAAATTGTTTCGCTCATTAAAGTAGTCTTATAAAATAGAAATTGTTTGCTAATCTAACCGACCTCGTAGCTCTTATAGTTTCCGAGATAGCAATAGTGTACCACTTAAAATGGACACCCTGTATACCCACTAATTTTGCAAACACAGTTATAAATAATGTATAATTTCAATAATTTTATTATTACTATTAAATACTTCTCACATATAAGTACATATTTGTAAATCCCTACATTTTATTTTTCAACAATTTGACGTTGTTAAGAATTAGATAATAATAATTACTTCTTTACCTGATAACAATATTTTTTTTTCTATTTCCGTTTAATAAGAGACTTTTTATTTCACTAATTTCAGTTAGGTTATTGATTCCATTATTTCACTCGTGAAATCATGAGATTGTTATTTCACGCAAAATCAAATTGGAGTAGGCTTATACAGAAACATAAACAACTACAAAAATAGAACATTTAGTTCTTATTATCTTAACGAATATTAATAAAGTAGTTATTACATTTATTAGATTCAAAAAGATTCGTATTTTACAATTAAAAAACATTAAATGACAATCTTATTTTATATCGTTTAACTGTTTATCATTTACAATCCTATTGTAGTAACAACGCACAAAGTTAATAAGTCCATGGAATTGTCTTTTTTTTATTATTTTTCGTGATTTGAATCCATTGCATGAGACAATATGTGAACAATTCTTTATGTAAGACTCTATCCATCTTAACAGAGAGCCATGAATACCATATGGTAATAAAGCAGCTAAAAACTTAGAATGATTAACTCGATCAAAGGATTTACTGAAATCTGTGTACACTACGTCGACTTGTGTTCTGTTATCTAAGTAACTTGTAATTTTATCAGTGAAAGGGTTTAGGTTGTTTAGAACTGATTTACCAACGCAGAAGCCTGATTGCTGCTGTATTATTGTGTTGTATAATTCAAATTGAATTTTATTAACAGTGAGGTTTTCAAAATTTTTACCAAACATGTGAAAGATCGAAATAAGCCCGTAGTTGCGTACATCTCTTTTATTACCTGATTTGTGTTGTGACGTCATTAGGTGGTCCTGGTGGAAGTTGACTCGTTTGCCTTTCAACGGTTTCCCTCGGGCGACATCAGCAGCGGTATCTGAAAAACAAAACGAGTGCCGCGGGTTGCTCTAGGTCGATGGGCCAGGGGTTAACATTAAGAATCAGAGTTATTAACAATAAATCTTTATTTAGATCCTTGTGTTTTCAAATATGTTGACGCGGTGATGTCAAATCTACGGTCGCGGTCAGAAGCTAAATTCAACAGGAGAGTACAGCCAAACCGAATGCCAGATTGAGGCTGTACTGTGGGAGTGGTCCGTGGCCTCGGTCGGGAAGACAAATACTGCCAAACTGGGTGCCAGCTTCAGGCGGTATCGTCGCGACGGTCTACGGTCAGACTCAGGAAGACAAGTACCACCAAACTGAACTCCAGCTAAAAGTTCTACTCCTCAGGGTCAGCGATCGGGACGGTAACAAGTCTTACCTACGGAATGTCGGTCTGTGAAGGGTGTTTCGGAAACAAATCGCAATCGGTCGCTAGAGAGCTCAGGTTAGGTCGCTGTCAGAGACTGATAAACAAGTGCCACATTCAGCCCCGGAGGTTGTATTTATACCCGGATTGTTAATTAATCTGGTCTAAAGACATTGTATGACAGAGACGGAGAGATTTTACTTTATTTTTATTTAATAAATAAATTTTATTAATTTTATTATCGTTCTGTGACTTCCCTGCGTTTCACAAATTTATAATTTATATTTCAGAGTGTGCTACAAGTTTTGAAAAAATTGTATTAGCATTTTTTCCAACTGTTGCACTAGGTCATTGGCGGGCATGCGTAGTTGTGGCTGGCTGTCCGCGTGCTGTCAAGGATATTGTATTACTCTGAAAAATATACAAATCACAAGAGAAATGTAAAAGGTAAGTTGAAATTTGAAAACAGGATGGTATTATCTCCACATGATGTTGTAGGGAAGTCTGTAGCTGTAGCTGTCAGATGCCTGGCCATGCGGCCTGGGTGATAGGTTAACCACGTATTCGTGGAAAAGACGTGCTGAAAAAGGCTTCCACGGTATTCTGGCGGTCTGCAATGAGGTTCGCAAGTCGTGGAGAGACTGCTTGATAGTTTTGCAGCACGTGGTCGGGGCAAAATACATGCAGGTGAGAGTGCACTTCGTCACAGTGTATAGGAATAAGAAATGAACTATTGAGACTGCGTTCGAATGCAAGCGCCATGAATAAGTAGTGAGTATTTAAAGAACTAAAATGAATTATGTTCGACTATTGGTAACCAGCCGGTTGCACTATATATTGTTACTTCTTGATCATAAAAGCCCTGTGATATTATATTGCAGCTTGTGTAATTAATAGAAATGTTTTTATTACAATTTTCTAAGAAATTATATGTCATCTTTTTTCCCTCTGATAATCCTTCTTTGATTCCTTTTGACTTTAATTTAACTTCGTCTGACTATTTGGTAGCAAATTTCTGTAATTTTGGCAGTTAAAGTGATTTCAGCTTTTTTTTTTTGGTTTTTTTGAGTACTATTGAGAAACATTAGTGTTTCAGTGTATTCATTTATTTTTGTATTCTCTTGGGAAAACTGTGTTTTAATTTTTCTTTAAATTTTTGATGTATTTTGGGAAACATAGTTTCAGTGTTTTCATTTTTGTTCGAGATCTTTTGGGAAACATTACAGTTTCTCTGTTTTCATTCACAATTCACAAAATATTGTTTTAATTAATGAATAGATGCTATTTCTTAACACACACAGGCATCGAAAATCCATTGAATATTAAAAAGATTAAAAGAGATAGAGATCTTTAGGTACATGTGCCGCTACTAAATGGATTGTGTACTTTCTGAAATCATTCGGGGCATGAATAATTCAGTTTTAGTTTTGTTTATAGAATAAAATATTAATATTGCTCTCAAATCTATTTAAAAAGTGCTGTAAAACTTAGATATCTTTTAAAATTAAGAAAAAAATCACAATTTATTTGATTTAAAAAAAAAAACAATGATTTTTGATTATTTTCAATAAATCATGATTTTTGCCAACCCTGATTTATATTCCTATATTTTCAGGGTATTCAATCATAATAATTTTTATCATTAGAAGTGTTATTATAGGTAATATTTTTCATTTTTTTTTGTATCTACTCGTATGTTAAAATGAATATTTCTATATTTATGATATAGAAATCGTAAGAATTTATTAATGTTACAAGTACTCGTACTACGTAGGTAATACTTTTCTTATTCTTGTTGCTTTCAGTTTTTATATTAAAATTAATATTGTTATATTTACAGGGTAGGTATACAATCATAAGTATTATATTTTTGCTACACTTATTATAGGTAATACATGTCTTATGATTTAGATTTTTATGAAATGTTGTTATGTACTTATATTTACATATTATTTTTTATAATATAAGTAACGTCTCAACCATAATTTGTATAAGAGCAATTTTTACAATAAATAAACAAATGAATTAATATTTTTCCATGCAATTACAAAAATGTATTTCTTTATTAGAACTTTCATAAATTTTATTAAAGTTTAAAGTAATAGTTTTTTGTTGCTATGTTATACTTCTATAATAAAATTTTATACTATTCCAATGATTTTTTAAAGTAAGGTATCACTTGTTAAGCATATTTAAATTCGAGATTTAATCATACAAACCCTGATTATTATATTAATTATATTTAAAGATTGATAAAAAAAGAATTCCTTGAGAGTCATAAATTTGACATATTTTATTAAATTATTGAATGAACATGTAACCAAGGTTCATGTGAAGAAAAATAATTATCCAAGAAGAGTATGTTTCAATATAAAATAAGTAGATAACGATAGTCGATGGATAGATAGATAATGATGAGGGCATAAATAGCGGCAGCGGTATGAATAGCTTCAAATTTCCTAAAATAGTATTAATTGAGTATCAATATTGTTATGCATATATTTTGTAAATTTACTTTTACTGACTTCTTTATGTTTTAGAAATTATTTATTATTTTTAACGTAATCCATTGACTGTATCGCAATTTTTTTTAATTACTGTTCTTTGACAGAAACTACTTATCATTTTGTTATGAAGCCTACTCTTCTTATAAATTTTTTAAATTTATATTAAATTATTTTGGATAACTCTAATCCTAACAAAGATACTTGCATTATTATTATCATTATTAATATTAGCGTGGTCGAATCAACATCAACTCAACATCCAAATCAAATAAATACTTTCACGTGTATCCTGTGGCTGTTTCTGGAAGCCGTAATCGTGACCCTCCGCAAAGCAAATTCGGAATTTCTAAATCCCCTTACATCCCCAACCCCATAAATGCAGCTTACCTACAAGCTTGTTTTACCATAGCGCCCAAAATATTAGCGGACAGAAGCTGAACTATTTCAAGCTATTTTGTGTTCGCAAACAGCAGTTTTTTATTTCGAGATGCATTCAAAAACTACTTCATATTTTAAAATTAAATTTTATGTAAACATTACATATAATAATATCTAGTCTAATGACTATTTTTGTCAATTTTTTTGCTTAAATGTTTACACTTTTCGAAAATATTATGGTTATTACAGTTTCATGAATTATAAAAACTAGTCATTTTACTAGATTAAAATAAGAACTACAAATGTGAAAAGCAATAAGGTTAAATGTGGTTAATTTTAGAATGTACCTCTAACAAAATTTGATGTATTTTTATGCAACGCGTGATGCATTGAAACACAGCCTTAAAAATTAAAACCAAAGGATAGACTAGGTAATATGGACAAGTTTTTAAGAAATGTGGATGAATGAGGTAAGGGCCACAGCCTTTACTTAAATCTAGGTTAGAAAGACAACTGAAAATGTCTTCTTCCTGAATTGCTACATTATGTATATTAATGGAAGTATTAATGTTGTTAAATGAAGTATTAATATTATTGTCCTGAAAAGTAGTGTACACAGATTCAAAGTAATCAGCAAAAAGATTACTAACATCATTCCCATTGAAGGCATTAACATCATTAAGTTGCATTGAGTTAGGTAGACAGTTATCTTTCTTAAGTTTTTTGTGTGATTCCAACATGAGGATACATTTGATTTTAAATTATTTTCAATATAACTAATGTAGTTACGATAATCACTATCTGACTTACTTTTAAGTATTTGCCTTAGCACACTAAAAGACTTATAGTCATTGATGTTACCATATACTTTCCACTTTTTGTAAAATTTATTTTTTTCTTTAATGGTTTTAATTAATGATTTAGGAAACCATTTCATATACTTACTAATTTGTTTATTGTATATAGGATAGTAAGCTTCTAAGAGGCTGTATAAAATATCGTAGAATGTTTTTACGTTTTCGTTTATATTACTGTCATTAAATTTTAAATCCCAATTTACAGATGATACTTTATAAATTAAGTTTTCCTAGTCTCATTTTTTATAATTATAGTTAGGAATATAGTTATTATATAAAGGTCATCATTAAGAAAAAGATCAAATTGTAAAACAGGTAATAAGTATCTAACGTTCTAATCGGATATAAACATTTTGAAATATTAAGATTTAATGAAGATAAAATAAGGTCTAAGACGCAATTTAAGTGATTTTGGATATTGTTATACTGTGGTAAGTTACAGAGTGACATCATTATATTTATTAAGTTCGTATAAATTTTCGATTGTCTGGATGAATATGGTGTCAAATTGTTATCATTGAATTGTATCCAGTCAACTGTAATCACCGACAACGTTTATATTTGTAGTAGGAAACTGAAAGACTATTGCCCAGTTGCACCAACAAAGCTTACATTTTAAGCGACACTTAAACAAAAAAATGCTAATCGAAATTTTGACAGCAATGTTAAATAGTTCATTTGACATTTTATTCCGATGTGATATTGTTCATTTAAGGGAAGCTTCAAATTTAAGTACTACTGGTGCAACCGGCCATTAATCACTTACTTTATTGAAATGACTGTTGTAGGTCTCGACATCAGCTGTTGGTGGTAGGTAGACACAACTTAAGTAAAGTTTTTGGATGTTCGAGCTGGATATAGTCATCCATAGGTCTTCAGCAAGTGAGCATCACTCTAAATTAATTCGAGAGTAATATTTTTTGGACACGAGAACTAATATACCACCGCCTTGTTTAACATTTGGATTATCACGATCTCTTCTATAAATGGAGTATTTGTTAGGATCACAGATCTCAGCACTTATTGAGTTATTTAACCTCTCACTTAAACAGATAATGTCACAGTTACTTGATGATATTTCATTGTATAATGTACGTAATTTAGTTTTTAATCCTCGTACATTTTGATAATATATGTTTATTATATCAGGTGACGACACAAAGATTAAATATAAAAGAGTGTTTTTTATGCATGCAAGATAGAATTAGAGAGCTTCCAGGAAAAACAAAAAATAATGGAAAATAAACTAACAAATCAACAAAAAAAAGTATGTATAACAACTGAATTGACTAAAAACGATTTACACATCCAACAAGAATCTGGAAAAGAGTGGAAGAGGAAAAAAACAAAAGTAAGTGAGTAAAAATTGGCTACCAGAAAGTATTTATAGACAATACAGAATGGATATGGGATAAAACTTTTGAAAACCTAATTTAAACCGCAAAACCCAGAGAAAAATCAAAACGGTTCAAAAAACTGAATGGAAACACGATGGACGGCAAATTTATGACAACATACGCAAAGAATCTTAACACGACAATCATGATGAAAGATAGGAAAAGTTAAATAGGAACAAATACAATAACAAATGTAAAAAAGAAAACAAATAAAGAACATAATTTAACACAAAGAACTATTAAATTTGGTACATGGAATAGTAAGAGTTTAAAAGGAAAAGAGATGGAACTGACAGAAGAAATGCGAAAGTTAAAATGGACTATATAGGATTAATAGAGACTAAAAAGAAGAACAGCGGAAACGCAAAAACTGGAGTAGCAATAATGGGTAAAAAACGAAAACATGAGAAACGAAAGAATACTAACAATTAACATTAAAGAAGGAAAGAAAGATTAAAAATACAAAATAATAGTAGCCTAAGGTCCAAAAGAAGACGCAATAAGAAAGAAAGAAAGAAAAAGACATTTTTTTAATGAACTACAAGAATAATTGGATAATGGCAGCCACAAGGTAATAATTATGGGGGACATAAATGGAAGAGTTGGTAACACAAATGAAGGAATTGAATTGGGCTTAAGGAAACACGGAGAAAGCATAAAAAACATCAATGGAGATAGAATCATAGACTAAGTTACTGACAAGACAGGAATCATACGTACTAAAGCGTGATCCCAAATTTTGCACTATCACGCCATCTCTGAATTTCGATGGTAACTAAATAACTTCCTGGGGTAAGGAGGGGTAATCCAAAATGAATAATCATGGCATCGCAGATCTAAGAAATATGTCAACAATTTCATTAGGTCTGGAATCCTTGTTATTCATTTTTAAGTTTATCATTTTTATAAAATGATGTACCATTACAAAGCACAACAAGTTGATGGTGTGCGTCTGAAACAGAACTCATTTCACTATTTCACTCAGGCTCCACAAAACTAACTGCTGCTGGTTTACACAATTTACGCAATTGCAGCAATAAATGTACAATAAATTTGAAACCATTTTAAAACACATGACAGTCATATAAAAAAGCGCCCTCAGTTCAAAAGTAAACATACTGTAGGCACATCCAGCACCATCTATCATTTTCAGTAAAAAATATTAACTTCCGAACGGTACATGCAACGCCATCTAAAAATTTCGATGAAAACTAGAAATCTTGTTTCATGCTGCCCTATGAAGATTCAGCCGGGTGGATAGAAATAGAATAATTGACTTCTGCCTGGAAAAACAAAGCAATACCAATGAGCACACAAACAACAAGACAAATTTTAAGTAGATGAGTTCCCAAAACATTTATTAACAATTAATACTCACAAAGGATTATTCTAATATCAACGATTATCGTTATATTTCAAGGTAGGTACAGTAGATAACGATATACGAAGACCCAGTATGTCAATGCGGAGGTAGTTTTCTGCAACTCTCGCTCCTCTGACGTCAGGCGAGTTGCAAGAATGAAAAATTTGCCCGCTAATCCCGGAAATCTTAGCTCGTCGTTATTTTATCGTATTTAGCACTCAAATAACAAGCCATTTTGGATTACTTAGATGTCGGTCGATTGGTATAAAATTCAAGACTAACATAGACTATATTTAATCTTAATATTTTATGTAAAACGAGAGTTTAATAAAACATAAGTTTTAGAACTGATTTCCTAAAACGCTGCCGAATAATGTTAATAGATATGTACACAAAAACATTATTGAAACAAAAACAATAGAATCGAGAGGTAGTAAATCTTTATTAATATATAAAGTATACAAAAAATATTTAAATGTTAAAAAAGTTTATAAAAATACAAAACAATTTTTTTCATGTTTTAATGATACAGTCAATATTATACACATTACAATAATGAAATATTGCATACTTAAATAAAACAGTATATTTTATTATTTTACTTTACAATTTGTAAATTTTACTTATTATACGATTCAAATCTCTCAGTCTGTAGGTTCTTCTTCTCGATAAACAAATAAGTACTTCAAATGGAATAGTATTATTGGGTAACTTATGCAACGTTTTTTCAGACAATTTTTTAAACAAATTACTTTCATTTGACAGAATTTCATGCATATTATTAAATTCAGTCTCTAGGATTTTAGTAGCTTTTCCTCTTGAAATAAAAGTAAGCCAATTTTGAGACGATTTTTAACTTGTATATTTTTTAATTTAATTTAATTTAATTTAATTTACAACTACACAACAGGATACAAAGTATCCTAATTACTGGTAGTTGGATATGCTACATGATTAACACACATGAAATTTGAACATAATAATACACAAAGAATCAGAAACAAGATTGTGGAAACAAGACTGTATGATAGAACAAGATTACAAGGACATCAGAACTGTATATAAAACAGATTTTAGATGGATGTACGAATAACAAAGAATATCAGCATTTAATTCTAGTTCTAAACTATTAAAAATAAAACAAATTCTTGAAATAGGGGCTCTTAATTCTGTGACGAAGCGTCACGATACAGTTTTATTTTAACAGTATTTTTGAACGTAAATTTGAAGTCAAATTTACCGCAGCTCTACCTTCCAAATATTTCGTGTTTCATTGTTCAATTTATATTTCAGAAAATCCGTAAGGTAGGTGCATATATATAAATATATATACAGTATTTACGGATAGTGTAATAGTTGTTTCCGCTGTTTATTTTCTTCATTCTTGTGCGGCGAAACGTGTGCTTGGAAAAGTCATCGTGTTCCCATCCTGTGCACGAGCGGAGTGAAAGTCTCGATAGTTTGCGAGTCCCGATTACTAGAGCAGGAAAAGGCTAGTGATCGCATTACCACTATCGGGATAATTTTGGATAAAATTCGGCCTAAAAATAATCTTTGAATCCGGTTGGAATCATTTTGATTTCGCGAGCCGCGAAACAGGATTTGGCCTGTTTTTCTCTTGCAACCAGGATCCAGCAAGGATAGTTCGGTCCGATTGCACTTTGCGTTCGTTCTTTTCCTCACCCTATAACCTCGTGTGCGTAAATGTGAGCGAGCAGCGCAGGGTAAAACATTTTTTTCCTGAACCGAATAAATATATATATTCTATATTTTATTTATTATTTCTGTACTGTCTTTTTTTTTTGGAAATCGGCCCGTCGCATTGTGTCCAAGCGAGCGATCACCACTGGAGTTGGAATCCGTACCTTGGACATTTTTCTCCACTGAGATACCCGTGGCCGTCGTCACTGGAAGCCTGCGAGTTAGACGTCTCTACCGTTACGTAGAGTGGCGCCCGAGATTTGGCAATAAGTAGCGCGACAGCGTTTGTATATTTTATTATACCGTAACCTGTCGACTAATTCCGGTGCTTTTACACCAGTTCTTGTTTTCCTGGCTGTGGCGGCGTACTGTACGTTATGTGACGCGAAGATATCGTCGTAGACCGTCACCCTTCGCCGAGTACGATTGGGACCGGCGACGTAACGACGTCACAGTACGAGCGATCAATGCGAGTAAGTATTTCATTTAGGCGAATGCACGGAAGGTATTTCCGCATAAATATTGTACAAGATTTTTTGCAACGAACGAATTAATTATAAAACGTAATTAATAAAAATGTAAAACTGTCATTAAATAGTCAATAAAGCGAATAAACATTCGTTGCTATGGACTGTATGCCATTGTTCACCGTTGTTATTGTTTGTTTGTGTTGCTAGTAGATAGCGCCAGTATTATTATAATATCAAAATTAGCAATGAAATTTCTAATTTAATTTAGATAATTTTTATTCTTTTGACTAATTGTCCTCAATTATTTTTTTCTTATATTAAATTTGTTGTAATGTGCAAAAAAAAACATAATAACACTTTTAAGCTACTCGATGAAAGTAGTTTCCGTTGAGACACTAGTGCGTGAAAGTAAAACTATAGCGGGAATATAGCCTTTTTGATTGTGAGTTGGCTGCGGGAAAGATTAGTTTCTAGGTAGTGAGTACGAAAAAAAATATAAACCGTTTGTTTGACAAGTCAGTGTATAAACTTTAATCATAAATCCGATATCTAAAATCATTGTAATACACATTAAAAGTGAGCAAATTAATCAATAAGGATTGTAGTATTTTTCATGGCGATTTAAAATTTTAATTTTAGTTGTTTTCCATATCAATACTATCAGTGTTGCCAAATGTGTCGTAAAGTACCTAAATAAAAACAAATATTCCTAAATAAAGTAAGATGAAGTACATGCAATAATTTACAGGTAGCCAATTAAAATTTTAAAATTTAAAATGTACCTAGAAACAGTACTTTCAAATGTTTAATAAATAACTAGATAAAATTAAATATTTCTACTCAATCTTAACAGAAGTTCTTTAAAATTTAATAAATGCTGTTATTATATGTAAATTAAAATATAATTACATAGAAATGAATCACAACAACCAATTTAATTTTATTATTAAACTAAAAGTTGTCAGAAGTAAGTCGTGTTTGGTATCAAATGAAATCATTCGACAAAAGCTGGCTTGCAGAAATGAAAGTAGCCGTCAAATATATACAGGGTAGAAATGAACTTAATTTCATAAATTTAAGGGTAAATAGTATGACATGTGTAGATAATGAATGTGAAAGAATTTTTTTTAAAATCGCATATTTAAGGGTAGTTTTCTTTAAACTAATATTTTGGTATCACTGGACCATTGACAACGCATTTTCATTCTTCTATAAATAAAAACATACCTTTATTACTTGAAATTAATTTACATAATATTTCTGTATAATCAAATCTGAATTATTTTTAACGTATTTTATTTTGAAAGTTCAGTGAACCATATCAAAGATTAAGAGGAATCCATACCCTTATTCAATTTGGCAAATTCGTTGGGGCCACGAAATTGGCTCCTTTTTTAACCCGATTTTAGCGTAGTAATAAATTGCACAATATTTATTGTTTATACCAATGTATAAGATAATTTTATAATAAAACATTGAGTTTCATATAGCAAGGGTAGAATATAATAAATCTAATTATTTTATATGGCATATTATTTTAGATGTAGCCATGAAGTTGATACTAATTTTGTTCCATGTGGTACATTTTTTTAAAATTTTATAAGATAACTTATTTTTCCATATTCATATTTTTCTAATTTTATAATATATTCATTTTCCGTTTAAACCTATAATCTACTATTTTACAATTTAGGTGAAAATTAATTATTTTTTCTTGCATATTGTCACCCAAAAAGCGTCCTCTTGTTATTTTCATCTTCTGGTCATTAGAATACAGAATCCCATAGATCTAATACGCACAAAGTAACTGTTTTGTTTTGCCAAATTCACTTAACTTTGAGGATTATAAAGGCACTTAATTCTATTACTGTATTAACATTTGATCTATCTGGAAATTTTTAATATTATAGTATAGGACAAGATATTTGGTTAATCCGTTAAGCTAGGTAATAAAAGCGGGTAAATCTCACAACGGTATTAAGAAAAATGTCATATTCTTATAACTGTAATGAGGATCAAAAATGGAAAGAAAATTAACCATTTCTCATTAGGCTGGATTAGTTTTTATTTACTTTCAAATTTACTGTTTTAGTACGTATAGTTAAATCAAACATTTATTTAAAAATTTGAAATCAGTCTCTGCATTTCTGGACCATAAATTTGGGGATAATCCCATGTTTACGGTATGCTAGTAAGGGGTGAGGTAATCCAATTCTCAATTATGTTGTTCAGCACTATACCTGTAAGATAAGCACGGGCTTATGGTACAAATAACAAATCTCAGTTCACTTGGGGTTGTTTACCATTGCGATAGTTTACTGTTTGAAACAAAGACTCTTTGATTTTACAAATATTTTGTACAAAATTAACAAATTTAACATGTTTTCGTTGGGCCCCAAAATTGGCTCTATTTTTGACCCGATTTGCATAAACTTTTTTATTATTTGTAACGAAAGGATAACTCTAGGTCTGTATTGTGCCACTTTTTTTGATTTTTTTCTTTTAATAATTTTTATAGGACTCCAAACTTAAGGTATATTTAGTTTTAAATAAAATATAAACAGATACGATATTCAAAAAACTAATACCGGACGAACCTGGCATGGACCTTTAAACCTAAAGATACAGAAAAAAATGTTTGAAAATATTCGTAAATAACGTCAATTTCGTGGCCCCAACCAAAACTTTTTTGGTATAAAATGCTGTAAGTAGCTAGCGCCGCCAAATAGCAAAGAGGATGAAACTCTCTTAGTACATTCTGTGACAAAATTAAACAATGTAACAGAAAGGGACACATTTTGGTACTACAATAAAATCCCGTTAATCGTTTGTGTCTGTGTTATGTGGACTTTCCAAATCTCGTATGGAAATCATCCCACAAAGGCATAATATATGTAATCAAACAATTATTATTCAAGTTATGAAACAGTAACAAATTAGTTTCAGTAAACATAGTTAAATGAAAAACATAAATTATTTAGATCTAATAATTGCACAATTGTGATAATAAAGACTTTAATTTTAATAACAAACCTATACCTAACCAATTTATGAATAATATTATGTTCCCTGTTAAGATTTGCAAAGAAGAAGAATGTCGAATTCTTCTTCTGTTCTTGTCGGTCTTCTGAGTTTCTCTACCGGAAGATTAGCAAAGAAAGTAATATTAGAAATATAGTTTATAAAAGGAATTAAGTAACAATACATAGAATCAATTTTATGGAATGAAAATTAAATTGTTGACTTCTTGATGAATATCCCGGGTCCAACATACATATTGTTTTTAATTGTTAATAGGAACTATGTTTAAAACAATTATGAACATAAGATTCAATACATTGTTTTTTATTAGAAAATTTGTTAATTTTGTACAAAATATTTACAAAATCAAAGAGTTTTTGTTTCAAATGGTAAACTATCGCAAAGGTAAACCACCCCAAATGAACTGAGATTTGTAATTTGTACCATAGGCCCGTGCTTATCTTATAGGTAATATTAAAAATTTCCAGATAGATCAAATGTTAATACAGTAATAGAATTTAAGGGCCTTTATAATCCTCAAAGTTAAGTGAATTTGGCAAAACAAAACAGTTACTTTGTGCGTATTAGCTCTATGGGATACTGTATTCCAATGACCAGAGAAGATGAAAATAACAAGAAGACGCTTTTTGGGTGACAAAATGCAAGAAAATTTAATTCATTTTTACATAAATTGCAAAATAGTAGATTATAGGTGTAAACGGAAAATGAATATATTATAAAATTAGAAAAATATGAATACTGACAAATAAGTTATCTTACTAAATTTATAAAATATTGAAATGAATTGTCGTTTGGACTGTACACAGGGTTCAATGTCATAAATAAACTCCGCCTACTGCTCATTTCCATTACACCCGATTCTTCCCACAAAATATAGGTATGGTATAGTATAGCCAGGATTGTCCTTCATAATTTCAGCACAGTTTTCAATCCGCTCTCTCAATTCTTCAACAGTTTCAGGGGGGTTTTTCCACCTCCGGTTAAAGTATCGGTTACCTTAACCATCGGTTAATAGAAAAATATCGCATCAAAATAGTAAACTACGTATATTTTTGACAACTGACATTAGATTTTCGATGCGATGGTTAATGTAACTGACACTTTAACCAGAGATGGAAAAACCGGCCTTTAATCTATTGCGCAGTATGTATGGTCCAAGCAAATTCCCATTGAAGATACCAGCCCAAACATTTAATGAAAAACTATGTTGTAAACTACTTTCTTACTACAACATGTGTATTTTCTTGAGCCCAATAATGCATGTTGTGGAAATTATGGACACTGTCATGTGTGAAAATTGCTTCGTCACTAAATATTATAAGTAAAATTTAAATTAGCAGCTAGTTTGCTAAGCTCATTGAACGCATCTACTATTGTATGATTGTCTCAGTTCACACTATTCCAGGCGGAAGAGAAAAAGTGGCGGAAATTTAAATCGACGTCATTGGCAGGTTTTGTATTAATTCCATTCTGCGATCTCTATGTGTGGTTTATCCATTGCGCTCTTTTAGTGTTTTTCGTGTCAGTATTTGTTGTTGTTGATTTTGTTATTGTTGTTGAGTTGAGCCAATGCCGTTGATTTAAATTTCCGCCACTTTTTCTCTTCCGCCTGGATTGGTGTGAAATAAGACATTTATGGAATGGTGTAAAATGAGACAATCATAGAATGGTGTGAAATGAGATAAGATGGACATTCGAATATAAATTTTATTAGTACGTTTTAAATTATTTATTAAACGTAAAATAGTATAACAATGTCAGTGAGCATTAAATCTGACTTTCAATGTATAAATACAACTTGTTTTCGCTAGAAGAGAATAAATGACTTTTATTTAAATTTCCGCCACTGGAATGGTGTGAAATGAGATGAGGATTGGGCAAAGTCGACGGTGCTGCTGTAACAATGCGGAAAATGAAAATTTTGAACTATTGAATTTTGAGTTTAAATTTAATAAAACAGTTATTTATTTAATTTGTAATAAATGTCGAAAGTGGTTGAATTTAAATTGCTGCCACCAGATTATTTTTAATTAGAATAATCAAACTAATTTTAGGAATAAGAATTAATTAATAAGGATAAACAAAGCGATAATAAGAAAACTTAACAATAAAATATATTAAAAATGAAATAGAATTACAACAAATTAAAATTACTAATTATTGGTTACAAGTGAGGAATAAACTTAAACTTACTTACAAAATATTATTTACAACACGAGTCATGATTGACTCCTCTTCTTTACTCGTTGACTATCTCTCCGTGACTCTCTAACTTCTCCTTTCCAAAAGTCTACCTCCAACGGCCCACCCCTTCTTGTTACAGAATATCTCCCCGTTTTCTGATTCTCGCAATTTAACTGGTCATCTTCACCATGGGCGTGTAAATGTGTTACACCCCATAGTCTCTATAACAGGGTGCATTTCTCAACACCCTGAGATCCACAAAAAATTAGAAAGTTAGCGTCTTCTGAGAATCAGAAAACGGTTCCGTTCAGGGTGATGGTTTATGGCCGTTCGAAGCAAACCTTTAGAAGCTATATAACAATAAACTTAAAAGCCAAACGAAATTTCGGAAACCTTTACAAATCTTTGAACTATTTATTACCAAAAAGAATTTTGAAACAAGTCAACAACAAAATAAATAACAAAACGAATAGGTATTTGTTTAACTGGATCAGGCGTTTTGTGTTAGAGGGTAATTATTTACAAGCATTAGATAACAACTTACTTCACTCCCAATCTTTCTTAATTGAATTAATTAGTTACAATGTGTTTGATAACACAGAGTTTATAACATGCAGTTATTGTTTATTTGAATCAGTACTCTATTGGCAGTCGTGAGATAAGTGTCGGAGGTGTTTGATTCAATAGGTGAGACACAATACTTATGAGTTACTGAGTGTGAGACAGTATATTTACTGTAGTGTGATCTTGATTTTATCCTATCCCTATCCGCGGCGCGTAAACCCGTTAATACTGCATTGACAGGAGGGTGAAGCCGAGGCGCGACGCACCAGGGTACCCTGGTGCCAACGGTGCCCTGCTGGAACAGGTGCCTTAGTTTCGCTTGCATCTCGGTGGGGAGGTGGAGTATGGGTTTGTACTCGGCTTTCACTCATACTCCTGAAGCCTTGGTATAACTCACTGTGGGAGATGTCAAGTTGCTCGATGGATTTCGAGTGTTCTGCTACCGTGGATTCGGTAGCCGGCATATCGTGGATTCGACATGTGACACTTCTTTCGAGGAGTATCCTTTTCAATTTTACCCGTCTTACCTGGTTTGTTGTTGAGTGTGAGTGTTGTTGTGTGTGCGAATGATATATAGTTGTGTGCAATGTGTTTCACTAAGCATTAGCTTACTCTTTGACTTTCCTTTTCAGGGTGTTCCAAATTAGAAGACGTAATTGGCGTATTATATATTTATTGTTATTTTCGTATCAGAGTGTACAATTATTTCATTAATTATATTGATTGCAATTATTTCAGACTTTTATTTTAGCTACTCTACCTCATTAAAATATCTTCATAACAATTCAGAAGTGGGATCGGAACCTGGATTAGGATTCTTTAATTGTTTTAACATGTCACATCATCAGGATAACGAATCTACTGGAATTGGAAACGCGTCTCCTAAAATCAACCTTTTGATACGAATGGTGAAAACAGTATCAACGAAAGAACAGGCCGGTAAAACCGGACATGTTAAAAGAGATTGTCGTGCAGTTAGACAAGCATCTACTTCTAGCAACGCTTTCAGACTAACTACGCATATCCGACCACCGCTACTAAACAACCGCACACAACCATCCTCATCGAATGACGATAAGCAACCTTTTGTTACACTAAGATTTGTCGGATAGTTCGGAAAGCGACAACACAGCACAGGATGAAGATACGTTAGGAGTACAAGATGTCCTCGAGGACAAGGACTAAGTCAGGATAGTCGAATGTTATAACCACTTTTATTTAATTTAATTCCCTTATTAATTTAGGAATGTATTTACTATTCCTTTTTCTATTGTCTTACGTAAATGGTTACGGTACACTATTACTTCAACTCCGTAAGTTAATTTTAAATAGTTCCGTTTTGATACTCTAGTAGTAAAGAACGTGAAATGATTTCATTGCGAATTCTTATTAAGAGAGCGTGTTGTGACAACAGGTGAGAGGGTTTTTATCTTATACTTAACGCGTAGTGTGAGCGGTTTTATTTTATGTTTAAAGCGTATTGTGAGATATTTTATTTAATGGTTAATGCGTCGTATGGAATAGTTTATTTGATAGTTAACGTATAAAGGGAGATAGTATATTTGTGGGTTAACGCTTGGTTTGAGATGCTTTATTCGACGGTCAATTCGTAGAGCGATATAGTGTCTGATACGTTTGGCGCGGATGGAGCCTCTTGAGTGTGTCTCGGGGTTGCCTGATATACGGAGCCTCTTGAGTGTGTCTCGGGGTTACCGGTGCGTTTGCATCCGTCTTGGATGGAGCCTCTTGAGTGTGTCTCGGAGTTGCCTGATATATGGAGCCTCTTGAGTGTGTCTCGGGGTTACCGGTGCGTTTGAATCTGTCGCGGATGTAGCCTCTTGAGACATTTCAATTGAACCGAATTCGATACAAGTTATTGATATGATTGTAGGACAATCACTGACAGAATTGCTACACATACGAATTTTTAAAGATGACAAGACGTTGCTTTTATTTATAGCTGATGAAGTTAGTTTACCGCCGATCGATGCGTTACCAGTATAGAAAACTACGTTATCGACAATGGAAGCAGTAGTTATACCTCCAGGTTATGCTGGGAATATAATATGTCTTGTGAACTCTACGGGAGATAGGTTCATTGACCGTAGCGTATGTTTTCAGGAAAATTAAGAACACTACTTACCATGATGCGTATTTTCGACGGATGAAGAAGGGACTCGCATATTACCCGTTTGAAATTTATCAAATAATGATCTTAAAAAAAAGAAAAAGAAGTTGCGCGCGGAACCATATGCAAGGAAGACAGTCTAGATATGACCTCAGGATACTATCAGGTACCTGTAACTGAAAATCACGACATCGAACATCGTTTGTCACTCCAGATAGCCAGTTTGAATTTACTAGGATGCTCTTCGGTTTAACAAATGCTCCAAGTGTATTTCAACGTATGGTGAATAAAATATTGGGACGATTACGAGATTCGATAGCACTAGCATATCTAGATGACATACTTTGTTCAGTTCCAGACTTCGAAGAAGGATTTCGAAGATTGAAAATTATATTGGAAGTTTTTAGAGAACATAGGTGAGTTACTTAGGTTTTGATATTGACGCTGACGGAATACTTTCCGGTAAAGAAAAGATCCGTGCTTTAAGTGACTTCCAAACACCAGAAAACGTACTTCAAATTCGGCACTTTATCGGACTAGCAAACCTTTTTTTTAGGAAATTCATTAATGCATTCGCTGTAGGTTACAACTCCAGAATTTACGTTTTCCGTGGAATACTGACAGGGTACGAGGATGAGTCATGTAGATGCGTTAAGTCGATAGAAGGCCAAGACACAACGGACTCGTATGACAAAAAAAAAAACTAAATATCACAGGTTCTTAGTAAAACAACTGAAACTGACTACGACAAAATCAATTTATAAAGATTATTGCTTAAAAAAAAAACGGTCGAATATATCGCATTACTTGTAAAGGACTGCAATGGGTTGTACCCCGGAGTCTAACACGAGAGATAGTGAAGAATCCTCATGATGATTTCGGTCACTTCGGGGTGGAGAAAATGTTGAACAAGCTAACTGAAACATAATGGTTTCCTAAAATGCGAGAATATGTGAGGAAATATATAAACTGCTGCAAACCAGGTCTGTATCATAAAGTAACAAAAGGAAAACGAGAAGGATTTCTTCACCCAATACGAAAAGTAGTTGTGCCTTTTCATACCATTCACATGGACCACTTAGGAGCATTCAACAAGAGCGGATTCGGGCAACAAGTATGTAATTGTTATCGTAGAAGAATTTACAAAATTCACTTTGCTACGAGCAGTAAAAAAAAAACAACGAAAACAAAACCGATTCTAAATTTCTTACAATACATAATCGATATGTTTGGTGTACCGACAAGATCAATTAATGACTTGGATCAGCTTTACATCTAAAGAATGTGAACAACTTTGCAAACATTATGGACCAGTGGTGAGAGGTTCAACGGAACAGCTTTAGCTGCCTTAGCAACTTCCAGGACCGATGACAAACATTGGGATAAGAGAGTATCAGGAGTTCAATTCTCAGTTAACAATACTAATTGCGCAGAAACTGGAAAAACGTCTAG
The DNA here is from genome assembly GCA_035578165.1 of Stenolophus ochropezus. Classification (NCBI taxonomy): domain Eukaryota; kingdom Metazoa; phylum Arthropoda; class Insecta; order Coleoptera; family Carabidae; genus Stenolophus; species Stenolophus ochropezus. Next base: position 5,891,664 of record JAQOWZ010000012.1, read on the forward strand.
CGAATTATTGTACAGTTACCGTCCAAGAGCACCAAATGACTCAAGGTTGACGAACAAAATTCAGAGCAGTAATTATCGATATAGCAGAAACGCGACAAGAGGTTGCTAAGAAAATAGAAAACGATCAACAAAAACAAACAGTTTGATTCCACATAAAAACAAAAGCTCCACAAAAATTCAGTTGCGGAGATCTTGTTTTTGTAAAGAAATAATATACAGTGATAGAGGGAAATAGAGAAGGTTTATTCAAACGAAGATATCTAGTTGTGGAAATGAATGGATCAAATAGGAGCATGAGATGCGGATATAAAAACGTAATAGCAGTGGACAACATGAAACGATGGGTACTAGTAAAAGATTTGACGAATAATTCAGAAAGTGACAGACTGCGTCAGATGATGATGTTCATGGAATTGAAAATTAACTTCTCGAGGGCGAGAGTTTTTCAGGATGGCCGAACTGTTAGAGGGTAATTATTTACAAGCATTAGATAACAACTTACTTCACTCCCAATCTTTCTTAATTGAATTAATTAGTTATAATGTGTTTGATAACACAGAGTTTATAACATGCAGTTATTGTTTATTTGAATCAGTACTCTATTGGCAGTCGTGAGATAAGTGTCGGAGGTGTTTGATTCAATAGGTGAGACACAATACCTATGAGTTACTGAGTGTGAGACAGTATATTTACTGTAGTGTGATCTTGATATTATCCTATCCATATCCCCGGCGCGTAAACCCGTTAACACTGCATTGACAGGAGGGTGAAGCCGAGGCGCGACGCACCAGGGTACCCTGGTGCCAACGGTGCCCTGCTAGAACAGGTGCCTTAGTTTCGCTTGCATCTCGGTGGGGAGGTGGAGTATGGGTTTGTACTCGGCTTTCACTCATACTCCTGAAGCCTTGTTATAACTCACTGTGGGAGATGTCAAGTTGCTCGATGGATTTCGAGTGTTCTTCTGCTACCGTGGATTCGGTAGCCGGCATATCGTGGATTCGATATGTGACACTCCTTTCGAGGAGTATCCTTTTCAATTTTACCCGTCTTACCTGGTTTGTTGTTGAGTGTGAGTGTTGTTGTGTGTGCGAATGATATATAGTTGTGTGCAATGTGTTTCACTAAGCATTAGCTTACTCTTTGACTTTCCTTTTCAGGGTGTTCCAAATTAGAAGTCGTGATTGGCGTATTATATATTTATTGTTATTTTCGTATCAGAGTGTACAATTATTTAATTAATTATATTGATTGCAATTATTTCAGACTTTTATTTTAGCTACTCTACCTCATTAAAATATCTTCATAACATTAGTTCGAAAACCTGTTTTTAAAAGTTGGGAACCGGTTTAAACCGGTTAATATATCGGTTAAAAAAATTATTAAAATTAATTAAAAAAAAGTAATTATAAAAATTTGATTAAAAAAATTACAGAGTAATTAATTTAAAATAATAATAAAATATTACCATCTGAGAAAAATATAACAATTAAAAAAAGCAATTTAATTAATGAACATTCACAAAAATTCCCGTAATATCTTTAGAAAAAAGCAGGTCACTTTTAAATTTTAAACTTGCCTGTGTTGACAAAGGCCGTATTCATTTGGGACTTTTTAAGTAACCTTAACGGCCAAAGAGACTACCTACATTTATGACTCTCCAATAAAATGTTAATTGTAAAATGTCATGACTCATCTTCAAATACAAATAGAAAACACAGATATAAAAAAAATATTAAAATTCTTTTTCACTAAATGATATTAAAATAAAGGTTAATGTTCGCTAAAACCGGTTTATTATTTTTTTTGTTAACGGTTACCGGTATTTTCGGCCTAAAAAATATCGGTTAAAATTACGGTTAAAGTTCGCAATTTTTGTTGAAAATATCGGTTACCGGTTTTTATTAACCGGTTTTTTTACCGGTTACATGCCCTGGGTATAACTATTTTGAAACATTATACTATTGCCAATACATATTAAATTTATCATTATCCCTGTACATGATGTCTATTTAAAGTTCCCGCTCTTTTCTGGACCACGGCCACTGAGATGATTGGGCCCAAACGACAGCAGCGCGCTCGTACCCTATATACATATTTCAGACAATGTGATTGATGAAATTAAACCATAGTTTCATTCCGGTGTCACCAAAGAAATATTTTTATCTTTAATGCCTTAAAAAATCAGAAATATTGTTTAGAACAAAAATAGCCTTTAAGGAATTTTTTTTATTGTTTTTATTGAAAGTAAAGACCAATGATACATGCAGTATTACAAGAAATATATATTTAATTTATCAAATTCTACAGTGAGTAGATATTTTTGGAAAACGTTTGAAATAATGTAAATATATAATTTTAAAACCAAGATGTTTTCAAAAATTCAGAAACGTTACTTAAATCAAATTGTTTAATTTGTAGATGAGGTCATATTTTTATATAAATAATCTGATGTGTACATTCAATTTGTAGTTTTAAAATTAATTTGTTATTACAGTTCAGAATATTTTTAATATATTTCATATCTAAAATTTCCTTCATAAAATTTGTATGACCAAAAAAAAAACAGCTATTTTTGGCGTTACTAAAACCGGAATCGAACTTACATTAATTCACGCATGCAAATATATTTCTTATATATTTCTGTCACCTTTTTTAATTTTACTATAAAACTACTTCATATTTACTTATTTTATCTTTGAAACTTACATGAAATTTAATATCATATGTCAAATTTTGTGAACATATGAATAACTCATATGGTTTATAGAAATTTCTCAGCCTAAACCATATGTAGAATTATAATTTATATACTTTTCTGTTTAGTTAGAAGTTATATATAAACGGAATTATGCAGATCGGTAAAAAAATTAAAAATCTTTATATTTATTAAATATAAAGATTTTTTTAATTACGTTATTATTTAATAATAACGTAATTTGCGAAATAATGATATTTAGAAGTATTTTTAGAAAAACGGTTTAAAGCTTCAAGTGAAGTACTACTTCCTGTTAACCAAATATAGTAAAAATCTAACCAGTTCATCATATTTGAATATAACACACACACACGCACACACACACACGCGCACACACACACGCACACACACACGCACACACACAGGCACACACACACACACGCACACAGACACACACACGAATTATAAACAATACGGTAAAATAGTAAAATCGTATTCTAGGATCCCTAATTCCTGCTCATATGTTGAAAACTTGCACTCTAGAAATATATCAATAGGCGGGAGGTAAAAAGACGTACTTTAAAATATTTTATTGTAGTTACACCAGTAGCCCTGATAAGTTTCCTTATTTTTATCATTTTATCTTTAATACAGATTCTGCTTTAACTACTGATCTTATTGCACTATTTAAATATGTGCATATCGCCTATAGAGATAAACATTTCTTTTCTTTTAATCACTTTACGCAAATAAACAAATTTAAAATACAAACTCGAGATTTCTCCTACAATATTAATGAATAAAATGAAATGTTTTCCCTGTTGCTAAAATTTTAGTGCTGCCATCTATTCATTTTTCAAGGAAAAATGTACATCTTCCTCCCTCCCCGAAACTAAATTTCTGGGTACGCCTGTGTAGCTATTTAGTATGTGTACTGTATCTAGCCTAGCAAGCAGCATAGGCAAAGGTAGTTAGAATAGTAAAACGTGTTCACGCGTATTCACTTGTTTTGGTGTCGATTGATATTAGAACGTCCTACGTTTAATTTAATTATAATATAATATAATTTAAAAACAGTGCGGACTGAATTTGCAAACATGAGTACTACAATGGATGTGTGTTTTTTTATGCACAAAAGACTATAATTGTTTACTCGTAGACGACAGAATAGTGTCCCAAGTGGAATATCTACTTCCTGAAATTGTAAGTACATTTTAATTACTGTTTGAAATTTTCTTATTACATAAACAGCTGTCAGAAGTAATTATTTATCCAATATTTCTATTTAAAAAGATCTTATTTCATAATACTTGATATCAATAGATGCAAAATTAAATCATCTAATCAATAGTACAACATACACCCCATCATTTTAGCGGAACAGATGATAATAGAAAAAAACTGTCTTCCCATCTTAATTCACAATCTCAAGGTTTTTGGTATTCACTCTGTGTTATATATGTAAATCAAATTATAGATACAAACGAAAGGAAAATAAAATAAAAAAGAGAAAGAAACAGTTATGTTGAAGAAGAAAAATAAAATGTAGTAAATATAGTACAATATTTGGAAATGATCGAAAATGGATCGATCATACTTCTCATCGTTCTTTGCTGTTGTACTTGTTAAACAATTTCTTCGTTGGAAAATATCAACGACGATGAAGATAACGATAACATAACATTCTGATATTGACAGATTTATTATCAGAAAAAAGTAACCTAAAAATATATAAATTTTTACAGTACCTAACCTTCAATTATTATTCCTTTTATACTTTCTTCTTCTCTTCTTCTTCTTTGTAATAGGCTTTAAGCCTGTTTATTACCAACATTATTTCTCTTCTGACGATGATGTCAAGCAGTCCCTCCATCTTGTAGGTGGTCTGCCTTTTGTCCTTTTTGCTCCTTTCGGCTTGTCTTCTTTTATTTTCTTAGCTAGTCTGTTGGAGTTCATTCTGTTTACATGTTTACTCCAGTGTTTTCTTCTTTGTTTTGTGAATTTTGAGATTTCTTGGATGTTACATTTTTCTCTAATGTCGCTACTTCTACATCTATCCAGAAGTGTTTTGTTTTGGATCATACGTAGGATTTTCATTTCACAGGTGTTCATTAGTTGTCTTGTTTTCTTTGTGTCTGCTCTTGTTTCTGCTGCGTAGGTCATTATTGGTCTTACTGCTGTTTTGTAGATTCTAATTTTGCTTTCTGTTTTGATGTATTTATTTTTCCATATTAGATCTTTAAGGTTTCCTGCGACTTTTGCGGCTTTGTTTACTTGTGTTTTTACTTCCTCAAAAAGGTTTCTGTCATTTCTAATTTCTGTGCCTAAGTAGTTGAATCTAGATACCTGTTCTATCATTTTCCCCTCTATCTCTAATTTACATCTGATTAGATTTTTAGATATAGTCATGCTTTTTGTTTTATCTATATTGATGACCATATTATGATCCTTTGCACCTTTATTGAATTGAAGCAGTAATCTTTGTAAATCGTCTTCATTATCTGAGAGTAATACTGCGTCGTCAGCAAAACATACAATGTTAATATTTGTGTTTGTCATTTTGAACCCTTTTTCTTGTGGTAAACTTTCTATTATTTTGTTCATGACTACGTTAAATAAAGTGGGACTCATCGAGTCCCCTTGTCTAATACCTGTCGAGATATCTAGTTCTTCGGTCATTTCATTATTGGTTTTTATTATTGTTTTACAGTCTGTGTTTAATCCATGGATAATGTTTATAATTTTTTCTGGAATGTTATTCGTTGACATAATTTTCAATACATCTTCTAATTTTATTCGGTCAAATGCCTTTGTCAAATCTATAAAACACATATAGAGAGGGGTGTTATATTCATAGGCTTTTTCAATAGTTTGTTTGACTATGAAGATCGCGTCCGTAGTTGATCTATTCTGCCTAAATCCTTGTTGTTCTTCTCTCATTGTTATTAATTTGTTTATTTTAGCGGTTAATATTTTTGTAAATAATTTTAAGGTACTATTTAACAGTGTTATCCCTCGATAATTTTCTGGCTTTGTTTTCTCGCCCTTTTTGAATATTGGAATGGTAAAGCTTAGTTTCCAGCTATTTGGTATTGTTCCAGTGTCAATTATTTTTTGGAATATGCTTTGAAGCACCTTGGTTAGTTGATCTCCACCATATTTGATCATTTCGTTACTTATCTTATCAGGTCCTGTGGATTTTCGATTTTTTAATTTTGATATTGCTTCAGCTACTTCATCTTCAGTAATGATTACTGGATCTTGGTTCGTATTTTCCTCAATTTGATATACATCATTATTGTGATCGTTATACAAAGTTTTAAAGTACTGCGTCCATTCTTCTGAAGAGATCTTATTTGTGATTACGGTATTTTTTATGTCCGTTTTATTCCTTCTTAATGTTGCCCATATTTTCTTTTGTCCGCCATACAAATCGTGTTCGAGTTCACTAGAATATTTTTCCCAAAACTGTTGTTTTATTTTTGTGATTCTTGCATTTGCTTTATTTCTTTCTTGTACATATAAGTTCCAGTTATCTGGTGTTTTATTTTTTAAAAATTGTAGGTATGCTATTTTTTTCTCTTTTGCTATTAATTTCACTTCAGGTGTGTACCATTGTTTATTATTTTTTTGATTTATATTTATCTTTCTACTTCCTAATGCTTCTTCAGCTGCGTCAAGTATATTATTACTTATTTTTTCCCAAAGCTCGTCAATATTTGGTTCACTACCTGTTTTTGTATTTCCTTTTAGCTTGTTTTGTAGTCTATTCTTGAATAATGTTTTTGTGCTTTCGTCGGTAAAAGATTCAATATTAAACTTTGTAATTATTATAGGCTTTTTTTTTCTAATTTTCGGTATTTTAAACCTTAATTTACAAAGCACTAAACTATGGTCGCTGCCTATTTCGGCAGAGTTTAGTGTTCTTACCACGGTTATTTGGTCCGGGCGTAATTCCCTATTTGTGATTACATAGTCTATTATTGATTCCTGTCCTCTACTATTCCTGAAGGTGTATTTATATTTCATTTGCAAATTGAAAAAAGTATTATTTATTCTTAAGCCATTGTTGGCACAGAACAAGACTAATAGTTCTCCATTGTCATTAATTGTCTCTTCATTAAATATTTGCATTACTCCAGGTATCGATTCGTTGCCTATTCTGGCATTTAAATCTCCCAGTATGATTAGTTTTTCGTGAGCTTGAACCTTATTTACTTCGTTCTGCAGGTCTTCGTAGAATGTTTCTCTTTCTTCTTTGGTTTTTGTTGTGTCTGGTGCGTAGACACTTATAAGATGTATTTTATTCTTTTCGATCGTCAATGTGGTATGAAGAATTCTGTCGTTAATATATTCCACTTTGTCAATGAAGTTGTCTAGTGATTCTTCTATTAGAATTCCTACACCAGATTGAGCCCTTTTTTCTTTTGACATTCCACTATATATGAATATATAGTTTTCTATTTTTATTATCCCTTTTCCTTTCTTTTTTGTTTCTGCTAACGAGCATATTTTTATATTCTTCTCTCGTAGTTCTTCTATTATTTCATGATCTTTTTTTCTCCAAGATTGTATGTTCCATGTAGCAATTCTTAAACTATCCTTTTTCCATTTATTCTTATCCTTTTTCCTAGCAAAAGTATTATTCCTTAAATTCCGTCCATTTTCCGAGGCTTGTAGTTGGTTTCTGTGAGCAATGCTGAGTTTTCCGGTAGGTAGGGTGCTAGCCTGGCCTACCAACCCTCCTCCTTTATCCGGGCTTGGGACCGGCAACGGCCGCTACTGGAATACTCGATCCTTCCAGTGCGCACCGCAGGCGGAGTTCCTTTTATACATTCTTTTTTGCAAATATAAATATATAACTTAATATTTTCAATAACAATTTCAAGAAATATTATAATAAAAATTAAAAAATATTTCAAACGTCACACTATTCGTCGAATAAATATTTAACTGGCCAAAAATCGTCAGTTAACTTAACCAACGATTTATTCGTCGAATAAACACTAACTGACGTTGGTGAAACAAAATAAGGGAGTTTTATTCGATGAATAGTTTAACTGACGAATAAAATAATTATTCATCGATGGTGAAACCGGGCATTAGAAAATGAAAATTTATAACCAATTCTGGTTTGGTATCTACTGAGCAAAAGTATTGTTTTGTAAGAAAGCAATGTTACAAAAACCACAATAGTCGATGTCGACATCTTTGATGTTATGACTCATCATTCATCGTCGCCATATTGATGGAAGGTGTTTACCGGGAAATATGAACGATTGTTAATATTTACTATTATAGTGTTGCTTTTTGCCATCTGCTTCATCTTTCCCTAATTTATGAAAGGTGAGAGATGAAACAGTATGTAATATTTCTTAGCTTCAACAATCAACAATAATCATTCACTAAATATCGATTTTCAGTTTTTATTCCGACATAAAACCAGCTCTACATTTTTATATCTTTTAAAAATAGATTGTATTAAACTAAAACTGATATTCTGTGAATTTTATACATATTATATTTTTACTTGAGATTTTTAATATTTCATTAGATTTTCCCCAGGGGTTAACTGTTAAAAAGCCCGCCACTAGTGACTTCACTCTTAGGTTGGTAAAACCTTAACTGTGTATTGTTTCCACCAGTTAGTTTTTTTTGCGCCATAACCTCTAGTACAAGTACAGGCTATATTTTTTATTTTCTTGGCTAATATAACATTCAAGGTTATTATTAATTATTATTAATGTGTTACACACCACAACCATCACTTTCTGCATTAACCACTTACGAAATTCCTGTACACTAAACTTCCAAGAAACTTCTATGAAACTTCCAAGACTCCCATGTAACTTCTATGCAATTTTTACGATTTTCAGAGCTTTATTTATAACTTCATTTTTAATTGTTTTTGTGTTTTGATACCATCTCGAAACATGCTGAATATACTACCCATGAAATTTATGGCAGACAACACCTGAGTTAGTAATAAGGGATTCCCTTTAGCTCAAATGCAAACTGATCCCTGTTGGCGATTCAAATAAACTGTGAGACATCTTGCGGCAAAAACTAAAAGTAATATATTGCTAATAATAAAAAGTTTATAAATGTTAAAATGAAGTACCTACATATTTACATACAAAAAATTTGCGGGAGAGGACAAAACAAAAATATTTATTATTCTGTCATTATTCACAGAATTTGTTACTTTGCTTCTTTTCTATTTGAGATATTAAATGTAGTCTTTGAGAATATTAATTAGCAGGTGTAGCAAGTATACCTGTAACAAGTTGCCCATGTGAAAGAACATTTTCAAAAATAGCCCAAGAGTAAAGAACTACAAAAGTCGACCACAATGCATGTATTGACAAATTTAAAACAATTGCAGATTCTAAAACAAGAATGTTGTAATTAAATATAAAGTATCTCATATTTTCTTCATGTTATAATATATATTTTTTTTTATTGATTTTTCAAGATAAATTGTATGAAATAGTAATAATAAAATAAATGGTTCCACTTACATACGTTTAATACTTTTATTTTATAATAGTAATTATAAAAATTAATTTTCGCACCCCCAAAAGAAAAGTTCTGCGCGCTCCTATGATTGAAAGTGTTCGTTTTCTGCAAGTAAGATGTAAGAAAATCTTATTCTAAAGTAAAAACTGACAAAGTTAAAAAAATTTGATGTTAAAAATGTTTATTCAAGTATTTTTTAGTACATTTTATACTTAAAAATATATACAGGGTGTTCCATTTAAGCGTGCCACCATTGATATCTCAAGAACTATAAGAGCTACGAGGTTTTTTTTTCGACCAGTGGTTCCCAAAATACGGGACACAACTTTCTTAATTTAAATGGGAACCAAAAAAAATTTCTGGCGTGTTTGAAACCTTTCGGCGAAAAGAAAAAATACGGGTCTCATATTTTTATGCATAGAATAACATATTAAAAAATGAAAAATACTTGGAATACCCCATTGATAAAAAGATTTTTGATTTTATTTCCAAAACATACGTGACCGAAATCGAATTAAATCAATAATTTTCTAATTTCTTAGTTTAATTCTATTTTAATGTATATGTGTTTTATATCGTTTGAAAGAAAAAAATAAGAAAATTGGAAATTAGTATGAATTTCTCAAAAAGTATTCGAGCTATAAAAATTTTAAGGATCGCTGTCAATTCTACGTAAAAAAAGTGTGTGTAGAATGTGCAAACTAGAAACTTGTATGAATTGAAACAAGAAAGTTATAAGTCAAAAAGTAAATTTGCCAAAATCTGTTTTTTCGGTTATATCTAGTGATCTATGTATTTTTTCGGGAAAACAAAAACATGATAAAATGGGCAACTAACGCTGCAACTTTGGTCCAATTTAATCGACTTGGTATCTCTTACGGTTCTTGAGATCCCAATGGTTAGTCTTTGTCAGATATAAATTTTAAAGTAATGTATTTTATGTTTCAGACAATCATTAAGTTGGGTTTTCCACTGCGCATCTGTTCCGTGTGTGATGGGGCCATCTACGCCTTCAGCAAATTCAAACAACTCTACCTGGAGACCAGCCGACGCCTAGAGGCCAGCATCAAGTCCAGTGGGGCCCCACACACAGACAAGGCCCCCGAGGTGGTCAACACTACATCTGATGCCATTCCCGAAAGAACAGACGAAACTTATTCGTCAATACAACAGCATAAAAACAGCAAGTCTTACCTGAATCCGATTTTTGTACTACACAGACACAATGAATTAGAGTACAATAGCGGAGTATCAGAGAACATTGAAATAAATTCAAACAAACAATCTGATTGTGAAGAAATTATTATTAAGGAAGAAGAGTTAAATGAAACATCACAAGACAGAGAAATTTATAATAGTATTTTGGAAAAGGCGTTGAAAGAAAAATGTGACAACAATTCGATAAATGGTAGTCATACAGAACTAATAACAAAGGAAAACCCAAGTGAAGATTCTGCTGTACCTGTAGAAAAAACAAATGAATATAGTACGAGCGAATCAACAAACAATATATTGAAAAAGAAAATAATTATAAAACGTCGTTGCAAAATTTGCAACGCATTATTTCCAGGAAAAAATAGTTTGAGATACCATATGATAAAAATTCATAACCATCAGAAATTTGATAATAGTGAACCCAAGACAAAACACAGCACAGATTCGGTAAACGATAAAAATAACAAAACTAACCAAACTGACACAAACGATACTTTAGAAAAAAAGCAAAAATACCAATGTTACATTTGTAACAAATTATTATTAAACAAGTCTTTTTTGAGTCATCATCTTAGAGAACATGCATTACAGTGTACTATATGTAACATGTTATTTAATGACATAAATAGTTTACTTCGACATATGAGACTTCATTCTGGAATAAAAGAATATGAATGTGAACACTGCGGTAAATTGTTTTCCCTAAAATATAATTTAGATTCTCACAGGAGAATCCATTCTTCCAAAAAAGATTTCCAGTGTAATATCTGTGGTAAATTATTCACACAGGCAGCTGGATTAATAAACCACGAAAAAATTCACTATGAAAACAATAAGTGCCATATATGCAATAAATCGTTTTCCCAGAAAAGTACTCTAGCTAATCATATGAAGACACATTCTGACGTACAAAATTTCGAGTGTGAAATATGTACGTTATTCAAACATAAAGGAAGTTTGGATTATCACATAAAAATGCATTCTGGAGTACAAGATTTCCCGTGCAATATTTGCAGCAAATCTTTCATGCATAAAAATAGTTTAACTCTACACATGAAAGTTCACTCTGGAATTAAAGAGTTTGAGTGTGATATTTGCAAGAAGTCGTTTCTGCGCAAAAAAAGTTTTACGAAACACATGAAAATTGATTGTGGAGTAAAAGATTTTCTCTGTGATATTTGTGGTCATTCGTTTGTTCATAGAAGAACCTTACTGGAACACAAGAAAATGAATTGTGCTGTTAAAAATTTTCAATGTGATGTTTGTAGTACGTCTTTTATACATAGAAGAGGTTTAATTCGTCATAAGAAAATTCATTCTACTATGAATTCTTCTGAATAATAATTTGTATATCTAAATTACGTGTAAAAGTAAATTAAAAAAGTAAATAAATTTGGTTTTTATTAGTCTGTATCGTACATTATTTTTTCATACTCACTACCTAGAAACTAATGTTTCCCGCAGCCAACTCACAATCCAAAAGGCCATATTCCCGCTATTGTTTTAATTTCATGCACTAGTGTCTCAACGGAAACTACTTTGATCGAGTAGCTTAAAAGAGTTATTATATTTTTAATTTTTTTTTGCATATTTCAACAAATTTAATATAAGAACAATATAATTAAAGATAATTAGTTAAAAGAATAAAAATTATCTAAATTAAATTAGAAATTTCATTGCTAATTTTGACTTTTTAATACTACTTGCGCTATCTATTAGCAACACAAACAAAAAATAACAACGGTGAACAATGGCATATAGTTCATAGTTACGAATGTTTATTTGCTTTATTGACCTTTAAATGACAGTTTTACATTTTTATTAATTAGATTTTATAATTAATTCGTTCGTTACAAAAAATCTTGTTTAATACTTATGCGGAAATACCTTCATCTGTGCATTCGCCTAAATGAAATACTCACTCGCGTTGCTCGCTCGTACTTCAAACAAAAGCTCATGCACGGAAGTTCATGTTTCCGCATTTGTATTGTAAATAACTATTTCTACGACCACTATGGAAAGAGGCACTTTTCTCACTCTATACGCAGTGTTCGTTGTAAAAGGATAACCATTGGGATCTCGAGAAATGTAAGAGATACGAAGTTGGTTAAATTGGGGCAAAGTTGTCGCATTAGTTGCCAATTTCAAACGTGTATTAGTATTTCCAAAAGATATAAATAAAAAACTTATTTTTAGTTTGCACATTCGATAGACCCTTTTTACGAGGAATTGACAGCGGTCCTCAAAATTTTTGTAGCTCGAACATTTTTCGAGAAAGTCATACTAACTTTCAATTTTCATATGGGGCTAAAAGTTGTCTTTAGTACTGTTAATAGAGATTGTTTTCTCTTTCCATTGATATAAAATACATGTACATTAAAATGAAAATATACTAAGAAAAGAGAAAATTATTGATTTTCAACAATTTTGGTCAAGTGCGCTTTGAAAACAAAATCAATATTTTGTTTATGGTGCTTACAGAGTTTATTTCTCCATTTAATTTGACATTTATTATTGTTTATAACTATACAGGGTGTCCGTTTTAAGCAGGGTTGTTAAGAAAAAGCTACTATGGTTCAAACCGCTGGTTTAGATCGGTTTAAACTGGACTGGTTTTTATATAGTTTTAACCAGTGATTCTTATTAAAAATAATAGTAAAAAAATACACTTTTTGATTTGTGTGTTCTGCATTGTGTTGCATTCATAAGTTATAAAGTTATACTTGTATTCATATTATTAATAATAGGTTCAATAAATTTACAGAGACAAAATATATATTCGGTATATTGAAAACTATTTATACATATTTGTATTCATATATTTTTGTCTTTATGTTATTACAGAATTGCCAATTGAGTTATCATATTTTTATATTAGTATTAGGGGCAATTTTATTTAAAAATTTATTACCCACATAAATTTAGTTCAGTAAATTCATTTGTTTTTCATCAAATACACATCATTTTAAATTATTAAATGATGATTTTATCATACATTTGTTTATCATTTGGACTAGATGATGAAAATTTTCTGTGCAAGTAGATTTAAGTGGGTATTAAATTTGTTTATAAAACTGGCCCTTAGTGTATTTGTCTCAAAATATCAACTAATATATATTTATTTAATTTTAAGTGATTTAAACTACTTTCAGCCGGCTTAAACCAGTTTCTTCCGGTTTAAACCAATTTAAACCACTGGTCTGGCTTTTATTATAAAAAGTGGCTTTTATAACAACCCTGGTTTTAAGAGGCTGGGATCTTGAGAACCGTAAAAGATATGAAGTCGGTTAAATTGGGGCAAAGTTGCCCATTTCAATCATGTATTTGTTTTCCCTGTTTTTGTTAGCTTCTTGAAACGGACACCTTGTATAAAGATTCAAAGTTGCCTATTTCTCATAATCGTGTGAGAAATCATCTCTCACAGTAATTACTAACACTGCGCATGCGTGCAGACAGTTTACCAGCGCCATATTGTTTTTAGGTCAAGTAGCTGTCGTGTATGTATTGTTGTTCTGTAACGTTTAGCAGTGTGGTCGTAAAAAAGTATAGTGTGCCACTCGTGCAGAATCACCTATTTCCCACCTTGTGTGATTCTAGCACTAGACTTCGTCTCGTGCTAATACTTTCACAGCTCGTGAGAAATAGGTGACTTTCTGCACTTGTTGCACAATATACTATTTTTTACAACTGTCAAAAATAGTAGACATTTCTTCATTGTTTTCGATACACAAAACGAGTAATTTCTAAACAATACTAATGTTTCCCTTGCAACGTGCGGCAAAGTAATCTAGAATGATAATATTTATTTATGAAACTAGTGTGTAAAATAAGTTTTTTTTAGTCGAGCTAAAAAAGACTGTCACACACGTGTTGCATGCAACATTTTTCCTACAACCGAAATGATAATGGAAATTAATTTCAAAAGTAAATGAAACCATTGAAAAATGTGATAACGTTGCTTGGCAACGGCTATTTCACACCCACTAGTGCGTTCCACGCATGCTCAAAACCTCCAATTGTAGTTGTACAGCTTGAAAATTTGTTCCCACGTGGTGTATATTCTTTTAAATGACAAAAATATATAAGAATAATGTTTCCAATTGGTGTCTAATGAGAAACTCCTACTGTTGGGTATCCATGGCACATAAATAATTTTGATAATATGATTGTAGGGAATTTATTATTTAAACCCAATATTTATATCATGTAATCTTGGATAGTATTTAAGTGTGTACTAGCCCGCACCGAAGGACGTGCTCAACCAATCATCTAGCCTCTCTTTCCCCTACCCGTCTCAACCTATTTCGAAGGTACTTAAAAATATCTCCCTAATTGTCAGTCGTTTTGAAAAAAATAAAAGAAAACTTGTTGAACTAAAGTTTAACAAAAATAAAGATAATAAACTACTGCGAAAAAATATGAAAATAACTGAATAAAACAAAATGAAATAATGCATGACATAACAACATAATATACTAGGTATAATCTATCACAATTGTAACCACTATTTTGAATAGTTTAGCGAGACATCTGGTTATAGGACGTGCAGAATTTGTGTACATCAAGCTCTTATTATCACCAACAGTTTCAAGTGAAATACCTTGTTCTGCTTGGTTGTTGCAACAGCGGTGGAATGGTAGATCATAAACCTTGGAGTTTGCGAGGTTGTGCTACTGCAATATAACAGCAACGCCACTAGTTCTAGATGTGAACGGTTACATTCGCTTTCATTAGGCAAGAATTCTGCACTACAACTGCCCTAAGCTCTATACGAATGGAACTTTAGTCTATGACTTGCAGTTTGTCTAAGGGGCGGGGCTTATTTGTTTTTAAGGTTATGTGACATAACTTATGTCTATTTCTCTCAATTAATAATAGCAATATTTTTACCTAAAATATACTATTTTTATTTATTTTAGTAAAAATACCGAAAATTATTATTAACAGCATATGTGAGCAGTTAATTTGAAATAGTTTTTAAATGTTATTTCCGCTATGGTTTGAGTAACGTAGCGGGTAATGAATTATTGTACATAATACTGTAATAATCATTTAATATTGTTTATTGATAATAAAATTACTACAGCGCGAAATTTAAAATATTTTAAGCTACGAGTATGTTTTGTATACTATGCACGATATGATAAAGCGAAATTTATTTCCCTATTTAATAATATGTATCCCTTCAATTGACAATCGAAATTTTGATAGAAATATAATTTGTGTCATTAATAAAATATGTTTGAATTTGTTCATTTAAAATAAATTTACTAGGAAACTAAATATAACTGACCCGGCAAAAGAATTTATTTTATTGAACTTGTTATTTTAATCTGTCATTATAAAATAAAAGAAATTAGCACAAACTAAAAAATTTTTCAGACAATTATATTGTTTCATGATGTACCTACTCTTATTTGCAAATAAGTTTTCACAAATAAGTTATATACAATTTGTTAGAAAACAGAAAGAACCTTTTGAGAAAATCAACACAAAATATTAAATATTAAAAATTTATTCAATATAATGCAGAACAAAACTGTAGCCGATGTTTTTCCAAATGTTTTTAATAGTGAGACTTTTGTCCAGCATTTAAAGGAGCAAACAATTATTGACAACCAGAAATTTCAGATTGTGAACATTATTATGAAAACTTGTAAAAATGTAACACGAGCGTGTGGACGAATTTGATTTATTTAAATAAATAAGTAAATGTTTCTTTTTACTTATCCCTGTAGCAGTGGCTTCTCAACAACAGCAACTACACTTACACTTAAGGTCGCTTTATAATGACGCAAAGTAAGAGGTAACGCGGACGCAGTAGGTAACGTAGAAAGATGAGCGCGCACTATGGCTAGGGGTGATTCATAAAGCGGTAACGTAGAAAGTAACGGGACGCAAGGAACGCAAGAGATGGCCAACTTTTATCTTTCTGCGTTGCGTCTTTACCGCTGACCAATAACAAATCACTATTTCATACTTGTACCTGTAAACTGTCACTTGTTTATAAGAGATACAGAGGTTAGGTTCAAATAATTTTATTTGAAAAAGGAATCATGGATGATTCGAAATTAATTGCAGTTGTAGAACAACATAAAATATTGTATGACAAGTCCTTTTTTTCTTTATGATTTTCTTTTTTAGAAATAATAAATGTAGTGCAACAGCAGCTAATTCCTTATCACTTTCCATCGCTAAGTCAATGAATTCACAAAAACAAAAAAAATCTTATACATAAGCTCAATTAAATGTAAAATGTAAAGACTGTCAGTACGAAATTGAAACGAGATGTCGACTTCTGATTGGCTAGCTGTTACCGGACTGCGGTGATTATAAATCAGACAAATTTTCTTGCTTTGCGTCTGCGTTACTGAATACGTTGCGTCTTTACGTTACCGCTTACTTTACGTCATTATAAACCCCGCTTTAGCGGGAAGAGGAATTATACGGATTAAAGAAATAAGTATTATAATTTAATAAACAAAGATATATATTAATAAAAATAACGATAAAATTACGAAAAGACTTATGACTAAAGAGCGGATTATATGCACTAAAAAAGTGTCAAAATATGCATGCAATATGCACTAAAAAATCATCAAAATATGCATAATATATGCAAAAAAGTTATAAATATGCACTTTACAATAAAAATATGCAAAAAAAATAATGTCATCAGGCTCGTTTTACTGATATCATTTTCTTATTTCTATTTATACATGCAGTGTTTTATTTGGAATATTTCAAGAAATGTATAAAGACAATAAATATCACAGGTAATTCTAACAAAAATAAAAAAATCTCGAAATCATATTCATATTCAAATTTACAAAAGCTCTTTCTTGAAACAAAAACAAAAAAAAGTCATCTTTAACGAGAAAGTTAATATACGAGTATGCTGCTCATATTTTTAATACATTTTTTTCGACATTACTAATTGTTGTTATAGTTCCAAACATACGTATTCAGTGACAGATATTATTTACTTACCTTACTTACAAAATAAGAATTACTTAAGTTCTAAGCAGTTCTAAAACACTGATAGAATAATTTTTTTTTGTTCTGACGAGAAATTAAATATGATTGTAATGGTTTCAATGAGTACATTTGATATAAATGCTCACTTGTTAAAAGTACGATCAAAATTATATTTCTTGTAATATACTGTTTTCAAAAAAGAACAAAATTTGTCAAAAATTAACTTTTGTTTTTGAAAAAAGTCTTGAAATATGCACTAATATGCAAAAAAAATCAAAATATGCAAAAAAGTATCATTAAATGCAAAATATGCATGATTTTTTTTAATATTTGGCATTAATTTTTGATGAAACGTGAACATATGAAAATAGTTTGTTGATATGCCTAATATAAACAACACATGCAATTGCATAGAATCCGCTCTTTACTTATGACATAAAATACAATGAAAAATATAAAAAAATAAATGTTCCTCCCGCTACGATGGCTAAGTATTCAAATGAAATAAAAATACAATTAAAAATAATAGATTCTAACGACGCGAACTCATAATGCTACTTCTAGCTTCCTCGACCGAAATCAGACTGACCAAACTATTTGAATTTTGATCTTACATCTTAGCCATCGTCTTGCGTGGGGGTAGATAAAAAATTCAAATATACATAAGTGAGTGTAGAATGTTCTAGAACATTCTACCATATGTATTCTCACGGTTTCAGGGGGTGGCTTGAGGTGACCGCAGAGATTATGTTTTTCCAGAAATTGGAAATGTGGTTGCCATAAACAGCGATAACTGTCGCCCGCACTATCGAGTTCCACAGCCATTCAAATTGGGACCGTTGCGATATTATTTTAAGTGTGCGATACAAAAAAATTAACGGTCCCACGCTAAGATTTGACTATGGAAATCGATACGTTTAGGGACTTGGATTATCGATATGCGTCCACAGCAACGATCCAAGTACAGTCTCTGAATATGACAACTGTCTTATTACATCACCCCTGGGTCTGGATATAATTATATCGCACGAGATAATTATATTCACAAGCAATGACTAAATACATAAAATAAAAATACTAACTATTAACCCAAATAAATTAGGCAACGCAACTATAATTAATGCATAAATATAAAAATGAATACAAGTATTAAATTAAATTATTAAAAATATAAAATGTACTTATCTAATAGGGCTGACGCAGTATCTCGGCAGGAGCTATAGGGGCGGGGGACAAAGTGGTGGAGGCGCACTGAACGGCGGGCATGGTATTGACGTCTGGGTAGATATTAGGCAGCTGCACTTCGACGGCTTGGAGCTCTTCATTGTCGGATTGTCTCCCCAGGTGGTGAAGATAACAGTTGGCCATCGCGTGCCATAGGCTTGCCCACAGGAAAATTGCCGGCTTCTTTCTACCTTTGCTGGCTTTCTTTAGTGCGAAAAAGTTTACAATTACGTTGCCTACATAATTTAAAACCATCACAAACGTATATAGCAGGGCAAATACGGAGAAGTAGTTTCCCCAGCGGGATAAGAATCCCCAGACATGTTCGGCTGATGATATTGCCATCTTAGAAAATTCAGACTGGCTGAAGATTTTCGGCATGTCAAAATCTTGGCGATCAGCTGATGTACCCATTACTCGGCGCGCTACTAAGCTAGTAACGGCTTTACGCTCTGTAGGGAACATCAATGCCTTCTGGAAATTTTCCATGTCTTCCCTTGTATATACGCCGTGGGAACTGATAGGTGCTATCTTTAGCATAGGCAACGTTTCACCCTCTTCATTGACATCAAGTTTGATTGGCTCGGGGCTGGATCGATGAATTCCTTTGGCTATTTCCAGCCAACTTCCCTCTAGGTGGTACAAAGCCGAGAGATTTTCATTGCAGTCGACTTCCGTGGCGTGTTCTTGGATTATGTGTGTGATCGGCGTCATAAACTTGCTCTCATTTTTATACGTGATTGGAAGTTCATTGTAGCAGTTGTCAGTACGTCTGAACTCTACAATCTTCGCACTGCACTTCACGATGTATAAAATTTCGCCGATCACACGTCCTACGTGACCTGGTGCATCTTTCACCAAGCTACTCACCACGTCAGGCGACTCCAAAGCTAGGGCCAATCGGTTGCTGAATATCTGTTGTCGCAGACGGCAGCGTTTCATGATGGAGTCGAAAATGACTTCTCCCATCCGTCGTTGGACAGCAATCTCCAAAAACAACAGCTTACTCAACACTTGAGCCATGAGGTCGGTGTTTTGCACTAGTTTCTTTGACCGCTGGTAAAAGAAGCCGACTGAAGTGTCGAAAATAACCAGTAGATGGTTTTGCTCGGTACGCCACGCCTGTTGTTGGCACAGAAGCTCTGACGTCATGAGTTTCAGTGCGAACACGGTGTCGTAGGCCTCCACAACGACGTACCGCTGCTCGGTGGTGGAACCATCTACGGATTGAGTGAGAATTGTGGCGGGACCCTCGTACAGTACGTCGATACCCGTGGAAGAACAGCGACTGACATCTTTGGTTTGCCAAGTAATTTCACCAGATAGGTTGTCGAAGCAGTAGCCGGCGTTGTACTGGCAAATTGTCCCAGTGCGTAGAGTGACTTGATTTTCTTCCACGTTAGCGACGGCTGTGTAATCGTTAAGGCGGATTGTTACGGCCGCGCTAACAACGACGTCCTCGTACTGTACACCGTTGTTAGTGTACTTGACTCCGTTGCATTTGCCATTGGGGTCCAAGAAGCCTTCAAGGGTTGCTGACACGTATGTCGTATCATTGAGGATGAGTCCCGACACAACTCCAACTCCGATGCCAGACAAATTCAGACGTCGAAACCGGTGCGCGTTCAGGCATGCCTCCACTCGTACATAGTGGACGTAGCGTCCGAACCCTCCAGACTCGGCGCTGACATGGGAATGCATTCCACAGTGCTGGATGAGGTGTTGCACAGCGACCATGCACGTATAGACGTGCACCTCGCTGAAGCGGCGCTCCTGCACGAGCTGCATGCGTCGTACACTCGTCTTAGTTGCGTTGCGGGGATCGACGCAAGGCTTGACGCGTAACAGAGATACGCGCGTCAACTCCGTGTCTCGATCTTGACAGTCGTATGCTACGATGTCACAATAGACTGCAATAGCCATTGTAACTAGGAGTACCGTTATTCCGTACATCTAAAACAGAAAAATTAATTAAATTTAAATCCTAGTGTGGCAAATCCAGGGCAAGTCGGGTACAGATCCCCGACTTCGCGTATTGTATCTGGGTCTGACAGGTGAATCTGGCTTTATTTCTTTACTGGGTATTGAAACAGGTACCCCAGTTAAGTCTCGTGAATTTAAATCTTCAGATTCACATGCAGACTCCAGATCAGCTGCTGGTTCGGATGTAGGGATAGGGGATGCAAGGTTTGTACAGGGATATGACGTGGGTGGTATGTTGGCTGATACTTCACCAACACTGCCGGCGTTTGAGGGTTGCATTATCGGTGGCGGTACGTACGTCGGAACAGAGTAGTACAATTCTGGTTCATTCGCAGTATCAGCGTTAAGTTCAACAGGAATGTCAGCTAAACACGGTTTAAGTCGATTAATGTGAACTTTTTCTATTTTATGTCCGTGTATTAATTTTACTGTTGCGGTCACGTCACGTATGTCGACAATTCGATAGGGACCTGTCCATTTTTTTGCTAATTTAGAGCTTAATCCAATTTTAACGGAAGGATTAAACACGTAAACTCTATCACCGACTGTAAAATTTTTATCTTTGCCCTTTTGTTGAAATTTTTATGTATACGGTCTGTGGCTTTACTAAGATGTTGCCTAGCGTTTTCGTGCGCAATTTTTAATCTTTTTAAAAATTCGCTTACGTAATTAGTGTCAGTATCGTATTTAGTCCGTAATGGTTTAAAAATTTCATCGTAAGGTAGTTCAATGTCTTTGCCTAACATAAGAAAGAAAGGGCTGTCACCTAAAGAGGTATGAGAGGTTGAACAATAAGCTGACACTGCGTACTGTAACCACTCATCCCAATCTCTGTGTTTATTGTCAACGTAATGAGAAATCATATTCTTCAAGGTACGATGCGTTCTCTCGATAATTCCGTTGGCCTGCGGACGATACGGAGTTGTACGCAAATATTGTACCTGTAAAATTCTACATACTTCTTTCATTACGTTAGACATGAACTCCGAACCAAGATCGGTTAAGATTTGACGCGGAACTCCATTTCTCAGGATGACACCTTTAATTAAATGCTCGGCTATAGTCGGCGCAGTATGGTCACTCATGGGGAACGCCTCCAAGTAACGTGTGAATGAATCCTGTATTGTTAATATGAAGCGATTCCCGTGATAAGTGGTGACCAAAGGCCCTACAACATCCATCGCGATTCGTTAAAATGGCCCGCTGACAGGATCAGATTTGACGAGCGTCGCGGGTCGCATGTGAGGCGTTGTTTTGCATTGTGCACACGGAATGCATGCATTTACAAACTCTTTCACGGATTTATACATACCTGACCAATAAAATCTAGCTCGCAATCTGTCATACGTTTTATCAATACCACAGTGTCCGGATAACGGTGGTGCATGGTACATTTCAACGATTCGGGATTGTAATGTGGCGAGTATGACTAACCGATCATCATATTTATCGCTGTCTGATTTATAATAAATCAGTCCATCAATATCACGGTAATAGTCGTTATTTTCGTCGATATTTAGATGTGAGAGATCTGAATCTTTTTGTTGTTCTTGTAAAATCGAATAACGATCCCAAATAATCGGCTCATAGTGGGTTTGCACGGCAAGTGTTCGAACTGGATTAATTCGTGATAATGCATCGGCATTACCGTGCTTTTTACCTGGACAATATGAAATTTCAAAATCGTAGTTTGCCAAAGTTAAGGACCAACGTGTTAAGCGATTACATGATTCACGAACTTTTAGCTGCCAAGTAAGGGGTTGATAATAAACAAACGCTTTAAAATGTCTTCCATATAGGTAAAAATGGAACTGTTTAATACCCCAAACTAGAGCTAAACACTCCTGTTCTATAGTGCTGTATCTGGTCTCAGGTCCAGATAATTGTCCACTCGCGTATGCGATCGGTAATTCATGGCCATCATATTCCTGAGACAAAATTGCGCTGATGGCAAATTTTGACGCGTCTGTACATAAAATAAAAGTTTTTTCAAAATTTGGAAATTTTAGAATCGGCTCTTTACAAAGTGAGTCACGTAACGTTTCAAAAGAATTTTGAGCGTCAGCTGACCAAATAAATTTAGCGTTTTTTCGTGTCAGTCGAGTTAAAGGAATGGAAATGACCGAAAAATTATCTATAAACCGTCGTAGGATTACGAGGCCATGAATGAACGAACTTGTTTAACCGTAACGGGAAACGGCTAATTTTTAATTACCGAAATTTTGTCAGGGTCCGGTTTTATGCCTGAATTGCTGACTATATGACCTAAATATTTAGTTTCAGTGATCATGAATTTACATTTTTCTGGATTCAATGTCAAGTTAGCGGATCTCAAACGATCTAGAATATCTCTAATTTTTCTAACATGATTTTCATAAGAATCATCGCTAAAACAAATGATATCGTCCAGATAAACAAAGCAATGCGATTCAGTTAATTCAGCTAGAACTGCGTACATTAAACGTTGCCAGGTACTTGGACTATTTGCGAGACCGAAAGGCATTCTAGCACATTCAAAATGCCTCCAAGGAACCGAAAATGCCGTTTTTTTTCGCGATGAGCCGGTTCGACTTCAACCTGCCAATAACCCTTGCTTAAGTCAAGAGTCGTAAAACGTGTTGCATTACCCAACTGATCCAAGGTTTCTTGTAAATTAGGAATCGGAAAATAATCACGCTTCGTGACAGCATTTAACCCACGATAATCAATGCAAAAACGAATTTTATTTTCGCCATCTGAACAACAGGTGCTGACCACGGTGAAACTGACGGAACGATAATGCCATCTTTTAGCATATCCGCGAGATGTTCCTTTACAATTTCATGTCTAGCAAAAGGTACGCGGTACGGACGACGTGCGACAGGTCGAGAATCACCTGTGTCGATACGATGCTTAACTAAAGACGTTGTACCAAGCGCTTTATCTTTAGAAGCGAATAAATCACTGTAAGTGCGAAGAAAATCCCGAAATGTTTCCCGTTCGTTCCCAGAAATGTGGTTAAGTCAATGAAATCAACAATAGGATTCATTTCACAGTTTACTGGGGCTACTACAGGGTTTTTCCTATAGGGCGGCGGCTCAAAGGTATCCGCTTGCACAGCTGTGCCGATAGGCGTGTTTGTTTGTATTTCAACGTCAAGTGGGCTAACATTTAGTAAGTTTAACTGAACTTTATTAGTACTACTAGTTTTATTAATTATCACACGAGCAATTAAAACACCGTGTAAACCTATGTCACACGGTTCTATTACATATGTGCCATTCGGGGTACGAGCGTCGAGACGCCCTATACCAAGCACTGTGTGACGCGCGGGTATTACTAATTGTTCAATTAAACGTACTTTAAATGTTTTCAAAAAAGCGTGCGTACTAGTTGGAGTACTAGACGTATTTTGAGCCGGAGACGGCTCCGTGACAGCTTCACATGACGATGACGTAACAGAATCAGATGTTTCGGCGTCGAGAGGTTCAATGGTAGTTTGAGATTCGATGTTAACCATAGGTAAAGAAGAGTCCTGAATATTAACAACCTTACTAGCAAAATTTATAATTGCGCGGTGCTTATTAAGAAAATCGGCTCCGATTAAGCCGTCAGTATTAAAATACAGTGTGTCTGGACACACAAAGAATTGCATTACGTTTACCGACGCGTAAACGTAAGCGTGTAGCACCGTCGCGATTCAACGGGTTACCGGATACATCCACTAGTGTTTCATTCGGAGGTTCAACAGTTAATTTGTGTTCCAAAATAAAACATTTTTTAATAAGTGACACCGAAGCACCGGTGTCTATTAAAAATGTAAGATCGTTATTATTGATTCTAAGCGTGACTTTCTTTACTTGGTCATTATCGAATCTTACGACCTTAAGATTTTTTTGGTATTTTACTACGCTGGGTCTGTTTTGAGGACAGCGGTTGTATTTGTTTACCCGATGCCCGGCTTTGAAGCAAACATAACAGAAATCTTGCTTTGGTTTGGGACATGCGGTGTAAATGTGATCCTTATTTCCACAATTAAAACATCTACCTCTCATTTTCGGAAACAGCTGGCAAGAAGTTAATCTTCGCGGTTTTTGAGTCGTGTAAGAAGTGGAAGGGTTAGGTGGTGGCGATTTCTCGCGGTCTGATTTTTGATTGATACTAGGCTGTGGCTGCACGTTTATTACACGTAACGTATGATTCCGTTGCGCATCAGCTTGCGTTTGCTTAAATAAACGCAATAAAATTTGTTCGGCTTGCTCTGCATACGGCAGAGCTTCATCTAAGGACTGAAAACGCTTATACCGACAAATCTCGTTTGCTAGCCTAGTATCTAACCCTTCTAGAAACTGATTCATGATCATTGTTTCTTTTATAAATTTTTCGCGAAATGCATTCATACCTACGCTACTTGTCAATGGAATTAACTGCTCGGTGACGAGTTCTAAACGGGTAACGAACGCGCGTAATGATTCCTCTTTACCACGAAACATTTTTGTAAAATCGCGTTCTCCACCGGGTAAATCAGTACGTTTACCAAATTGTGCCTGCAGCCAAACTCTCATCTCGATCAAATTTTTTTGTCGTTTTAATAACGGTATCGAAAAGAAAATATCCCTAGCCTTTCCTCTTAATTTTAGCCTAATTACATTATATGCCTGCAGTTCATTCCACCCGGCAGCATCTGCGACCGACGCAACTAAATCGAAAAATGCCTCCAGATCGGTACCGCCCGTAAATGGTTCAATGTCATTAATTGACGGTCCAGAAGGTGCGGCTGAAGGCCAAGAAGCTTGCGATGATTGACAGGGTGTGATGGGACGTGCGGAACTAGTAGGGGTGCTAGGCTGTTGACCTAGTGGCACATAACTCTGACCATAACCGATAGGCGGTACAGGTCCGTACTGAGGGATTTGTGTGGGATTAATATTTAAATCCGCAAAAGGTGATGTAGGAGGAAGTGGATAATTAGGTTGCATAATTGTTTGTGAATATGCGGTTGCTAAGGGATAACTTAAAAGGTATGATACGGGAGATGTAATTGGTATCGTGTAGGACGTGGTTGTAAGTGTCGTAGTATTAGCAACGGTTACTGCCTGCGTAACTATAGGTATGGGTGCAGTTGTAGTGGTCGGGTGAGTCGCGGTCACAGGTAAAGTAGTTGTAGTTACTGGCGTAGTTGGGGATGAACCATTTTGAAAAAAATTGTTAAAATTTAATTCAACAAGCAAAAAGAAAAAATAATAATAATAATTAAAAAATTAAATAAACCAAATCTAAAGATTCTTTCTTCGAATACCTCAGAGACGTTAATAAAATTAACGCGTCTTTCCACAGATATCCGACTCCGACTGCGCCAAATGTAACACGAGCGTGTGGACGAATTAGGTTTATTTAAAAAAAATAAGTAAATGTTTCTTTTTACTTACCCCTGTAGTAGTGGCTTCTCAACAACAGCAACTACACTTTCACTTAGCGGGAAGAGGAATTATACGGTTAAAGAAATGAGTATTATAATTTAATAAACAAAAATATATATTAATAAAAATAACGATAAAATTACGAAAAGATTTATGACATAAAATACAATGAAAAATATAAAAAAAAAAAAAAATGTTCCTCCCGCTACGATGTCTAAGTAAGTATTCAAATAAAAATACAATTTAAAAAAAATAGATTCTAACGACGCGAACTCGTAATGCTACTTCTAGCTTCCCCGACCGAAATCAGACTAACTAAACTATTTGAATTTTGATATTACATCTTAGCCATCGTCTTGCGTGGGGGTAGATAAAAAACTAAAATATACATAAGTGAGGGTAGAATGTTCTAGAACATTCTACCATATGTATTCTCACGGTTTTAGGGGGTGGCTTGAGGTGACCGCAGATATTATGTTTTTCCAGAAATTGGAAGAGTGGTTGCCATAAACAGCGATAACTGTCGCCCGCACTATCGAGTTCCACAGCCATTCAAATCGGGACCGTTGCGATATTATTTTAAGTGTGCGATACAAAAAAATTAACGGTCCCACGCTAAGATTTGACGATGGAATTTGATACGTTTAGGGACTTGGATTATCGATATGCGTTCACAGCAACGATCGAAGTACAGTTCCTGAATATAACAACCGTCTTATTACACTACTAAACACTGCAAGCATAGAAATAACGTTCTGATGACTTGTTCAAAACTGACCGTGTATCTCTAAAGAAAATTTTTAATAATTATTAATGAAGTTCTTTGAATAATTGGAAACCCAAATGAAAAGAAAAATCTTAAGAATGAACAACTTGACTTAGTCAAATCTCTGTTGATCCCTCCGCTTTAATCCCTTTCAGATTTTCCTACCATTGTAAAGCTAGTTAATACTTAGTTTCTGCCTTTATTCTTCTATGTATAAATACTAAAAATTTTCTGTAAAGTATATTCATTAGTATTTCCTGATAATGGCCTTATAACAAGAAATATAAATAAAATATTTTTTTAACAACCAAATATTTTTTATATTTAGGTCAATAACTGTTTGTATTTAAAATTTACTCGAATCTCTTCTCAATTTTCAAATTTAAATTAGAAGACGTGCGTTTAAATTGCATTATTATTTGAATATTTTAATCTAGATTTAAAACAACATAATTAGGAAACATTTTGAAAGAAAATTTCTGGTACGCCTCTTAACGGCATACGACAGAAGAAAGTACCTGCCTAAATGAAACATTACCGCAAGTCCCATAAAACTTTATAAGGACCAATCGCCTTATCCGAAAGTGAATTGTAGTATTGTTTAAAATATAATTTTATTAACGTAAAATGGTAATGATAACCTAGACATATTTTTCCGTACCACAGTGTAAGAGCTACATAGCTAAAAATCAGTTTACACTATTTTTCAGGAAAACTTACTTATGGAACAATGATGAATAACTCTTGAAATTTGGGGAGAAAATAAATAAATAAATGGCTCTCTGTTCATATTTTAAAGAAAGTGATACCATCTAGATATAAAATAAACTTAACATAGCAAAATCACTAACTAGATTAATTTCTTCTCACGTGTCTACATATTAGCATAGATTATAGAAGCAATATGTATTGCAAAATATTTGATATTAGATAGCTACTAAAATATTTTTATTCTTATACTCTCATAATATATGCATAAATAATAATTTTATAATAGAGACCACATGTGTATATCTCTACTTAGCAGAAAGCTTTAAAATGTACAAGATCAGTAGTAACCTTACATGAACTCACATACCATATATGAAAATACAGAATCATTATGAGGTCATATTCTAGTTATCTAGCTTGAAAATTTGTTCTCACATGGTGTATATTATTTTAAATGACAAAAATATATAAGAACAGCAATATCAATTGGTGTCTAATGAGAAACTCCCACTGTTGGATATCTATGGCACATCAGTAATTTTTATATTAAGAATGTATTTATTATTTAAACCCAAAATACTATTGCTCAACCAATAATCTAACCTCTCTTTCCCGTAGGGGTCTCAACCTATTTCCAATGAACTTGAAAATATTTCCCAAATTCACAGTCATTTCGAAAAACTAATTGAACTACAGTTTAATAAAAATAATAAAATATTGTGAAAACATCAAAATAAGTAAATAAAATAAAATGAAGTAATGCATGGCATAACAACATAATATACAATGTATATGCTATCACCATTCTAACCACCAATTTGAATAGTTCGGTGAGACATCTGGTGAGCTCGCTCGCTCCATATAGGGCACGAGCGCGCTGCTGTCGTTTGGGCCCAATGACCTCAGTGGCCGTGGTCCAGAAAAGAACGAGAACTTAAAATAGACGTCATGAACAGGGATAGCGATAAATTTAACAAGGGAAAAGATGTATTGGCAATAGTATGGTGTTTTAAAATAATTTTAGATTTGTTTGATTAAAAATCTAAAAACTCTTAATAGGTGTTATCAGAATTACGATTATTAATTTCCGCCACCCAAAACATGTAAAGGTTTACACAGATTTTTAGGAATGATCAATTATTATCACAGATTTATTCCCCATTTTGCACCAATACTTTCACCACTTTATGAAATGATATTACACAAGAAACAAAATGACATCTTACACTGGACAGAATCAACACTAAACATTTTTAACAAGGTTAAAAATAAATTAACATCTGCTTCTTCCTTTCTTAGTTTCTCCACATAACTCAGCTCAATTATCAATCTCAGTAGTGTCCGCTTCTTTTGCAGTAGGTGCTGTCCTACAACAATTTTCTAATAACACTTGGGAACCTCTATCCTTCTTTTCCAAGAAACTCTCAAAAACCGAAATGAATTACTCAGTCTTTGACAGAGAATTGCTAGCACCGTTTTTGGCAACAAAGCATTTTAGACACTTTGTAGAGGGAAGATCACAAACCATTATCTACTTCTTTATTTGTTAAATATGAAAGAAATCCTCGACAATTTAGACAACTAGATTACATTGCGCAATTTACATCTGACATTCGATACATTAAAGGCAAAGAAAATATACTGGCTGATACACTTTCACGTATCGAAACTATTTCTTTACAAGAAATCACACCAGAAAAAAAAATTATCAAGCACAAATTTCTGATACCGAGCTAAATAATTTACTCGTAAAAACTGAGAATTCAAAAGTTTCTCTCAAAGAAATGAGTTTACCATTTCTCAACATCAAACTTTTTTGTGAGATAAGTAAAAAAGGTTCATCAAGACCTTACTTACCTCCGAAATTCCGTCGAGTCATTTTTGATAAATTTCATAATTTATCACATGTATTACAGAGTCTCAAACAAACTTATCTCTTCTAAATATTTTTGGCCGCACATGGCGAAAAATATTTACACGTGGTGCAAACAATGTATCAACTGTTAAAAATATAAAATTACGAGGCACAGTCAATCATAACTTCAATCATTTAAAAACCCAACACGTCGCTTTCAACATATTCACATGGATATTATAGCACCACTTCCAAAAATATATAACTTTCCATACATTTTTACTATAGTTGATAGATTCTCTAGATGAACGGAAGCATATCCCTTAAAAGAAGCTTCAGAAATTAAAATAGCAAAAACTGTTTACGAACAATACATGCCTAGATTCGGCATACCTCTCACTTTTACAACAGACCAAGGAACACCTTTCAAATCCAAACTTTTTAAAGAACTAACAAATCTTTAGGATCCACCAGGATTAGAATCACTTCTTATCACCTCAAAGCAATGGCGCAGTTGAAATATTTAATAAACAGAGTAAAACAGCCATAGTAGCTAAGTTAACAACCAACAATTGGTTAGAATACTTACCTTTAATTTTATTAGAGTTCAGAACCGCAATCAAAGAACCAATACAATGTTCACCTACGGAACTTATATACGAAGAAAATTTACGTGTTCCTGGAGAAATGTTCATCCAAACTACATTTCCACAACTCAATGAACACGAATTACTTCAAACAAATACCTTTTCAAACACAACTTACAAAAATCCTCGCGAACGTCAAATCACCCCTTTCATAAACGCAGACCTTAATACTTGTCAATTCGTTTTCCTACGCGCAGATGGTGCAAGACACTAACTTTCACACACTTACATTGGACCATTTCGTGTGATAGAGCGCCGAGACAAATGTTTCATTATTGAAAACAATAATTCCCTTCAAACAGTCTCCATTGACAGACTGAAGCCGGCGTACATGGCTCCGGTGGAGTACGAAAAAAGGCAGGAAGTACGTTAAAAGTTTCTGGTGGTAGAACCCGCGCTCACACAGAGCCTACGTTTATTTACAGTTATATTGTATAAGAATAAAATTAAAAATGAGCGTAAATATAGTTCAAATTCGAGCCATAAAACTTTTGGGCCTTAGGCTATTGCCTCTTTAGCCTAAGTCAAAGTTCGCCCCTGCCCTTAGAGTTCGAAGGAAAAGAAATCGGAAAAAGAAAAAGAGGACAACCCAGTAAACCTGGAAGCAAGAAGTCGAGGAGAAAACTAGGAAGACACAAGAAAAGTAGCAACAAATACAGAAAGCAGGATAAAATTTTAGATAAGAACACCAGGATTAAGTCAGTAGTTTTAAAAACTACCAGATTGTGTAATTAAAAAAATGATTTATTCATAGGTTTATAAAATTTATTTTCATTTTCAAGTGACAGACTCGCTAGTCAATTCCTCTTATCTTGCTAATAATGTAAAATAATACACATCTTTGTTACATACAAATTAAAAAAAATACAAGTGAAGTACCCTCCGTATACCTCTGATAAATGTAATTGCAGCTATAACTTTTTTGTGTATTTTCGATAAAATACAAATACCATTCCCATATAACAATTTTTGATTGTAAAGTAACTTGAATCAAATTTAAAATTCAAAATTTACTAAACATACGGACATCTGACAACATAAGTTGCATGTTAGAGAAACAGCTGTCAAATCAGTTAGACATGTGCATCTGTCTGATACCAGCTTTAGTCTTTCTTATTATAGCCAACAAATTCTCAACAGGATTCTCATCAGAATAAAAATAAATGCCACATAAAACGAATAAAATATGGTTTGATAATTCCTAATATTAATTACATGTAAAATACTAAAATATTTAATGTCAACGAAGATCGAAATGTTTATTAAGGCGACGGAAGGGCAATAAATATAATAATTAATATTAATATTGTTAAATAATAAATGTACCTGTTACTCACATTTATTTGCACAAAAGGTAGATTCCCGGTGCTGTAACCAGTAAGCGGGCAACCTGATTCCTTTCTGTGTGTTTGGCACAAGACTTTTCTGTTAAACATTAAATTTTGTAACATATTCAGTTTTAAAATGAGTTTTCATGTGAGCAATTAATCGAGACTTATATTTATATTATTTACTTTTTTTTAGAGTGAATTTTCATATGACGTTTTAAATGAGGTTTCTCTCTAAACGATTTATTACAGACATCATAATGATGGTCTTTTATATCGAAATGAATTTTCATATGACTTTTTACATGAGATTTCTGTCTGAACGATTTACTACAGACATCACAATGATGGTCTTTTATATCAAAATGAATTTTCATATGACTTTTTAAATGAGATTTCTGTCTAAACGATTTACTACAGACATCACAATGATGGTCTTTTATTTTGGAATGAATTTTCATGTGACGCCGTAAATGATGTTTGTGTCTGAATGATTTATTACAGACATCACAATGTTGGTCTTTTATATTGGAATGAATTTTCATGTGACGCACTAAATCATTTTTTTTTTCTGAACGGTTTATTAAAGACGTCACAATGTTGGTCTTTTATATCGGCATGAATTTTCATGTGAGCATTTAAAACATGCATATGTGTAAATGGTTTACTACAGACGTTGCACTGATGGTCTTTTATTCCGGAATGAATTTTCATATGACGGCGTAAATAAGATTTATATCTGAACAATTTACTACAGACGTCACACTGATACTTTCTTGTAACTGAATGAATTTTCATATGTGAGCGTAAATAAGATTTCTGGGAAAATAATTTACTACAGACATTACAATCAAAACTTCCAGAATGTACTTTCATGTGATTTGACAAATATAACTTCCGAGTAAACGATTTACTGCAGATTTCACAGCAATACTCTTCTTTGTTTACTCGAATGCTCTCTTGTTCTGTACTGCGGCTTTTTAACTCAGTTTCCGACGTAAATGTTTTAGTGCATGTATTACCGCGGAAGTCTTTTTGTCCATTATGAGTATATAAATGTTGTCTCAAATTATGCTTTTCAAAAAATCTGTTTTTACAAATAAAACATTGAAAATTTTTTAATATGTCTATTCAAATCGTATTTATGGATAAATATTTTCTTGCATAGAACACACGGTAACTGTTTTATTCGCCTATGTACTTTTTTCTTATGACGCGATAAATTAGTTTTACGTCCGATTAATTTCTTACTAATATTACTTCGATGTTCATTTTTATTCATTTTATTTACTGTACTGTTCTTTAGTTCAATTTGATTATTTTTGCTACAATTTTTGTCATTTTCTTTTACAACTGTTTCTTTGGGCTCAGCGGAACTCTTCTCCCACACTTCCTCCCGTATGTCCGCCCTTGAATTCTCCTCCTCTATCTTGTGTTCTCTTTTATCTTTATCATCACTCATTGTATTACTTTCACCATATTCTTCCTTGCAGATATTTTCCTTTATATTATTATAAAATTCTCGGTCTTGTGGTGTTTGTTCCAGTTGATCTTCCTTAATTGAGATATCTGTGTGCAATGCAGTGTTTAGAGACATTTTGCTTTTATGCAATTTATTCTGTGGGAATACACTTTCTAACAGAACGAATGGATTGGGAAGAGCCTTGTATGTGTCTGAGGATATCCTGTCTACCTGCAAGGCAGGGTTTAGGGATGCGCTGTTTATGTGCGGGTGACACTCCGGCCATGTTTCCTTCATAGGTTCTTCTTTAATAGACATTTCTTCTATCTTCTCGGGTTGGGTACCAGATGTGTCATATTGGCCCACAACGGGGGCCCTGCCTGTGTGTAGCGGGGGCTCCGGGGCCCCGCGGGCCCTGATGCTGCTCTCTAGGCGCCGGCTGCTCTCCACACTGGAATGTTTGAATTTGCTGAAGGCGTCGAGGGCCCCCTCACACACGGAACAGATGTGCAGTGGAATACCCAACTTGATAATTGTCTGAAATGTAAAATCTATTCTTATAATAAGCTCATACAATGTAGCAAGAAGCTAATTTTATTCTCGTATTTAGAATAGTGATAGCCAAATAGATATACAGTAAAATGTTTATTTTTTTATTCTTTAACGGTTACACAGCGTATTTTGAGCTGCATATGAAAATTGAATGTTTATATCAATTTCTCAAAAACGGTATGAAAAATAAAAATTTGGAGTACTGCGGTGAATTCTTCGTTAAAAAATGTCTAAATGATGTGCAAGTTAAAATATTTTTTTGTATTGAAATAAAAAAGTTATACACAAAAAAGATAATAAATTTTTTAATATTTTTTGTTCACATCTAGTCACCTATGCATTTTTTGGGAAAAACAAAAGCATGTAGTTAATGACACCCAAATGAGGTAACTTTTGTCTAATTTAGCCGACTTTGGATCTGTTATAGTTCTCGAAATCCCCAAGCTTGAACAGTGTCATTGGTCACTTGTATAAATCAATATATAAATATTATTTTTTTTATAATAGTTCAATAATTATTATTCGCTGATAGGGTAAGTCCATTTCTACATAATTTTTCTTTCTTTGTTTTCCTGTATATATCAGAGATTCAAATCCCCTGTATAGTAAAAATATAGTCGATCAAGCGACTTGTCGATTGTAGAACATCGTCATGTTCTCCCTTCACCTAACCTCACTTTTGCACCATTTAATCAACGACAAAATATAAATAGACAAAGCATTGCCTATTCTTCCGTAATGAATGTTTTGTTTTCGGTAAGCCAGAAAAAGAAAATAAAGATAGATATATAATGAAATCATTGTTCGAGCATCGCTCGCTAGAGGCATCAGTGTAGTTGACATTATTTTAGTTTTCGTTTTGCCAGTGACGCGTTACATTTTATTATATTTGGAACATATAAATTTAAAACTTCCAATTCTAATGTCAATTTTAAGAGCACGGGCGCCTCTAGTGAGCAATATTCAAACAATACTAGTAGACATACTATGTCTAACTCTATTTTCTCTGTGTGACTTGTCTAAAACAACAAACCACCTGAAGTTTTGTCTAGTTATATTTTGTCGTTGCATATAATAAGAAATATACAAAATTTATGTTAGATATGTATAATTAGACTTACAATTTCAGGAATAAGATACTCCACTTCGGACACTATTCTGTCGTCCACAGGGACGCAGTGGTAGTCCTTCGTGCACATAAAACACAAATCCATTGTACTGTTTATATTTACTATTTGTCCAAACTATATATTTAAAACTTTGTAATAAAATTAGTAGCGTGATGTAATATCACTAACAAGAAAATATAGTCTGATGTGTCAACACAGAATTATTAGAATAGGCGAATAAAGTGAACTACTCGTCAACATGTCACTGGAATATAGTAATACTGGAACGCTAACTTGTAGGCTTTTATGCAAGCGAGAAACGAGCCTGAGAGAGATAGATATATAGCACTTCTGCGCATGCGTATTATCCCCAAAGCCTCATGTCGTACAGTCTGGTCCAGAAGTGCATATTTTATAATTATCTGTTTTAATTATCAAATGTATTTGAAAAATGTTATTTCTTTGACTATTTTTAATTATTATTGCATGATCTGCGCCTTATTATTAGTTTGTTGTTTTTCTACGACCACTAATATAAGTTGCCAATATTGTACAACTTAAAGGTTATGTAAGCATCACATTACAGAAGGCCGTGTGTTAAGCACGCCATCGCACAGTTAGGGAGTTTTTGATTTATCGAAATTTTGTTAACCCGGTAAATAAGTCAAGATTAATTACAATCGATTTAAAACATTACGACTAATGAAGAAATAAACTTTGAATATAAAATGTCAGGAAAAGGAAACTGCGAAGGAAGTCGCCATTTTGATAACCCAAGTATGACTCATGTCTTGTTGAGCATTAGAATAAGTTGCATGTGCTTGCACTACATTCTAATTTAGCAGCGCGTTCTTCACTCTATAAAAAAAAATAACTCTAAGGCAATTAATTAACTTTCTTTGCATATTTAACATTCCTGTATAGTAATAATTATGGTCAGTTGTGTAGCATGTGATTATTCCCAAACCATGAAGACCAAAAGTTTAGGAATTTAATTTCATCAGTATTTTGCATCGCACAACTATTATAATGAATAATGAAACTACACATTGATATACATATTATGAATTATATTGCATATTGCCAAATGAGAATGAATCCCGTCGTGTAACTTAAATGTCAAGAAATAATTTCATTGCCGTATTTTAGTAATTTTAAATAAAGGGTAAGAATATACATTTCTACTGTTCATAAACCTTATTTTATTTGAATAAAAGTCAATGGAAACTGTTATATGTACTTATTATGTATTATTCTTATTTCAACAATTATAATTATATTGTTTAAAAGGACAATAAAAACTTTAATTTTTGTATTTACTTTATTTTCTATGTATACATATTTTACCTGTTACTATTTGTATTTCATAATTATATATATTAAATTCTAAATGTTCTACATAGTACTATTTTATTGGGTTGTAAATAGTATAAATTCATTGTTTAGAAGTTGACAGTTGACGTAGTTGTTTTTACGTTCTGTAGTTGGCACTATTTACTAGTGATGT
Organism: Stenolophus ochropezus; assembly: GCA_035578165.1. Taxonomy (NCBI): domain Eukaryota; kingdom Metazoa; phylum Arthropoda; class Insecta; order Coleoptera; family Carabidae; genus Stenolophus; species Stenolophus ochropezus. The sequence goes on from JAQOWZ010000012.1 coordinate 5,927,614, forward strand.
GTCCATTCTTTCAATGTAGTGTGTGATCGTCATATGACCGAAAAACAGTCAAATGGTGATCGTAGAAAGAGTATAATATATATTTCGCGTTAAAATGCAACTACGCACTTGTGGAATAACAAACTCTTGTGTAACTTTTCCACTTCGTGCGTTATATGCATCTTAACAACTCTTAATATCTTATGTAATAAAAGGTTAAATCTTCTATAGTTTCTTTAATCAACGACGATGGTCAATATATCTGCCAAGCACATCTAGCTTGATTTAACTTAATTTTTTAGATTGGTTTCGTTTTTATCATTCCTGAAATTTATGTAATAGTTATCTGCAATACACTTCTTTTATTCATAATAAAATAATTAATAAAAATGTAAAACTGTCATTTAATCGTCAATAAAGCGAATAAACATTCGTTGCTATGGACTGTGTGCCATTGTTCACCGTTGTTATTGTCTGATTGTGTTGCTAATAGATAGCGCTACCAGTATTAAAATGTCAAAATTAGCAATGAAATTTCTAATTTAATTTAGATAATTTTTATTCTTTTGACTAATTGTCCTCAATTATCTTTTTCTTATATTAAATTTGTTGTAATGTGCAAAAAAATAAAAACATAATAACACTTTTATGCTACCTACTCGATCAAAGTAGTTTCCGTTGAGACACTAGTGCGTGGAAGTAAAACAATAGCGGGAATATGGCCTTTTTGATTGTGAGTAGGCTGCGGGAAACATTAGTTTCTAGGTAGTGAGTACGACAAATATTTTAAAGACGATTAATTGATATATTTACTACACATTACAGGCTTCCATGTTATTTTATTGTGGAAAATTCCAATTTGATTAGTCCATTATTATATATTAAAACATCAAATGCTATGTCTATTTCCACACAGTTGTTGATGACTGCTATTTTTAGCAATTGGATGTAATGAGAGATGTAATCCATGTTATTCAAGCTAGTTGCTCACTAAAATCGATATAAATATTAATACTTTCACCACTTATAATCCAGTACTTTTCTCAGAAAGGGCTCAAATGATCTGACAGCTGGAATACCAGCCGCCATTTTGATACGATGTGGTGTTAAGCTAGCACTAGGTTAGTCTAATTCCGTGACACCTTCGAGAATAAGGTGTTAAACTAAATTTTAACATTGGGTTAAGGCGGTGCTAGCTAACACTCATTTTGGTTGAAGCTAACACCGTTTAGAGAATTCGGCTGTTAATGTCCCCATAGATAAAAATCTAAGATTGAGGTCAGGTGATCTTGCTGCCGCTCATTTCTTGAACAATGAGGTGGAGCACCATCATGCTGAACCCAAGAATTTTGACGAACGAGTAAAGGAACATTTTGTAATAGTTCTGGTAGAACATTTCGTAAAAATTCTAAATACTGGTCACCATTTAATCTATTGGACAGTATGTATGGTCCAAGCAAATTCGCATTGAAGATAACAGCCCAAACATTTAATGAAAATCTAAGTTGTAAACCATAGGCGTGCGCACGGTGGGTGCCATGGCACCCCCTAAAATATTACTAATAATAAAATGTTTATAACTGTTAGAATGAAGTCTCTCATTATTCATAGAATTAGTTACGTTGTTACTTTCCTATTTGAGATATTAAATGTTTATTTAAATATGCTGCATTCAAGATTCATAGTGTCAGGGTCAACGATAGAGAAACTATTACGCCTTTTCTATTTTATTCTGTCGTTGTATTATCTAATTATTAGTTATTTTCAAAACCTATAATCACAGTTGTGTATAGTTAAAACATACCAAACAACAGTATTAAACCAAAAATTGTGTTGACATACGTGAAATATTTCAAAAATACCCAAAATTTTGATTTTTATTTATCTCTTTTCGTTCCTGTGATATTTGATGTCAAAGTTGCACCTTAAAAAAGTGTGTTTTTTGGCTATATCTCTAAAATGGATAAAGATACAATCTCAACGATTATACCAGTCGATTCTACGGGAAAAGATACATAAAGAAATGTTTTCTCCGCATATATGTTCTTTGGAACGATTAGGTGAAAATTGAGAAAATCGAAAAACCTAAATTTCAAAACTTTTAATTTTCTAGACTTAGGTAAATATCGATGCGTTGACTTCAAATTTTCAAACCGAATTGAATTATCTCTTCCCGTCGAGATATTTGTGTTCAAAGTAGAGTTTTGACAATATATCTAAAAAAACAGGTTTTTTTAGGTGTACCCCTTTAAGGGTTAGGTTTACGACTACGGTGACCTTACTAATCGATTCTAGTTGCAAAATTACATAAGTACAATTTCTAAATTTTTATTCCATCGCATACAATTTTTAGAGCGAAAGAACGAAAATCATCAAAAATCGAGAAAAATCTAACCTTTGATTTTTTCGATTTTTGGTCATTTTCAGTTATTCCCTTGTAGAAATTCTATCGCCGAAGTCGTAAACGTAACCTTTTAAAGGGTATACCTAAAAAACTTGATTTTTAGGTATAACTTTGATCTTAAATATCTCGAGAACGGGAAGAGATAATTTAATTGTCTAAAAATTTGAAATCAGCGTAGGTAATTCTATAAAAAATACTACACACAAAATTTTGTAAAATTTGAACATTTTTGAGCTAAAAATTAGATATTTTCAAATATTTTCAGGTTTGCGCAAAAATACAGCATCAGCGGCTTTGGTAATTGTTTCCCTTGATGGTACTGTATACATAAACTATTTTTCCAAGTAATATTCATCAGAATACTACTACAGTAGTGAAATAAATTATTCCACTTACATTTAATACTTTTATTTTATAATAATAATTAGAAAAATTTATTTTGACACCCCAAAAGAAAAGTTCTGCGCACGCCTATATTGTAAAGTACTTCTTCCTACAATATGTGGATTTTTCTTAAGCCCAATAATGCATGTTGTGGAAATTATGGACACCGTCACGTGTGAAAATTGCTTCATCTCTAAATATTATAAGTAAAATTAAAATTAGCAGCATGTTTTTGCAGAATACACTGACAAAATATCGTTGTAGCTGGTGATCAGCAGGCATTAATCCTTGAACACGTGTAAAATATTCAAACTCCCGTATGAGATATTTCTCCTCCAACTCGAGATATTCCTCTGCTAATTGTCGGGTCAGCTGCACCAAGTCTAACACTTCATCTTCAACGTCTGCGACCTCCGCCTCCAGCGTTGGCAGATTTGGCGACTTGTCTTGATTAATTAGGTAGACAAGGTTATGAGAAAATTCGTTTCACCTACATCACTGTTTGGCTGGTTGCATTTGGGTTAATATCAGGCGTGACAGTCAAATAGGGCACGAGAGCAGCACCGTCGACCTGTACCCACTCATCTCAACTCATTTCACACTACTGTATGATTGTCTCAGGACCCCTATTCTGCACAAGTCATTATCACGATGGTGACTTAAAATTGTGATGTATGCAACCCGTAACTCGTGTAATTTTTTGAGTGATAGTCTAGTTCTTTTAGTGTTACTAGGTTTCAGAGTTTAAAAACTATATTGGTAATGATATAGTGGGTTTTAAACTTTGTTTGCATATTTTATTGCCTTTGGTTTTGCGGTACTTTCTTAAAAATTTTGCTTTTATTTCTAATATATAGGGAGGTAAGTAAACGTTTGAATAATAAATTGTTATAACTATTAAATTATACAGATATGATAATATGACGTAGAAATATTTATAATATTGTCTAATAAATCTTCTAAAAAGACGATCGGCATAAAAATGCTTTTCATTTTCAAGTTCTTCGACTACAACTAACGCCCTGTAAATAAAAGCCATTTTTTATTTAATAAAAATATCTGAAATAAAAACAGCTATCAGTCAGTTATACACAAGTTATAAGTATTTTTAACTATTCTTCTCGCTGAAGAAACAAATATAACACCAAAACACGGACCAACTAAAGCAGCAAAACAATTCAAAATGTACAAAACACAACACAAGAGACAAGTCACTAGTGACTTGTTTATGTCACGACCTAAAGAGGTGGTGACTACGAAGTCACTTGATATGATGTCATATATAGCTAGTATTTGATATTGGCCACTAGAATGCGCTTCAAAATGTTACCATCGTGACTTTTTCACACTGGTGACTTGTGTACAGAATAGGGATCCAGTTCACACTATTCCAGGCGGAAGAGAAAAAGTGGCGGAAATTTAAATCGACGTCATTGGCGGGATTTGTATTAATTACATTCTGCGATCTCTATGTTTGGTTTATCCATTGCACTCTTTTTGTGTTTCTCGTGTCAGTATTTATTGTTGTTGATTTTGTTATTGTTGTTGATTTTGTTATTGTTGTTGAGTTGAGATAATGTCGTCAATTTAAATTTCCGCCACTTTTTCTCTTCCGCCTGGATTGGTGTGAAATAAGGAACTCATAGAATGGTGTGAAATGAGACAATCATAGTTTGATGTGAAACGAGATAAAATGGACAAGATTGACATTCGAAAACAAATTTTATTAGTAAGTTTTAAATGATTTGTTAAACGTAAAATAGTATAACAATGTCAGTGACCATTAAATCTGGCTTTCAATATATAAATACAACTTGTTTTCGTTGGAAGAGTATATTTTGACTTTTATTTAAATTTCCGCCACTGGAATGGTGTGAAATGAGATGAGAGGATTGAGAAAAGTCAACGGTGCTGCTCTCGTGCGTCACTCGGCCAGTTTGTTTGGTATATTTCTCTCCAAGCTGCATGGCGTGACCATCAAAAGAAAATACAATATTATCGCAATAACAAAGTATTACAATAATCATGTAGCAATATATTAATCATTTTATTATATAAAATAAAATTCAAAACAATAAATATAACGAAGATATAAAGAACAAAACTTAATCAAACAACCCTCATGAATATTTCAATTACCAACAAAAGAAACTGTTGTTAACAATAATATAAATGTAAATAACATAAATTCTAAGTAAGAAAAAATGACATGAAGATATAAAAAATGGTTAATTGTTAATTAAACATTATAAATATTATAACAAAATAAACTATTCATTGCATAAAAAATTACTTTGCGTTTATTTTGTTAATCTTTAAAGTTTCTGTTTAATATATAATATATAATAGTTTAATAATTCAAATAAATAATAACTTATTGCAAATTATTCTTTAGGAAATCAAACACATTAGAATATATGTTAATTGTTTCTAATTATTTAAAGTACACAAATATTAAAAACATTATAATATTGATATCCTTTACATTATTAGAAATAAATGACATTCGTATAATGTATTTCGTTTTCTAAAGAGTAATAAAGATATTGATAAAACTGACAACATATTATAAACCTGACTATATATTGTTTAGAAGATATCTTTAAATGATATTAAACTAATTTAATCATAAAAGTTCACTTAAAAGGGGAATTTTAACATGCGAATCTTTTTATACGTATGCGGTATGATTTAAGTTTGGCGCCCCACATTATTGCCCCCTGCACGCCGAGCACCTTGGAAGGAGTGTCGCTACTTTATACTCTCTATACTGTGGTGATATCATGTAGTTATAAAATGAACATAACATAGCAAAATCACTAACTAAATTAATTTCTTCTCATGTATCTATATATTAGCGTAGATTATAGAAACAATATACAGTGTGTATTTAGGATTTTAACATGGGTTTTAAAAAAATTGCGGATACTCTCTCTCCTGACTAATTTAGAGCAACACTACAACAGTGCAAAGTTGTTCAGAATTAAATTCTACATCAAATAAGATCATAACTAATAAAACAGCACGTTTCCAGTACGAGTTTTATTTAATATGAAATGTTGTATTTTCGTTAAAAATCAGACAGATATGGGAATAAAAGAAAATATTTATGTGTCAGTTGTGACAGTTAATGATATGTCATTATAGATAATTTTATATTTTTGTAATATTTGTGTAATAGTTAAGAGAAAGAATCTAAATTCAACTTATATAATATTAAAATGCAGATAATAACTTCAGGATCCAAACATGAAATGATGAATATAATTATAATTATTAATATTTCATTAAAATAGTTATTTGTGTATCAAGAGCGTAAAGTGAATCTTGAATGCTCGTGCCCGTAAATTGAAGCGCGAGCGTAGCAAGCGCTACAATCGAGCTAGAGCAATAAAGATTCACTTTACGCTAGAGATGCACACATAATTTTTTCTACGACGACTTTACTAACGAAATAAAAAAATAATAATACCTATTTAGTAAGTTCAATTCAATCTTAACCAATTTCCTGTTTCGCTCGCGATTCAATTTACGAGCACGAGCAATAAAGATTTACTTTACGCTAGAGATGCAAACATAATATTTTCTACGACTTTACTAACGAAATAAAAACATAATAATACCTATTTAGTAAGTTCAATTCAATCTTAACCAATTTCCTGTTTTGTGTTGCTGTAACCATGACAATATGAGTAAATAAATAATTCCGATGCCAACAATCATTGTTTTACCTAAGCGAGCAAATTAAGTACGTGCTGTAAAGTATTTTTTTTTGCTCGTTCCTCAGTAATCATTAATTTTACGATGACAAAAGAGAGCATAAATATCAACTTTTCATGGTGGTCGCAGAAAAAAAATATTTTCTTTTATTTCCATAGCTGTTTGATATTTGCCGAAAGTATTTTATTTTATATTTAATATATCTCGTATTGCAAATGTGCTGTTGCATCAATTATGATCTTATTTCATGTAGAATTTAATTTCGAACAATTTTGTATTCTTGTAATTTTGCTCTAAATATATCAAGAGAGAGAGTATCTGCAATTTTTTGAAATCTCATGTTGAAGTCCTATTTTTCCGCGTTTCGTTGCACACACTGTATATTGCTAAGGGTTTAAAATTAGCTAGCTACTAAAATATTATTATTTTTCTACTCTCATAATGTATGCATAAATTAATATATTATTGGCGATGCCATCCTAGCACTAGCTATCTAGCGAGAAAAATTGGAAACTTAATACCCGGTATTTGTTTTGTTAGGTTAGTTATTTCTTTGTTGAAATAGAATAGTTGAAATGATTTATAAGTTTATTAAAGCAGTGATTGCTTATTTTGAACTCAATATTATTTTATTGCTTCTATATAAATATAGGTAACATGTACTGCTGTATATTTCATGTACCCTAGACCCCTTAATTCTGTTTTCATTTTATAAACCATTCTGAAGAATGTTGGTAAAAACTATTGATTGAGTGTCATATTCATGAAAAAAAATTTATATTAATTCTTACAACAACAATTATTGAAATTAACATTAAAGACTGACAATTTCAGCATTATTATGGATTGACACGCATTGTTTAGAAAAATATTTTCTATAGATTCATCGGATTCTACAACAATCGCATTAGTTTTTGCAACATTTCTTCTTTCTTTTCTTAAAAAAAAATTATTGGTACAATACAGATTGATTATCTAATTAACACAATGTATTTGAAGAGCAGAATATGGAAGAGCATTTTCAAATTTATTTTATATATTAGTATCTGCTGATAGCAATACTGATGTTGGTACAAATTTTTTCCAACAAAAGTATACAAGAACAATAATTCCAATTGGTGTCTAATGAGTAACTCCTACTGCTGGGTATCCATGGCACATAAGTAATTTTGATAGTATGAATGTAGGGAGCTTATTATTTAAACCCGATGTTTGTATGATGTAATCTTGGATAGTATGTAAGTGTGTACTAGCCCGCACCGAAGGACGTGCTCAACCAAACATGTAACCTCTCTTTCCTGTACCCGTCTCAACCTATTTCCAATGTACTTACAAATATCTCCCAAATTCACAATCATTTCGATAAACTAAAAAGAAAACTTATAGAACTAAAGTATAACAAAAATAAAAATAATAAAATACTAAAAAAATTTAACCAACATTATGAATAGTTCAGCGAGTTCTCGCTCGCTCCCTATAATAAATTTACGGAAGTCCTTATTTTTTTTATCGCGTACTGTTTTCAAGAGAACGGTGTCAACTATTAAAGCATAAAAATAAAGAGTAATAAAGAGAAAAGAATCGGAAAAAGAAAAAGAGGACGATCCAGTAAACCTAGAAGAAAGAAATCGAGAAAAAAATTAGGAAGACACAAGAAAAGTAGCAACAGATACAAAAAAACTACCAGGTTGTGTCATTAAAAAAAAAGATTTATTCATAAGATAAAATTTGACAAAATATATTTTCATTTGCAAGTGACAGGCTCACTAGTCAACTCCTTTTACCTTGTTAATAATTTAAAGTAATATACATCTTTGTTACACGCAAAATAAAAAAATACAACTGAAGTACCCCCCATATGCCTTTGATAAACGTAGTAGCACCTATATTTTTTTGTGCATTTTCAATAAAATACAATTACCATTTCCATATAACAATTTATGACTGTAAAGTAACTTGAATCAAATTTAGAATTAAAAATTTACTAAACTTACGGACGACTCATAACATAAGTTGCATGTTAGAGAAGCGGCTGTCAAACCAGTGAGACATGTGCATCTGTCTAATACCAGCTTTAGTAGTTCTTATTATGGCCTACAAATTCTCAACAGGATTCTCATCAGAATAAAAATTTAATGCCACATAAAACGATTAAAATATGGTTTTATAATTCCTAATATTAATTACATGTAAAATACTAAAATATTTAATGTCAACGAAGGTCGAAATGTTTATTAAGGCAAGGGAAGAGTAATAAAAATAATAATTAATATAAATAATGTTAAGTAATAAATGTACCCGTTGCTCACATTGATTTGCACAAGAGGTAGATTCCCGGTGCTGTAACCAGTAAGCGGGCAACCTGGTTCATTTCTGGGTATTTGTTTTTTTTTAATATTAACCACAATACTTTTCTGTTAAACATTAAATTTTGCAACACATTTAGTTTTAAAATGAGTTTTCATGTGAGCAATCAATCGTGACTTACATTTATATGATTTACTTTTTTTTTTTTAGAGTGAATTTTCATGTGACTTTTTAAATGAGGTTTCTGTCTGAACGATTTACTACAGACATCACAATGATAGTCTTTTATATCGGAATGAATTTTCATGTGACGCAGTAAATCATGTTTGTGTCTGAACGATTTATTACAGACATCACAATGTTGATCTTTTATATCGGAATGAATTTTCATGTGACTATTTAAAATATGGTTTTGTGCAAATGATTTAAAACAGATATTGCATTTATGTTCTCTTATTCCCAAATGGTTTTTCATGTGAGCATTTAAATTGCACTTATACGTAAATGATTTATTACAGACGATGCACTGATAGTCTTTTATTCCAGAATGAATTTTCATGTGATTATTTAAATTATACTTTTCTGAAAATGATTTAAAACAAACATTGCATTTATGTTCTTTTATTCCCAAATGGTTTTTCAGGTGCTTATTTAAATTAAATTTCTGAGAAAATAATTTACTAGACACTGATACTCTTTTGTATCGAAATGAGTTTTCATATGAAAGCGTAATATATAGTTCCATTTGAACGATTTACTGCAGATTTTACAGCGATACTCTTCAGAATGAACTTTTATATGCCGATCCAAATGACTTCTAAATTTAAATATTTTATGACACACAGAGCACGGCCACGCTTTTTTCACTCGGATGCTCTCTTGTTCTGTACTGCGGTTTTGTAACTCAGTTTCCGACGTAAATGTTTTAGTGCTTGTATTACCGCGGAAATATTCTTGTCCATCATGAGTATTTGTATGTTGTTTCAAATTACACTTTACTGAAAAACTTTTTTTACAAATACAGCATTGGAATCTTTTTATTCCATTATGCAAAACTATATGTCTATTAAAATCGTATTTATGAATAAATATTTTTTTGCATAGAATACACGATAAATATTTTATCCGGCGATGTACTCTTTTCTTACGATACGATAAATTAGTTTTACCTATGAATAATTTGTTACTAATTTTACTTCGATGTTCTCTTTTACGTATTTTCTCAAAGTTTTTATTACAGAGGGTTCTTTTCTTAGTGTCAATTTGATTACTTTTGCTATAATTTTTGTGAGTTTCTTTTACAACTATTTCTTCGGGCTCAACAGAATTCTTCTCCCACACTTCTTCCCGTGTGTCTGCCCTTGAATTCTCCTCCTCTGTTTTGTGATATCTTTTATCTTTATCATCACACATTGCATTACTTTCAACAACCTCTGCCTTGCATATATTTTTCATTATATTATTATAAAGTCGTCGGTCTTGTGGTGTTTGTTCTAGTTGTTCTTCCTTAATGGAGATATCTGTGTGCAATGCAGTGTTTAGAGACATTTTACTTTTATGCAATTTATTCTGTGGCATTATACTTTCTAACAGAACGAATGGATTGGGGAGAGCCCTGTATGTGTCTGGAGATGTCCTGTCTACCTGCAAGGCAGGGTTTAGGGATGTGCTATTTATGAGCGGATGACACTCCGGCCATGTTTCCTCTACAGGTTCTTCCTTTATAGAAACTGCTTGTATTTTCTCGGGTTTGCTACCAGATGTGTCATTGTGACCCACAACGGGGGCACTGCCTGTGTGTAGCGGGGGCCCCGGGGCCCCGCGGGCCCTGATGCTGCTCTCTAGGCGCCGGCTGCTCTCCACACTGGAATGTTTGAATTTGCTGAAGGCATCGAGGGCCCCCTCACACACGGAACAGATGCGCAGTGGAATACCCAACTTGGTAATGGTCTGCAATGTAAACTACGTTTTAATGATATACTCATCAAGCTACTTGTCCACCTCTTAACATAATCACAGTTTTAGTTTTAAGCCATAACCTTGAAATGTTTGACACACGTAAATATGATTGAACATTTCCACTTACTTTTTTAGACATAGTCGTAGTCTTTATCATTGCGTACAATAAAAAACTCCAAACAGTTGTCATAGTTATATTGTTTTATTTGAGAGAAGACAGCTGAACTTTTGCAGTGCTTTGTAAATTCTGTGTTCAAGTTAAGGTTGTACATCGAAGAAAACTCAAGATGTTTATTAACCTTTCTGTTTATATTAAACCAGCCTCAGAAAAATAGTACAGAGTATTCTGGAAAGTACCTTATTTATATAATTTTACAACATATTACAGAATATTAACAATTATCATGTTGTGGTGAAATAATTAAAATTAAATTTTATTTTATTTAAATATATTGTAGCGAACCCAGGGTCGCGGCGCGGGCGGCGGCGCGGGCGACGACCGCTAGCGTGCAGGTCAGAACACGTCCGTTCGCTTCCCATTGTTCTGAATTCAAGGAATCAAAGAATCTTCTAGAATGATGTATTTTAATATAAATACCCCGACCAAAAGATCGCGAGGACAGTCTTGTATCGATACGGGTAGTGAACAGATGGTGATATAAATAAGTAAAGAGTGATATAAATATTGTAAAAATAAATATTGCGTGGTTATAATTGTTTAAATAAATTATCCTAGTGTTTAAGTCTTTAGTAATAATAATTAGTTCTAAAATAGTGTTTATATTTGTTAATTCTTAGTGTTAGTTATTTTTTTCATTATTCTTTATAATTCATATTTCTTTAATTAAACTTAGTTATATAAATATTAGTGCTTTAATCAATTTTACACTTCACCTAAATAAATAAAACGTTACAATTGGTGTCAGGTGTGAGGGTTAATAAACTGTGAAGTGTAAATAAAAATAAATAAAATGGCTACTAAACAAGTCAAATTAAGTGAATTAAAAGTGGCCGATCTCAAGAGGGAGCTAGAAGAACGAGAGTTGGAGACATCGGGAACCAAGTCTGTTCTACAACTTCGTTTACGGCAAGCTTTGGTAGAAGCTGGTGAAAATCCTGATGACTTTTCATTCGAAATTACGGGTAGCTTGCCCGATTTTGGTAAAATTATGGAGGAAAAGTTAGCGGAAAGTTCTAAAAAATCTGATGAAAACTTACAAAAACTTATAGAAAATACTAGAACTTTAGAACAAAAATTAGAGGAAAGTTCTAGAAAATCTGAAGAAAATTCTCGAACTTTGGAAGAAAAAATGATGGAAAATTCTAGAACATTGAAAGAAGAATTAATAGAAAATTCCAGAAGTTTAGAACAAAAATTGGAAGATAAATTAATAGAAAATTCTAGAACTTTAAAAGAAGAACTAACAGAAAATTCTAGAATATGGGAAGAGAAACTAATGGAAAATTCTAGAAGTTTGGAAGAGAAATTGAACGAACAATTGAAAGAAAGTTCTAGAAACTTAGAAAATAAATTGGAAGAAAAAATAGAAGACAATTTAAAAAATCTGAAAGATGAATACGATATGAGGATTGCAGATTTACAGCAAAATTTCTCCAAAATTACGTTACCATCGGTTTCAAATTTTAATACAGCTAAGAGTGATGAAACTCAGGAAAAGAAACCAGAAAGTAGTTCTAGACTGCATATAAAAACACCAGAATTTGACGGCAAGACTTCGTGGCCGAATTATGTAAAACAGTTCGAAGCTGCTGCCAAAGCGAATGGCTGGACTTCCAAAGAAAAAGCTACAGCGTTGACGGTTTCGCTGCGTGGAGAAGCCATCGATATCCTACAAACACTAAAAGAAGATGAACAAGAGGATTACGAACAACTTGTTAAACGATTGGATATGCGATATGGCAATGCGCATCTGGAGCAAGTGTACCAGACGCAACTGAGGAACCGATATCAGAGTTCAAAAGAGAACCTTCAAGAATTTGAAGCGGATATAGCTCGTTTGGTTCGTCTCGCACATCCTACAGCCCCTGAGAGCGTCTTGGAATGCCTAGCTACACAAGCATTTATCTATGGGGTCCGAGACAATGAAACTCAGCAGGCACTACGATTGGCTCGACCAAAAACTCTGGTTGATGCACTTTCATATGCCTTAGATCATGAAGCTGCAAAACAAGCTTCACGCAACCAATCGCGAGTGCGAATTATCGATGCTGAGAGGAATGAAGACACCGAAGATCTAGAAGACAAGATAAGAAGAATTACATCTGAAATTCATACTGCTGGAAGAAAGAAACTCCGCTGTTGGAATTGCGGTGAATTAGGTCACCCGCAAAGGCTCTGCAGAAAGCAACAGAAGAAAGCAGAACCAAGAAAAGATGAAAAGGAGTCGGGAAACTAAGTCGGGTTGATGCGAAGGGGCAATCGTCGACCCGTAATCTAGTAGCCCCAGAATCCATTACTTATGTCGCATCCCTACAACATCAAGCTAATAGCATCTATGTAGACGGCTCTATCGACAGAAGGCCGCTTAAAATGTTGCTGGATACGGGTGCGACAAAAACAATAATCAGACCCGACTTAGCAAGAAAACTGTGCAGAAAACATCTACTTCCAACAAAGTGGCAGATACGCACATCCACCGGAGAACAAGCTACTGCATCTGGAGAAATAGATTTGAGCATCGTTGTTGGAAAAACTTGCATTAAACATCGTGTGCTGGTAGCTGACGTGGAAGATGAATTCATTCTCGGCATGGACATTATGAAAAAGCATGGATTTAAACTTGACCTGAAGAATGGAGTGATGATGGTCAATGATGAAGAACTGGTATTAAATCCACGAGATGACAATGCCATGCGAGTATTGATAACGGAAGATATCACCCTCCCAGAACGAAGTGAATCAATCGTGGAAGCACAGCTAGAGGGTAGCTTCTGTGAGGGAAACATTGTCATGCTTCAGCCGAAAAACGATGATGCCAAAACTGGAACTGGAGTTGTAATTGGAAAAGCCTTGCTCAAAACCGACAAGGTTATCCCAGTTCGAGTAATGAACATAAATTTTTATCCCGTTATACTGAAGAAAGGGACCATAGCAGGAGAATGCTCAACGGTATCATCGATTATTCGAACTGTGACGGCCAAAGACAACACATCCTGTACAGTTCCGGATATTCTGTTGAAAGAGCTGTCAACATCGTTCCAGGACTTGACCGCCGACCAGAAAACCAAAGCTAAGGGTGTAATTGGCAACTTTCAAGATGTGTTCCAATTTGACAAGAAGGACAAAGGACGAACCAATGTTGTCCATCATAAAATAGACACCGGAGACGCAAGACTCATCCGCCAAACAGCACGAAGACTTCCACTGGCTAAGCGGGAAGAAGCGGAAGAAATTATAGAGGGCATGAGAATGGAAGGTGTGATTGAACCTTCAAGCAGTCCATGGGCTTCACCAGTGGTGCTAGTGAAGAAGAAGGATGGCTCTACAAGATTTTGCGTCGATTATCGTCAACTTAACAACGTGACGAAGAAGGATAGCTACCCGCTACCCCGAATAGACGATACTCTGGACACATTGGCAGGATCAAAGATTTTCTCTACTCTTGATCTAAAGAGCGGATACTGGCAAGTGGATTTAGACCCAAGAGACAAAGAAAAGACGGCATTTACCATCGGTACCGGTCTTTGGCAATTTACTGTTATGCCATTTGGGCTCTGCAATGCCCCTGCAACGTTTGAACGGCTTATGGAAACCGTGTTGGCTGGACTGTCGTGGAAAACATGTTTGGTCTATCTCGACGATATTATTGTGGTAGGAAAAACGTTCGAGGACCACATGAAGAACTTGGAAGAGGTTTTCCAAAGATTGAGAAAGGCTAACCTGAAACTCAGTCCAAAGAAGTGTCACTTATTTCAAAAAGAAGTGCATTATCTTGGACACGTAGTTTCTGGTAAGGGTATTGCAGTTGACCCGGAGAAAATAAGGGCTGTGAGTGACTGGCCAGTACCGAGGGATAAACATGAATTGAGAAGTTTCCTTGGTCTCTGTACATACTACCGACGTTATGTACCTGGATTTGCCAATATAGCGAAGCCATTGACAAGGCTTACTGAAGAAGGCAGAAAATTTATCTGGGAGATGGACTGTCAAGCTGCGTTCAAACAACTTAAATATTCCTTGACAAGCGCACCTGTTCTAAGTTATCCTTTACCAGAAGGAGAATTCGTTCTAGATACAGATGCCAGCAACGTTGGAATTGGTGGCGTTCTCTCCCAGATACAAGACGGACAAGAGAAGGTTATTGCCTATTTTAGTAAGACCTTGTCAAAACCAGAGAGGAATTATTGCGTCACCAGAAAAGAACTTTTGGCTGTCGTGAAATCCGTGGAGCACTTCTACAAATATTTGTACGGTAGAAGATTTCTTATAAGAACTGACCACGCTGCTCTCAAATGGCTGCTACAATTTAAGAATCCTGAAGGTCAGGCAGCTAGATGGATTGAACGATTGCAAGAATATAACTTTGTTATTGAGCATCGAGCAGGTACAAGCCATCGTAATGCTGACGCATTATCAAGAAGACCTTGCCAAGACGAATGCAAGCATTGCAGTCGTCTAGAAGAAAAACTCTCTACCGTCGCCAGAACAACAGTAGTGAATGATAGTTGGCAAACGGAAGACCTTCGCAAGGACCAAGAGATTGACTCGGACTTAAAAATCATACTGGATTGGAAACGTGGCGATAGCAGACCAGTTTGGGAAGATGTTGCACGACACTCACAAAGTGTAAAATCGTACTGGGCGCAGTGGGACTCTATTGTTGTTGAAGAGGGCCTCCTGAAACGTGTCATAGAGAATACTGAAGGTAATGAGAGTAGAACTCAGTTGATAATCCCTAGAAATAGAGTACCGGAAGTATTGGAGGAGATCCACGACGGATCTGGACATTTTGGAGTAAATAAAACCCTCGAGAGATTGCGCCAACGATTTTACTGGGTAAATTGCAAAGAAGATGTTAAAGAGTGGTGCAAGAAATGTGTGGTCTGCGCGGGAAGTAACGGGCCACATAGGAAAAGAAGAGCTCCAATGCGCCAATATAACGTTGGAAGTCCCTTTGAACGCATTGCGATTGACGTGGTCGGACCATTCCCAGAAACTGACGAGGGAAATAAATACATAGTGGTAGTAATGGACTACTTCACTAAGTGGGTTGAGGCCTACCCATTACCCAACCAGGAAGCCGTAACGGTCGCTGAAGTTTTAGTGAAAGAATGCATCTGCCGATTTGGAGTACCACGAGAGATACATTCCGACCAAGGAAGGAATTTTGAGTCTGCTCTGTTCCAAAATATCTGTAAGATATTAGGAATAAAAAAAACCAGAACTACTGCATTACACCCGCAGTCTGATGGCATGGTTGAACGGATGAACAGAACAATAAATCGGTATTTGTCAAAGGTAGTCTCTAACCATCAACGAGACTGGGACCGACATCTTCATCTGTTCTTGTTGGCTTACCGTTCATCCGTGCATGAGACAACAGGGCAGACACCAGCTAACATCTTGTTCGGACGGGAGTTGCGCTTACCATGCGACCTGGTATTTGGCAGTAAACCCGGTGAAGATCTAGCCGGGGAGGACTATGTAACGGACTTACGGAGAAGAATGAATGACATCCATGAACAAGTCCGCATAAACATTCAAGGTGCCAGCGATCGGATGACGGACCAGTATGACGTCAAGGCTGAAAAAGGTGGTTTTCAACCTGGGAATTTGGTGTGGCTTTACAATCCACAAAGACGTCGTGGCTTATCACCGAAGCTACAAAAGAATTGGGAAGGTCCCTACGAGATCGTAAAGAGAATAAATGATGTGGTCTACAGAATTAGGAAAACACCTAATGGAAAGCCGAGAGTAGTCCACTTCAATCGGTTAGCCCCTTTCGCTGGTGATAATTTTGACGATCATTGTGGAGCGACGGTTCGCCGGGTTGTAGCTGAGGAACCCACATATGATGACTTTATGGAAAGCCATTCCACTGGTCACAAAGTACGGTATGGCGTGACACGAGAAGAACAACGAGATCTGTTCACCGTGTCCCCAGAATATTCCCTCGCTCACTGTGTAGCGAAAGACATTAAAATGTCCCGCGGCATCGCTTCAGTTTTTAAAAGAAAATTTGGACGAGTACAAGAACTGGCCAACCAACGTCCAACTGTCGGGAAAACGCTACAACTGAAGGATGATAACGAAGAACGCAAGCGGTACATTTACTATCTCGTTACGAAACAATACTCATATCAGAAGCCGTCATACCGCAATTTATGGGACTCGCTGTGTGACATGAAGAACCATCTGTTGGAGAACGACATCATGAAACTGGCAGTACCGAAGATAGGCTGTGGACTAGATGGTTTGGATTGGAGAATTGTTAGAAGCATGTTAGAAACAGTCTTCCGCTTTACCGGAGTGGAAATTCTAGTTTGCAGCTTCAACTCTACCGGCCAAGAGGAGCTCAAACGGACCGTCGACTGTTACTTCTTCAAGACTTCCAGATGCACCAAGGGTGATGCATGCAGATTTCGTCATAACGAACTGTTCCGGGACGAAACAGTCTTAAGGAGGGGGCAATGTAGCGAACCCAGGGTCGCGGCGCGGGCGGCGGCGCGGGCGGCGACCGCTAGCGTGCAGGTCAGAACACGTCCGTTCGCTTCCCATTGTTCTGAATTCAAGGAATCAAAGAATCTTCTAGAATGATGTATTTTAATATAAATACCCCGACCAAAAGATCGCGAGGACAGTCTTGTATCGATACGGGTAGTGAACAGATGGTGATATAAATAAGTAAAGAGTGATATAAATATTGTAAAAATAAATATTGCGTGGTTATAATTGTTTAAATAAATTATCCTAGTGTTTAAGTCTTTAGTAATAATAATTAGTTCTAAAATAGTGTTCATATTTGTTAATTCTTAGTGTTAGTTATTTTTTTCATTATTCTTTATAATTCATATTTCTTTAATTAAACTTAGTTATATAAATATTAGTGCTTTAATGAATTTTACACTTCACCTAAATAAATAAAACGTTACAATATTGCACAGAATTGAAATATTTACTGCTTGCTAACAGAAATGATTTTAAATTTCAATGTGGATAACATATACAGGTGTCCGTTTTAAGAGGCTAACCATTGGGATCTCGAGAACCGTAAGAGATACGAAGCCGGTTATATTGGGGCAAAGTTGCCGCATTGGTTGCCCATTTCAATCATGTATTTGTTTTCACGAAAAAAATGCATAGGTCACTAGATATCAGCAAAAACTTGATATTGGCCACTTTACTTTTTGACATATCTTTTTTTGTTTCAATTCATACAAGTTTCTAGTTTGCAGATTCTACAGACACTTTTTGCGACAGCGGCCCCCAAATTTTTTGTAAGTGGAACACTTTTCGAGAAATTCATACTAACTTTTAATTTTCATATCGGGTTAAAAGTCTTAGTGCAGTTAAATATATTTTCCTATGATATAAAACACGTGCATATTCAAATGAAAATTAAATAATAAATTCGAATTTTTTCATTTTATTTATTTCGGTCGAGTATGCTTTGGAAATAAAATCGAAAATCTTTTGTATTTTTATTAATTGCCCATTTTAATTATGTTTTTGTTTTCCCAAAAAATACCTTCAACAAATTTCATCCAGGTCCAAGTATTTCAAGTATATTTTAACGAATAGAGAAATAAATTAATACTCTTATTAATTACACATGTTTTCATTTAATTTTTCGTTTATATTGTTTAACATTTGCTGTTAAAGTACTGTAATGGAAATTTTTGAATCGGCAGTTGGAATAATATTTTGACTTAAAATTGATTTTCTATTTGAAGTACTTGCTATAAATATTATTTAATATTAAAAAAAATATGAGAAACGTTACATAATATTTACAGATGACAATCTAAACACAAGAAATGAGAAGAACAAATGTTCATAAATATACGTTTTTCCCTATGTATAATGCAATTTTCCATTTAGTTTTAACTCAATATCTGTGGATAACTAATGTATGGATATTTTTGCAATAATATTAAGGACACGGTAAAATCAAGAACTTGTGCTAACAACCGCAATACGCTTCTCGTAGGCGCCACCAGTATTTTTATATAAGCGATTTGAACCTGATGAGATATCAAACTTTACTTCCACGCATGGCTATAAAGCTTTCGTTATACGAACCGAGCACGTTCCGCTAGGTGTTTCAAAGTATATTGGATTTTTGCATTTTTTTTCAAGTGTTTTTTTAATATTTTTACCTATTTTTATTCTGGTTTATTTAGTTTAGTGTTATATTTAGTTTAGTATTATATTTATAAATATATCGTAAATAAGTGAATATACTTATTATAATCTGAAATGGCACGAGTTATAAGACCATTATCAGCACGTCACCGAAAACGATCAAAATTAGCAAAAGCTGCAAAAACAAGACATAAAAAAAACCTTAAACATAACTCCACAGAGTTAAAAAACAGTTGTTACATAATTAAAAATAATGATGAAACCCACAAAAAATATTGTTATGTTCATTTACATACGTAGGTACTTTTATCTTTCTTTGAGTACATCTATATATCTTTATTTTATTTATATAGTCAGCTTATTAGTCGTATAGTGTTAAAGTGTAAAAATTATATTGAACTACCTATATTTAAAAAAAAAAATTATTGTATTGTTTTCATTTATTTTGTATATATTTCTAAGGGTACTCTGACAATTGTCAATGTCAAGTTATTAACAATAAATCAAATGTTTCCTACAAAAATTAGAAGCCAACTAAATTATTGTTTTTATTAAGTTTTTGCCAAAATTATACTGTCCTTTTGAAAAAGCCGATTAGAAAAAAAATAGAGATGCATAATTAGATGTTATAGCAATTCCATAAACAATATTTTAACATTCTATACAGCTAATCGTTTTTGAGTTATGCAAAAAATTCAAAAAACACAACGAGCAAAGTGCTCTTTTGCACTGCCGATTGCAATAAAAAAGGGAGATGCAAAACTAGATGTCATAACAGTCCCATATACAAAATTTCAAAATTTTACGGCTAGTCATTATTGAGTTATGCGATACGTACTTACAGACGTCACGCCGAAACCTAGTCAAAATTGATTCAAGGATAGTCAAAACGTATATTTCTGTTGAAATCTGAAAACCTAATTTTTTCGCGATTACAATACTCCCTTTACTTCGTACAAGGAAATAAAAAAGATTTTATACTACATTGGAATTATATGTATTTCTGAATCGAATTAAATTTCCTGTTCATAGTTATTATTTTTGCTTGAAGTTTATCTATTTACCTAACATTTTTAGCTCCTCACAACGAGATAATTAGTCTACTCCGGCTTTAACTGTAGATTCTGTTATAGAAAATATATCTTCTATTAGGTAAAAATGTTATTACTTTATGTCATAAGTACTTTAATTTTAAAAATTATTTATAACTTTCATGAAAACCAGAAATATATAACTTCAACGTCCAAAAAAGTCTCGGCGCCTGTTTTGTCAACACCTGAAAAAGATTCATTTGATTTCTTTTTTGTTTCGGACAGGTAGATTATTTATATAAATTTAATCGAACTTTCTGTGTACCTATATTTTTTAATACTTATTGTAGTGTTGAGAAACATAAATTATCCATGATGAGTGAAGAATGGGTTCAAAATGTATCAAATGTAGAAGGTAATCGAATTGAAGAAATTAATTATTTCGCAAAAAAATTAGTTACACTGCAACAAATTCATTCTAAAATCTGCTCGGCTGGTATATTGCTGCCTAAAAGTGAAAAGAAAGAGGGTTTAAAAAGTGTGATAGTTTTGGAATGTAACTTTTGTTTGGGAACGGTGAAAGTACACACTGAAAATCCAAAAAAAAAATATCTGAAATAAGCACTGGTGCTGTGTGGGGTAGTTTGTCAGTTGGAAGTATTTTTACTCATTTGGAGGAAATATTTTCAGCCATGAATATTCCATCAATAACAAAGTATCATTTTAATAAATTGGAAAATGAATTATTAGAGGTACTGGTACCATATTTAAATTTTGCTTCAATTAAAAAATTAAAATAATTATAGATATTTTGCCAAGGATTATTATCTGAAATGAAAAAAAAAAAACGGGAAAGAAGAATACGAAAAAGCTATTGAAAAGGGTAATGTCGACGATGATGGAATACCATAGATCTCTGTATATTTAGATAGTGGCTGGAGTAAGAGATCTTACGGCCCTAATTATAATCCTAATTCGGGTGTAGTACGTAAACTGATTTGTACATAAATCAATCATGTATATAATACATAAATTGTAGGGTGTTATTATTGGACGAGAAACACGAACGGTTTTATATATTGGAGTTAGAAATAAGTATAGTATCAACTGTGCTAGGGCTGCTGACAAAAATGAAAAACCTAAAGATCATAAATGTTTTCGAAATTGGTCGGGGTCAAGTGCTGCTATGGAAAGCGATATTATCGTTGAAGGCTTCAATAGCAGCATTCCAATGCATAATCTGCGTTACAAAGAATTTGTCGCTGATGGGAACTCGAGCGTATATTCGCAAATTAGAGAAAAAGTGCCATACGGACATGAAGTCAAAAAACTGTAATATATAAACCACGCCATAAAAAAATACGAAAAGGCTTTGTTTAAAATAAAAGGAGACACCAAAATACCGCTTCACGGTAGAAAATATATAACTGTTCCTACTATAAAAAAAATACAAAATGAAGCAAAGAGAGTAATTTATAAGTGGAAAATTGATGAAAAAAATGTGTCTGTTTTCCAAGAAACATTAAAAAATACTATTCTGAATGTGTTTTCAGAAAAACACATAGCTGACATGAAAAAATGTACTGTTTTTCATCATTTAATTGGTATTTTTTTTTATTTACGTATTTTTGATACTAAATTTATGTTCTGAAATTTTAGCAGCTAGAGAAATTTTAATTAGAAAAGCACCACGTTTAATAAAAAGTGAAACAAATAACAGTGCCGAATGCTACATGAATATTTTAGCGAGATTTACAGCTGGAAAACGATTAAATTTGATACAGAGAGGCTCATTCCAAATGAGAAACTATTTAGCTGGTATGCGATACAATAAAGGAGTACTGTGGCATATATCCCCTTGGAAAAAATTTATGAATAAAAGTCCCGGAACACATTTTAAGAAATATATACAAAATCACAAAAAAAGCATTCAACATAAACGTACCAAAAAGATGCGTAAAAAAATTCTACAAGATAATTATAAACACAAAGATTATGGGGCGTGTGATGAAGAGCCGGAATTAAATGAAGATGAGTATACAGCAGAATCTAATCGGATAATTAATAGTTTACAGGTATAAATCTAACATTGTGTTCTTGTTGATGTTGTATGAATTATATTATGAAATAACTTTAGGTTAACAGGGAACAACAAACAGAAATGGAAATAAACACAAAGGGTCAATTTCAAAATGAATTATATTTGAATGAAAAACGATTTCGTTTAACAGCTTCTCATTTTGGATCTGTTGTAAAGCGGAAAACAACAACACCGTGCCATAATTTGGTTAAAACTATTTTGTATCCAAAACCATTTTACGGAGCAGCAGTGGAATATGGTAAAATAAAAGAGAGCATCGTAAAAGAAAGATTCCAAAGAGAAATGAATTTAAAAGTAGAACAAAGTGGACTATTTATTGACACAGAATATGGTTTTTTGGGTGCTTCTCCTGATGGTAAATATATGAGCACTACATTATTCTATATTCAATAAAACAGTATATTACCTAATAAAAGTTGTAAAAAGCTGATACTTACATTATTTATTTCTATAGAGCAACGATTTGTTATTTAGGCATAGTCTTGTGATTTTACACTCTAACGTAATACTGCGCCTAAGAATAAGCTTACAGATTGTGTGCTACTACAGCACACAATAATGCTTATTTACAATAGTGAAAAAAAAAAACTTTAAAACTTACAGGACTAATTGGAAATGATACCATAATTGAAATTAAATGCTTGTATAGTTTAGCTAATAATTTTGATCCCTGGGAAGAATTACTACAAAAAACTAAAAAAAAAACATGTCTTCATAAATATAATAACGAAATTAAATTACGTAGAACCCATAATTATTGCTACCAAGTACGTAAATATTTTACTAATAAAAGATACTATCCTTATATTTCAAATTTTTTATTTTTATAGATACAGGGACAACTCCACATTTCAAGAAGGGAGAAATGTTATTTTATTGTATACAAAAACGATGATTCAGAATTGTTTGTTGAATTAATACAAAAAAATAACAATTTTTGGAAGCAACAAATGCAAGAAAAATTAGTTAATTTTTATAAAAAAATTATTCTTCCTGAAATTATACAAAAACGTATAACCAAGGGAATGAAATGCATAACTAAATGATTACAAAAAAATAATACATTTAGAACTCATATTTATTATGAGTGTTTTAATATTGAAAATAAATTACTGTCTGTTCACTTTGAACGTGAATATATTCTATAGCAAGCCATATAAACAATTGCGGTAAACTATAAAATGATTATCATTAATTTCTTGGTAGATATGAAAGACAAGGATTTTTTAAGTATAGCCATTTAAAAAATAATATAATAAATATATAAAAAGACAGCATTTTTTGATACGAATTCGAATATGAGGAAGTTTATCTACTAATTACTAATAATCAGGGCATGTAACCGGTTAAAGAAACCGGTTAATAAAAACCGGTAATCGATATTTTGAATGAAAATTGCGAACTTTTTAAATTAAATTTGTATAATTATTATTTTTTAATTAATTTTTTTAACCGATATATTAACCGGTTTAAACTGGTTTTCGAACTAAAACCGTTATTATAACGTTCTCTATAAGGGTTAACCGGTAACCAGAATTTTTTTTAGTTACATGCACGCTAATAATGAACATGTACTATTATTTTCAAATTTTTTAATTTTATAAATACATCTTCTTAAAAAAGGAATGTACAAACAGAAAGTAAAAACGTGTCACAGAATTGTTTGTATAATAATAAAAACAAAAAGACAGTATTTCATTTCTTGTTAGTAATATTGCTTTTAAACATAAATGTTTAAATAATATGCACGTTTTTATTTATACTTAAACATAAAATATGAAAAAATATACATGACTTACATGTAGGTACTTGTCATATAATAATATAAAGGTGTAAATTATTAATATTTTTTAAACAGTTTCGTTTTCTTTTTTTCTTACATTTGATGTTTTATATAACATATTTTAATTTCAAGTAAAACTGTTCAGTAGTTTCCCGAATAGTTATTATTTATAATTATGTGACATAAACAATTATTATGATAAAATATACAATTATAAATGTATGGTCTTAAATTATAATATATTAAGAATAATATTGGTAATTTTTTTGACCAATATTAAGTTCAATATGCATGAAGAAAAAAACTGTATAAAATGCTGATCATTTTGAATATTTATTTGCATTACTAAAAATTGCAATTTATTACATACCTTTGTTTTTACGTATGTTAAAAAGGAATGAATGTTCAGGCTTTAATGTGATATATGTATTTTAAAAATCTATAATTATTTCTCCGATAGTAATCAACATATTAAAATCTTTATTTGTAGTTTCAGCCAAAGATTATCTAACTCGCTTGTATATTTAGAGTAGAAAATTTAACAATATAGATAAATAAAAATTATTATATGTTCTATCGATTGTTATATTTTTAATCATCGTTAAATTTATAAATGTATTTATTTATTTTGAATTGTTTATAGGAAGGATAGAGAAGAAGAAACGATAAAAATACCAGAAATTGAGCCACATCAGGAGAAAGACGTGCAAAACAAAGAACATGATGTACATGTTTATATTTATGTAGCTATCGAATAAAATCTGTTACATTAAAAAAATAATGAATTTATAGGTATTATGAAATATTTAAAAAAAAAATTATGCTGTTTTTATATAGAAAAATAAATAAATATAATAACAAATCAATGATTGCTTGAACTACTCTCCATCTGCTGTACAGATGCATACACATTTCTCTAAAGTGACAACTGTATTTATTAGTCAGTCAATAGTGCTGCCATCTCATGCCAATAAATTTCACTTGCAAAAAAACACTATTTTTTTATGTTAATCGTTATTTAATAACACATATTTTAAGTGTACATATCATAATTTTTTGTTATGGTGTAGGCCCATTCACCATTATTTTGAAATTACTTCGAGAGAAGGATTGGTTATAACTGTAAATTTCAATTATTTATTAAAAGTGAGTGTGTAAATATTGTGGTAAATATAATATAAATATAATGAAACACAAGAACTTCACAAAAACTCCTTAAAAATATAGTCGATCAAACGACTTGTCGATTATACGACATGGTCGTATTCTCTCTTACCCAACCTCATTTTATACACTATTTAATAACATCAAATTAGATACTATATGTGAGATATGTATAATTGTATTATATGTAAAGTAAATATTAATCAGACTTACAATTTCAGGAATAAGATACTCCACTTCGGACACTATTCTGTCGTCCACAGGGACGCAGTGGTAGTCCTCCGTGCACATAAAACACAAATCCATTATACTGTTTATATTTTACTAATTTTGCGAACAATATATTTAAAACTTTGTACTAAAATTAACAGCGCAATGTTTGGATATCACCAACAAAAATATATGTCTGAATAGTTTGGTCTGGTTGAGGTACTCAATACACAAATTGTACTATAGATGGCAGTCGCATCTCCTACAAAGTGTATAACAAATCAGAGCAATGTACATTCATAAGAAAAATTAGACTTATTTATCTTAGTAATATAATTACTTTATTCAAACGGTTAGTTATATGATTGTAAAATATGGAGGAATATGGATAATTCATTATATATTTTAATAAAAACGATTCTATAATAAATATATTAAAGATATTACAAAGAACCGTCAGTTATAAATTCCTTGTTCATTAACTTGGCAAAAATGGACGTGTGGAATCGTATTAAAAATTACATATTCATAAACGATTGCCAAATTTCTACCAACCCAATAATTTCAAAGATTTTTACCATTTTTTTCTAAAATTATTTATTCAATTAAAAATTAAATCTAGTATACCATGAATATTATCCGGAGATTGTGGTTCCAACATGATGGTTCACCAGCTCACAACAATCTTCGGGTTAAAAATTATTTTCTTCAAACGTGGAAATTTTAAAAAATAAATTACTATTTGACGTTTAATATGTAGGTTACCTGTCAGTTATTCATAATTTTTAGTAACTTAATTCTTAGGTTATCTAGTTTTTATAGTGACATTTAGGGCGACATTACAGATTTCTATTGTACAAGTTACTTCTTATTGGCTGATTCTACATACGGCAGCGAAGAGATTATACGGCGGCTAGAATAAGAAATTATTTTACGGCGGAGTAGAAATTAAACTTTAACCTTGTCAATCACGTCACAGAAGATGTCACTTTTATGACGTTTGAAGAAAAAAATTATTTAAATGAAGAATTTCCTACTAGATGGATCGGAAGAGGTGGTCCAAGAAAGTGGTCAGCTAGATCTCCGGATGTTACAAAATTAGATTAGAATTCGGAACTTTTTTGAAACTGTCGACGCAAATATCTGGGAAGAGTAAATTACTCATTTATAAACATGTTTCCGTGAGAGAATTTAATTTATAGAGGGGTGTACCCTTAATAACATATGAAGATAATACAAAAACACACCCAACTGAATTATAAAATATAAGGGTTTCTATTTAAAAACAACGACTAAACATAACTACACAAAACATTCCCTATCCTTCCGTATTGAATGTTTTGTTTTTGGTAAGCCAGAAAGAGAAACCTAGAGATAGATATAAAATGAAAGTATTGTTCGAGCATTGCTCGCTAGAGGCGTCACTGTAGGTGTCATTATTTTTTGTTATTTATCATTATTTAGGTTTTTGTTTCGTCAATGACGCGTTAAATTTGATTATATTTGAAACATATAAATTTAAAACTTCCAATTCTAATGTTAATCATAAAAGCACGGGCGCCTCTAGTGAGCAATGCTCGAACAATACTTTCATTTTATATCTATCTCTAGGTTTCTCTTTCTGGCTTACCGAAAACATAACAAACCAAGAGAAGTTTTGTCTAGTTATATTTTGTCGTTGTTTAAAAATAATTTGATTCGCTTTGTTAAAACTTCTGTGACAAATTTAATAAAGAAAAAATATATTTGTAATAATATGGTGTTTTAAAGTAGTTATGTAATAAAAAACTAACTGAGATGTCTAGGACACCCATACAGTACAAGTGTTTGAATCAAGAGAAACAGGACGACCCAGTAAACCTGGAAACAAGAAGTACAACAAGAGTCAGGGGTCGAGGAGAAAACTAAAAACACACAACAAATAACAAAGCCGGTGAAAATTCTGAATAAGAACACCAGGAATAAGTAAGTAGTTTTAAAAACCAACAGGTTGTGGAATTAAAAAAAAACACGTATTTATTCATAAATATATTAAATTTGACAAATATATTTTCATTTTCTAGTAGGTGACAGATTCGCTAGTCAATTCTTCTTATCTTGCTAGTAATGTTATATAATATACATCTTTATTACAAGCAAATTAAAAAAATACAACTGAATTACCCCCGTATGCCTTTTATAAGCGTAGTAGCAGCTATAAGTTTTTTTGTGCATTTTCGATAAAATACAAATACCATTTCCGTACAACAATTTATGACTGTAAAGTGACTTGAATCAAATTTAAAATAAAAAAATTACTAAAATTACGGACGTCTGCTAACGATAACATAAGTTGCATGTTAGAGAAACAGCTGTCAAATCAGTTACAGACATGTGCATCTGTCTGATACCAGCTTTAGTCTTTCTTATTACGGCCTACAAATTCTCAACAGAATTCTTATAAGAATAAAAAATAGCCACATAAAGTGATACAAGTATGGTTCGATAATTCCTAATATTAATTACATAAATACTAATATATTTAATGCCAAAGAAGGTCGAAATGTTTATTAAAGCGAGGGAAGGGCAATAAAAATAATAATTTACATAAATATTGTTAAATAATAAATAGACCCGTTACTTACATTGATTTGCACAAAAGGTGGATTCCCGGTGCTGTAACCAGTAAGCGGGCAACCTGGTTCCTTTCTGGGTGTTTCTCACAAGACTTTTCTGTTAAACATTAAATTTTGTAACATATTCACTTTTAAAATGAGTTTTCATGTAAGCAATTAATCGAAACTTATATTTATATGATTAGTTTTTTTAGAGTGAATTTTCATGTGACGTTTTAAATGAGGTTTCTGTGTGAACGATTTATTACAGACATTACAATGTTGGTCTTTTATTCCCAAATGGATTTTCATGTGAACATTTAAATCATGCTTATGTGTAAATGATTTACTACAGACGTCACACTGATACTTTCTTGTAACTGAATGAATTTTCATATGTGAGCGTAAATAAGATTTCTGGGAAAATAATTTACTACAGACATTACAATCAAAACTTCCAGAATGTACTTTCATGTGTTTTGACAAATATAACTTCCGAGTAAACGATTTACTGCAGATTTCACAGCAATACTCTTCTTTGTTTACTCGAATGCTCTCTTGTTCTGTACTGCGGCTTTTTAACTCAGTTTCCGACGTAAATGTTTTAGTGCATGTATTACCGCGGAAGTCTTTTTGTCCATTATGAGTATATAAATGTTGTCTCAAATTATGCTTTTCAAAAAATCTGTTTTTACAAATAAAACATTGAAAATTTTGATGGTACTTTTCTTTGTTTCAATTTGATTATTTTTGTCATTTTCTTTAAAAACTATTTCTTTGTGATCAGCGGAATTCTTCTCCCACATTTCCTCCCGTGTTTCCGCCCTTGAATTCTCCTCCTGTGTTTTGTATTCTCTTTTATCTTTATCATCACTCATTGTATTACTTTCACCATATTCTTCCTTGCAGATATTTTCCTTTATAATATTATAAAATTCACGGTCTTGTGGTGTTTGTTCCAGTTGATCTTCCTTAATAGAGATGTCTGTGTGCAATGCACGCAGCTGCACGTGTGGGGATGTCCTGTCTACCTGCAATGCAGGGTTTAGGGATGCGCTGTTTATGTGCGGGTGACACTCCGGCCATGTTTCCTCTACAGGTTCTTCCTTAATAGACATCTCTTCTATTTTCTCGGGTTGAGTATCAGACGTGTCATTGTGGCCCACAACGGGGGCCCTGCCTGTGTGTAGCGGGGGCCCCAGGGCCCCGCGGGCCCTGATGCTGCTCTCTAGGCGCCGGCTGCTCTCCACACTGGAATGTTTGAATTTGCTGAAGGCGTCGAGGGCCCCCTCACACACGGAACAGATGCGCAGTGGAATACCCAACTTGATGATTGTCTGAAATGAATAAATGTCTATAAGTAGCGTAAAATATTAAGTAAGTCAATGATTGATTAATTGGTGACACAATTATTTCCGAAATATATACTAATTTAAAATTTGTTTTTTTATTTGTGAGTCACAAATTCATATCTATCACTAAAGTACTATAATTTGACATTAAATTAAATTAAAATTAATAATTGTGAAGTTGTATTTTACTTTACAACTGAAAACGTTGACAAAAATCTAGGTCATCTAATATAGTTTAAAAAAAATCAAATATCTGTTATAAACTTATCTGGGAATCCTATATTTATTAATTCTATATCTTCCAAATCAACATTCTCCAAAGCATCACTAGTAATGTTATTATTAAAAACATGAATTTTTACAACTTAATTTTTTTGATAAGTGATACTTATATACCATAAGAGGTAGATGTACTAGGGCTTATAGTAAAGCCCCCCATACACCTGCAAGCAAATTGTGCAACATGGGCTATTGTACAAAAACTTTAGTGTATGGTGTTGTTTGACGTGTTGAGCAACTAGTTGAAGAAATTCTAAATAGTTTGAATTTAATTGTACAAGTGGCTTCGCGCAACTGTTGTATCATGTACGGGCTTTATGCGACACATTGTGGAATAAATGCAGAACGCGTTGAGTAGTAGTTAACACTTGGCAGTTCGTTTAATATTCAATTTCATAAACTATAAAGAATTTCTAATTGAATTTATTTATATTTATTATTTTTATATTCTTGTGGTCAACTCAACTGAAGTTCTCTGAAGAGATTTTCGTGGCTAAAAAGAGATCTTTTCTTTAACCACTCTTTCATCGTTTGACATGTATCCGCAAGTACACAACAAAAGCAACAGAAGTTTGCATAAAAATTGCATAGTGTATGGGTAACTTTGTTTGCACAGAAATTTTGTGTGCAACGTTAGATTGCGCAAATTGTTTGCAGGTGTATAGGGGGCTTTAGATTTATTTACACAAACAAAGTGCTACTGAATATTATGGTGCAAATTAATTTTCATATATAAATGTAACTTAATGTTTAAGTAGTCGTGGTCCCTATGCTTAAACAGTGTCATTGGTCACTTGTATAAATCGATATATAGATATTAATTTTTTTATAATAGTTCAATAAAAATTATTCGCTAATAGGGAAAGTCCAATTCGACATCATTTTTTTCTGTGTTTTCCCTGTATGTATCAAAGATTCTAATCCCCTGCATGGTAAACATATAGTCGATCAAACTACTTGTCGATTGAAGGACATCGTCATATTCTCCGTTAACCTAATCTCTATTTTCGCTGCGTGACTTGTCTAAAACAACAAACCACGTGAAGTTTTGTCTAGTTATATTTTGTCGTCGCATTTAATAAGAAATATACAAAATTTATGTTAGATATGTAATAATTAGACTTACAATTTCAGGAATAAGATACTCCACTTCGGACACTATTCTGTCGTCCACAGGGACGCAGTGGTAGTCCGTGCACATAAAACACAAATCCATTACACTATTTATATTTACTATTTGTGAGAACTATATATTTAAAACTTTGTAATAAAATTAATTGCGCGATGTAATATCACCAGCAAGAAAATATAGTCTGATGTGTCAACACAGAACTATTAGAATAGACGAATAAACTGAACTACTCGTCAACATGTCACTGCAATATAGTAATACTGGAACGCTAACTTGTAGGCTTTTATGCAAGCGAGAAACGAGCATGAGAAAGATAGATGTCTAACACTTCTGGGCATGCGTATTATTTCCAAAGCCTCATGTTGTACAGTCTGGTTCAGAAGTGAATATTATATAATTACCTATTTTAATTATGAAATGTATTTAAAAAATGTTATTTCTTTGACTAATTTTAATTTTTATTGTATGATTACCTATTATTAGTTCTTTTTTTGTTTTTTGTGATACATAAGCTCTAGTAGCTTTACATAAGTAAGTTTTATTTTTATTATTATGTCTTTTTTTACTACCACTAATGTAAGTACATTTTATAGAATATGTAAGTGTCACATTACGGAAGGCCGTGTGTTAAGTACAACATCGCACAATTAGGGAATTATTAATTATCAAAATTATGTTAGCCGTGTAAATAAGGTAAAATTAATTATAATTAATTTGAAACATTACGACTAATGAAGAAATAAACAAGAAATATTCTACGTCGCACTATTTTATTGGGTTGTAAATAGTATAAATTCATTGTTTAGAAGTTGACAGTTGACGCAGTGTTTTTATGTTCTGTAGTTGGCACTATTTACTAGTGATGTGTCCATTCTTTCAGTGTATTGTGTGATCGTCATGTGACCGAAAAACAGTCAAATGGTGATCGTAAGAAGAGTATAATATATAATTCGCGTTGAAATGCAATTACGCACTTGTGGAATAACAAACTCTTGTGTAACTTTTCCACTTTGTGCGTTATATGTATCGTAACAACTCTTAATGTCTTATGTACTAAACGGTTAAATCTTCTATAGTTTCTTTAATCAATGACGATCGCCGATATTTCTGCCAAATACATTTAGTTTGATTCAACTTAATTTTCTAGATGGGTTTCATTTTTATCATTCCTGAATTTTATGTAAAATATTTATTTACAATAAAATGCGGAAACAAGAACTTCCGTGCATGAGCTTTTGTTTGAAGTACGAGCGATCAATGCGAATAAGTATTTCATTAAGGCGAATGCACGGAAGGTATTTTCGCATAAATATTGTACAAGATTTTTTGCAACGAACGAATTAATTATAAAACGTAATTAATAAAAATGTAAAACTGTCATTAAATAGTCAATAAAGCGAATAAACATTCGTTGCTATGGACTGTATGCCATTGTTCACCGTTGTTATTGTTTGTTTGTGTTGCTAGTAGATAGCGCTAGTAGTATATAAATGTCAAAATTAGCAATGAAACTTCTAATTTAATTTAGATAATTTTTATTCTTTTGACTAATTGTCCTCAATTATCTTTTTCTTATATTAAATTTGTTGTAATGTGCAAAAAAAATAAAAACATAATAACACTTTCATACTATTCGATGAAAGTAGTTTCCGTTGAGACACTAGTGCGTGAAAGTAAAACAATAGCGGGAATATGGCCTTTTTGATTGTGAGTTGGCTGCAGAAAAGATTAGTTTGTAGGTAGTGAGTACGAAAAAAATATATAAACCGTGTAAAATGGGTACCTTAAAATAAAGGATCGAAATGCATATTTCTACATACATACAAGAATCACGCTGACATCTGTCATGTTTGACAAGTCAGTGTATAAACTTTAATCATAAATCCGATATCTAAAATCATTGTAATACACATTAAAAGTGAGCAAATTAATCAATAAGGATTTTAGTATTTTTCATGGCGATTTAAAATTTTAACTTTAGATGTTTTCCATATCAATACTATCAGTGTTGCCAAATGTGTCGTAAAGTAACTAAATAAAAACAAATGTTTATAAATAAAGTAAAATGAAGTACATGCAATAATTTGCAGGTTGCCAATTATAATTTTAAAATTTAAAATGTACCTAGAAACAGTATTGTCAAATGTTTTATAAATAACTAGATAAAATTAAATATTTCTACTCCATCTTAACTAAAGTTTTTTAAAATTTAATAAATACTGTTATTATATGTGTTATGAAGATATTTTAATGAGGTAGAGTAGCTAAAATAAAAGTCTGAAATAATTGCAATCAATATAATTAATTAAATAATTGTACACTCTGATACGAAAATAACAATAAATATATAATACGCCAATCACGTCTTCTAATTTGGAACACCCTGAAAAGGAAAGTCAAAGAGTAAGCTAATGCTTAGTGAAACACATTGCACACAACTATATATCATTCGCACACACAACAACACTCACACTCAACAACAAACCAGGTAAGACGGGTAAAATTGAAAAGGATACTCCTCCAAAGGAGTGTCACATATCGAATCCACGATATGCCGGCTACCGAATCCACGGTAGCAGAAGAACACTCGAAATCCATCGAGCAACTTGACATCTCCCACAGTGAGTTATAACAAGGCTTCAGGAGTATGAGTGAAAGCCGAGTACAAACCCATACTCCACCTCCCCACCGAGATGCAAGCGAAACTAAGGCACCTGTTCTAGCAGGGCACCGTTGGCACCAGGGTACCCTGGTGCGTCGCGCCTCGGCTTCACCCTCCTGTCAATGCAGTGTTAACGGGTTTACGCGCCGGGGATATGGATAGGATAATATCAAGATCACACTACAGTAAATTTACTGTCTCACACTCAGTAACTCATAGGTATTGTGTCTCACCTATTGAATCAAACACCTCCGACACTTATCTCACGACTGCCAATAGAGTACTGATTCAAATAAACAATAACTGCATGTTATAAACTCTGTGTTATCAAACACATTATAACTAATTAATTCAATTAAGAAAGATTGGGAGTGAAGTAAGTTGTTATCTAATGCTTGTAAATAATTACCCTCTAACAGTTCGGCCATCCTGAAAAACTCTCGCCCTCGAGAAGTTAATTTTCAATACAATGAACATCATCATCTGACGCAGTCTGTCACTTTCTGAATTATTCATCTAATCTTTTACTAGTACCCATCGTTTCATGTTGTCCACTGCTATTACGTTTTTATATCCGCATCTCATGCTCCTATTTGATCCATTCATTTCCACAACTAGATATCTTCGTTTGAATAAACCTTCTCTATTTTAAATGGTCCAGCATAATGTAGTAATATTTTTTTTTACTGTTTCCCTCTATCACTGTATATTATTTCTTTACAAAAACAAGATCTCCGCAACTGAATTTTTGTGGAGCTTTTGTTTTTATGTGAAATCAAACTGCTTGTTTTTGTTGATCGTTTTCTATTTTCTTAGCAACCTCTTGTCGCGTTTCTGCTATATCGATAATTACTGCTCTGAATTTTGTTCGTCAACCTTGAGTCATTTGGTGCTCTTGGACGGTAACTGTACAATAATTCGCTAGACGTTTTTCCAGTTTCTGCGCAATTAGTATTGTTAACTGAGAATTGAACTCCTGATACTCTCTTATCCCAATGTTTGTCATCGGTCCTGGAAGTTGCTAAGGCAGCTAAAGCTGTTCCGTTGAACCTCTCACCACTGGTCCATAATGTTTGCAAAGTTGTTCACATTCTTTAGATGTAAAGCTGATCCAAGTCATTAATTGATCTTGGCGGTACACCAAACATATCGATTATGTATTGTAAGAAATTTAGAACCGGTTTTGTTTTCGTTGTTTTTTTTTTACTGCTCGTAGCAAAGTGAATTTTGTAAATTCTTCTACGATAACAATTACATACTTGTTGCCCGAATCCGCTCTTGTTGAATGGTCCTAAATGGTCCATGTGAATGGTATGAAAAGGCACAACTACTTTTCGTATTGGGTGAAGAAATCCTTCTCGTTTTCCTTTTGGTACTTTATGATACAGACCTGCTTTGCAGCAGTTTATATATTTCCTCACATATTCTCGCATTTTAGGAAACCATTATGTTTCAGTTAGCTTGTTCAACATTTTCTCCACCCCGAAGTGACCGAAATCATCATGAGGATTCTTCACTATCTCTCGTGTTAGACTCCGGGGTACAACCCATTGCAGTCCTTTACAAGTAATGCGATATATTCGACCGTTTTTTTTAAGCAATAATCTTTATAAATTGATTTTGTCGTAGTCAGTTTCAGTTGTTTTACTAAGAACCTGTGATATTTAGTTTTTTTTTTTTGTCATACGAGTCCGTTGTGTCTTGGCCTTCTATCGACTTAACGCATCTACATGACTCATCCTCGTATCCTGTCAGTATTCCACGGAAAACGTAAATTCTGGAGTTGTAACCTACAGCGAATGCATTAATGAATTTCCTAAAAAAAAAGGTTTGCTAGTCCGATAAAGTGCCGAATTTGAAGTACGTTTTCTGGTGTTTGGAAGTCACTTAAAGCACGGATCTTTTCTTTACCGGGAAGTACTCCGTCAACGTCAATATCAAAACCTAAGTAACTCTCCTATGTTCTCTAGAAACTTCCAATATAATTTTCAATCTTCGAAGTCTGGGACTGAACAAAGTATGTCATCTAGATATGCTAGTGCTATCGAATCTCGTAATCGTCCCAATATTTTATTCACCATACGTTGAAATACACTTGGAGCATTTGTTAAACCGAAGAGCATCCTAGTAAATTCAAACTGGCCATCTCTTTCAGTTACAGGTATCTGATAGTATCCTGAGGTCATATCTAGACTGTCTTCCTTGCATATGGTTCCGCGCGCAACTTCTTTTTCTTTTTTTATAAGATCATTATTTGATAAATTTAAAACAAGTAATATGCGAGTCCCTTCTTCATCCGTCGAAAATACGCATCATGGTAAGTAGTGTTCTTGATTTTCCTTAGAACATACGCTACGGTCAATGAACATATCTCCCGTAGAGTTCACAGGACATATTATATTCCCAGCATAACCTGGAGGTATAACTACTGCTTCCATTGTCCATAACGTTTTGTTTTTTTACTGGTAACGCACCGATCTGCGGTAAACTAACTTCATCAGCTATAAATAAAAGCAACGTCTTGTCATCTTTAAAAATTCGTATGTGTAGCAATTCTGTCAGTGATTGTCCTACAATCATATCAATAACTTGTATCGAATTCGGTTCAATTGAAATGTCTCAAGAGGCTACATCCGCGACGGATTCAAACGCACCGGTAACCCCGAGACACACTCAAGAGGCTCCGTATATCAGGCAACCCCGAGACACACTCAAGAGGCTCCATCCGCGACGGATGCAAACGCACCGGTAACCCCGAGACACACTCAAGAGGCTCCGTATATCAGGCAACCCCGAGACACACTCAAGAGGCTCCATCCGCGCCAAACGTATCAGACACTATATCGCTCTACGAGTTGACCGTCGAATAAAGCATCTCAAACCAAGCGTTAACCCACAAATATGCTATCTCCCATTATACGTTAACTACCAATAAACTATTCCATACTACACATTTACCATTAAATAAAATATCTCACAATACGCTTTAAACATGAAATAAAACCGCTCACACTACGCGTTAAGTATAAAATAAAAACCCTCTCACCTGTTGTCACAACACGCTCTCTTAATAAGAATTCACAATGAAATCACTTCACGTTCTTTACTACTAGAGTATCAAAACGGAACTATTTAAAATTAACTTACGGAGTTGAAGTAATAGTGTACCGTAACCATTTACGTAAGACAATAGAAAAAGGAATAGTAAATACATTCCTAAATTAATAAGGGAATTAAATTAAATAAAAGTGGTTATAACATTCGACTATCCTGACTTAGTCCTTGTCCTCGAGGACATCTTGTACTCCTAACGTATCTTCATCCTGTGCTGTGGTGTCGCTTTCCGAACTATCCGACAAATCTTAGTATAACAAAAGGTTGCTTATCGTCATTCGATGAGGATGGTTGTGTGCGGTTGTTTAGTAGCGGTGGTCGGATATGCGTAGTTAGTCTGAAAGCGTTGCTAGAAGTAGATGCTTGTCTAACTGCACGACAATCTCTTTTAACATGTCCGGTTTTACCGGCCTGTTCTTTCGTTGATACTGTTTTCCGCCATTCGTATCAAAAGGTTGATTTTAGGAGACGCGTTCCCAATTCCAGTAGATTCGTTATCCTGATGATGTGACATGTTAAAACAATTAAAGAATCCTAATCCAGGTTCCGATCCCACTTCTGAATTGTTATGAAGATATTTTAATGAGGTAGAGTAGCTAAAATAAAAGTCTGAAATAATTGCAATCAATATAATTAATTAAATAATTGTACACTCTGATACGAAAATAACAATAAATATATAATACGCCAATCACGTCTTCTAATTTGGAACACCCTGAAAAGGAAAGTCAAAGAGTAAGCTAATGCTTAGTGAAACACATTGCACACAACTATATATCATTCGCACACACAACAACACTCACACTCAACAACAAACCAGGTAAGACGGGTAAAATTGAAAGGGATACTCCTCGAAAGGAGTGTCACATATCGAATCCACGATATGCCGGCTACCGAATCCACGGTAGCAGAAGAACACTCGAAATCCATCGAGCAACTTGACATCTCCCACAGTGAGTTATAACAAGGCTTCAGGAGTATGAGTGAAAGCCGAGTACAAACCCATACTCCACCTCCCCACCGAGATGCAAGCGAAACTAAGGCACCTGTTCTAGCAGGGCACCGTTGGCACCAGGGTACCCTGGTGCGTCGCGCCTCGGCTTCACCCTCCTGTCAATGCAGTGTTAACGGGTTTACGCGCCGGGGATATGGATAGGATAATATCAAGATCACACTACAGTAAATTTACTGTCTCACACTCAGTAACTCATAGGTATTGTGTCTCACCTATTGAATCAAACACCTCCGACACTTATCTCACGACTGCCAATAGAGTACTGATTCAAATAAACAATAACTGCATGTTATAAACTCTGTGTTATCAAACACATTATAACTAATTAATTCAATTAAGAAAGATTGGGAGTGAAGTAAGTTGTTATCTAATGCTTGTAAATAATTACCCTCTAACATATGTAAATTAAATTATAATTACATAGAAATGAATCACAACAACCAATTTAATTTTATTATTATTGAGAGGAATATATGGCTTTTGTTTTTGGTAAAATGCTATCAAACATATGCCCTGTTTAATATGAAATGAAAACACTCAACAAGGCGTCGGCTTTTGCTTTTTGCTAAAAGTTGTCAGAAGTAAGTCGTGTTTGGTATCAAATGAAATCATTCGACAAGAGCTGGCAGGGTGGAAATGAAATTGGCCGTCAAATATATACAGGATGGAAATTAACTAATTTCATAAATTTAAAGGTGAGTAGTACGACATGTGTAGATTACGAAAGTGAAAGAATTTTTTTAAAAAATCGCATATTTAAGGGTAGTTTTCATTAAACTAATATTTTTGATACCACTGGACCACTGACAACGCATTTGCATTCTTCTATAAATAAAAACATACCTTTATTACTTGAAATTAATTTACATAATATTTCTGTATAATCAAATATGAATTATTTTTATCGTAATTTATTTTGAAAGTTCAATGAATCATATCAAAGATTAAGAGGAATCCATACCCCTTATTCAATTTGGCAAATACATGTTTTCGTTGGGGCCACAAAATTGGCTCCATTTTTGAACCAATTTGCATAAACTTAATACAATACTATTGTATTTAGCGTAGTAATAAATTACACAATATTTATTGTTTATACCAATATATAAGATAATTTTATAATAATACATTGAGTTTCATATAGCAAGGGTAGAATATAATAAATCTAATTCTTTTATATGACATATTATTTTTGCTGTAGCCATGAAGTTGATACTAATTTTGTTCCAGGTTGTATATTTTTATAAAATTTTATAAGATAACTTATTTTTCCATATTCATATTTTTCTAATTTTATAATATATTCATTTTCCGTTTACACCTATAATCTACTATTTTGCAATTTATGTGAAAATTAATTATTTTTTCTTGCATATTGTCACCCAAAAAGTGTCCTCTTGTTATTTTCATCTTCTGTTCATTAG
Source organism: Stenolophus ochropezus (assembly GCA_035578165.1). Classification (NCBI taxonomy): domain Eukaryota; kingdom Metazoa; phylum Arthropoda; class Insecta; order Coleoptera; family Carabidae; genus Stenolophus; species Stenolophus ochropezus. Next base: position 5,966,554 of record JAQOWZ010000012.1, read on the forward strand.
AATACAGAATCCCATAGAGCTTATACGCACGAAGTAACTGTTTTGTATGTAAATATTAATATTCAATTCTTACCTGTGAATATTTAAACAAATAAAAGTAAAAATGTCATTTTAACCTAAGGTTAAAATTTAACCCCATCGCTATAGACGGGTTATCTTAACTCCGCTTTTAAGCCGGTGTTAAGTTTAACTCTTTCTTGTGAAACCCATTTTCAAATTTAATCTACATAGAGTTAATGGCCCGTATTACGAGCTCACTTTTATAATAAAAGCGTGATTTTAACGCTCACTTTTACATCAAAATCTTTTGTAAAAACGAACGTTAAAATCGCGATTTTATTTTAAAAGCGAATTAGCTGACTTTTATAATAATATCGTGATTTTAACTTTCAATTTTACATAAGATTATGATGTAAAAGTGGGCGTTAAAATCGCGATTTTATTATAAAAGTGAGCTCGTAATACGAGCCAATAAATTTAACTCGCGTTCATGAAACCAGGCATTAAAGCACCGTACTATTGCCCATACATATTTTCCCTTATTAAATTTGTCCCTGTCCACGACGTCTATTTAAAGTTCCCGCTCTTTTCTTGACCATGGCCACTTAGGTGCTTGGGCCCAAAATATAACTAGACAAAACATTCCTTATCCGTCTATATTGAGTGTTAGTGTTCGGTAAGCCAGAAAGAGAAACATAGAGATAGATATAGTGAAAGTATTGTTCAAGCGTTTCTCACTAGAGGCACCAGCATTGTTATTACTGTTTGAGCATTGCTCGCTAGAATCATTGTAGTTGTCATTGTTTTCTTTTATTAATTTTCGTTTATGGTTTTTGTTTTGTTAGTCGTGCGAAAGTTTTGGTTCTTTTTAAAATTTATAAATTAAAACTGTCTTTTTCAAGTACGTGCAAGTTATACATTGCTATAAATTGTTATAATTCACCTTTCTAATTAGTATAATTTTACTAATTACAATCACAAATGTTTTTTGCCTTTTTTAAGTAAATTGAAACTAAATATTGTTTCAAGTAATGTTATTATTTCATTTTTAGGATCCATTTCATCTCAAAAAAGTTTGTTATTTCAGTTTAAATTTATTTGTCTTTATCGAACAGGTATAAAAATTAAAGTCAAATAAATTTAAAACTTGAAATTGTAATTTCATTCTAAAGAGCACGGGTGCCTCTAGTGAGTAATAGTCGAACAATACTTTCACTATATCTATCTCTATGTTTCTGTTTTTGGCTTACCGAAAACATAACAAACCAAGTGAAGTTTTGTCTATACTCCATTTAAAAACTACGAGGAGTGAATGCTGTAGCCACATTTACACTGTGATTGATCACAATAAAGTTTGAAGCACACAAAACTTGTGAAATATCACAAAGAAATATAAAATACAATAATAACGTGATAAGAATAATGAACTAAAAAAATTGGTAACCGTGAAACAAAACTTGAAACACTTTTTTACACGATATCTAAAGTGACAAATATTGTTGAGTGTAAAACTAGCATTACGTCATCCAATCAGAAATATTTAGTTTAATGCACCAACTTCAGATCACTCCTCCTAGTTATTAAATAGATTATAGTTATATTTTGTCGTTGACTATAACTAATCAAATTATAAATAATAAATTAATTATTTAAAAAAATAAATGATAAGGTTTGCTGGAGTATTTCTAATAAATTAATTATTGGGATCTATTATTTTAACAATATTTTGATATTTCCATTTCCATGTGCTATAAGTGTTCGGGGTGGCTTTACCTGCTCGATACTCAGGCAATTCCAGTGCCGAGCGTGACGTCACAACAACACTCAGTGCATCCCAATCCAAAATGCTATTACATAGCAGCGTACAAACTTTCAATCATTTCCACGGCGTTTGTCTTGGCTATGTTGTTATTTATGCTATTTTTTCATTTGGTTATTTTGTTAATGTGCATTACATTCTTAATAGAACATGGATAATAACGGAAGGTGTAATAAAAAATATAAAAAAGTTCCTAAAGGCTTTTGTTGTCAAACTTTTAAACCAAGTAAAAGATCGTATCAACAAGTTAAGAGTAAATATATTTTTTATTTTACATAAAAAATATATTTACTTTTAAATCTAGCTAATTAAAATGTATAATATTTTTAAAATACACAAAAAAATAAATCTGACACTATGAGTACCTATTTTTTTATTTTTACATTTGGAATACAACATAAACCACCCTGATACCTTCTGGAACTCAGTCATTGTTTCAGATAAATCAAAATAAATCTTTTTGGATCAGATGGACGAATTATTGTTTGTAAAAGGCAGAATGAACAAATGAAAACTAAAAAATTATGCCCAACAATGAAATTTGGAAGTGGTTCTATGCTTGTATGGGGCTGTACGAGAGCAGAAGGGGTGGGAAACTTAAATTTTATTGAAGGGAAAGTTAATAAATAGACAATATTAATAAGAATAAACCTCTACCTATTCCACAAGTGGTTCCTGATAAGAAATTATTTGCTACTTTGCCATTTATTGCCAATGTCACCGACAAAATTGGAAGGATTCTTAATAAATATGACATAAAAACTTCATATAAATCAAGTTTAAAAATCCGTGATCTTCTTGGCAATGTCAAAGATACAGTTCCTCTACACTGTTCTGGCATTTATAAGATTCCTTGTCAGTGTGGTAAAATAAATATTGGACAAACTGGTAGAACTGTAGCAACGAGATTAAAGGAACACAAACGGCATATTAGATTAAACCAACCTGAGAAGTCTGCCGTTGCAGAACATGCAATTCAGGAATTACATGGAATTGATTTCGAAAACACGAAGATTCTTGCAAGAGAAAATCATTGGATAAGAAGACTTATTAGAGAAGCAATTGAAATCAAGAAATCTCCTAATAATTTTAATTTTATACAGGCTTTGAACTAAATAAGTCGTGGTTACCTGTCATCCGTTTTAAATTTTGTCAATGTCATTTGTATGTTTTCATTTGTTACCTATGTTACGTGTTGTCTTGACTACTTATTTATTTGTTCTGACGAAGGCAGCCCTGAGCTGTCGAAACGTTGTAATTAATAAATTTTTACAGAACTAAAACCCAAATATTGTCTATTTATTAATAATGAGTTCTGAAAGCTTCTTTCAATATTTGAAGGGAAAGTTCTTTATTTGAATATTTTAAAAGAGAATTTGGAAAAATATGCTGAAAAATTACTTTTAAGGGATTCTTGTATCTTTCAATAAGATAATGACCCCGAACATACTACACGTAAACTGCTAGAACAGTTAATGTACAATTGTAGACAACAATTAAAAACGCCTCCACAGTCTCCAGATATGAATCCCATTAAACATCTCTGTGATTTATTTAAATAAATGTGTAAAACGCCCAAAGAATATAAAAGACCTACTACATTTATGATAGAAGAATGGGGTAAATTTGACTCCCAAATACCAAGAAAATTAGTGGGAAGTATGACAAACCGTTTATATAATACAAAAAAAAGGAAAAAATGGTGAGAAACTCCGAAATTATTGGATTTAGGCATAGGATACCCTTAATAACATATGAATATAATACGAAAAGACACCCAACTGAATTATAAAATATAGGCTGTTCCATTTGAAAACGACGAATTAGTCATTTGAAATTGTGTAAGTTTGATTCGTTTTATTGAACACCCTGTATAATTACATTTGAAAAATATTATGTCAGAACATAGAATATAGTTACATTTGTAAAGAAAAAAATCTTAATTTTTTACTATTTAAATAACTACAATGGGTGGTATTCACTAGGTTATATTAGCGTGTTTTCAGGTCTGTCTTAAGACTTGTATTAAATATTCAATTCAGTGGCTTGTTTTAAGCTGTTTTTGACAGATATTTTAATACATTTGTATTTATTACTATGGTAATTAATACACTATTTTAAAACGGAGCTGGGGCTGTTTTAAACCTTGTTTTAAAATTTCGCAGGCAGATCTGATAATTTAAATTTTATATTTTTCATTTTAAATTATTTTTTTTAAAAGGTTCATGCATTGTGCAAAATTGATCGTGTTCAACAAGTTATTAGAGTTAAAAGGCGAAGAAGGATATCCAGGGTGTTAACTCGAACTCCCGAACATAGGGGTTTAACATGCGAATTCATATTTTCGTAATTTCCTGCTTCCCTAATTATTTTAAGTAAAAATGCTTTAAATAATAGTTATAGAGCATAAAATTTTGCATATGAATCAATAAACAAAGTTAATTTTACATGTCTTGTAAGCTCAGAAATTAAATATGAAAATGACGTAAATCACTCCTAAAGTAGCAGTAGCCATGGAATTCAGACAAAAATTAACAAATGTTTAACGGTTTATCTATCAAGATAGCTGCGTTAGTTTATTTTTATTTGAAAGTACTGCTGATGTCACAATATTACATAAATTAATTTTGAATTTAAAAAATGAAAACAAAATAAAATTGCTATATTTTTTAGCGTAACTTGACAAAACAGTACTTTCAAATACAAAAAAAATAAAAATAAATTTATAATTTTAGTATTTTTACATTCTAAAACTGATTTTATGATTGAAACAAAAATGTAAATGTGGAGCATAAATGAGCCAACAATTGAAAAAATATAAAAATATATAGGTGTTCCATTTAAAAAAGGCGTAGAATTTAGGGCGAGCCGTAATGTAACACCCTGTTAGGCTTCTTGAGTGGACAAATAAATTCTCTATTTTAACGACAATGGCGGGGATTGAAGAGGCGCTTTGCGGTGTTTCTCGCCTTTTCGCCATAGGCTGACCTTCTAAACATCAAATGGTTAAATTCTTGGGATGGACCTTCCTTAACTTTTTACTTCCTTTTACAAAGTAAAAGTTTCAACGAAAATATCCATTTTGACTAGGTACGTATCTCGCATAACTCAAAAATTATTAGCCGCAAAATATTGAAATTTTGTATTTGAGACTGCTATAACATCTAGTTGTCTACCTCTCTTTTTTATTGCGATCGGCAGTGTCCAAAGGGCACTTTGCTCGTAGTAAATTTTTGAATTTTTCTCATAACTCATAAACGATTAGCCGTAGAATGTTGAAAATTTGTTTTTGAGACTGCTATAACATCTAGTTATGAAAGGTTAAATCTTCTATACTTTCTTTAATCAACGCCAAAATTTCTGCCAAGCACCTCTAGTTTGATTCAACTGAATTTCCTAGATGTGTTTCATTTTTATCATTTGTGAATTTTATGTAAAAAAATATAAACCGTGTAAAATGCGTACTTAAAAATAAGGGATCGAAGCGCACATTTCTACATTAAGAAGAATCACGCTGACATCTGTCATGTTTGACATGTCAGTGTATAAACTTTAATTATATATAACTTGTTAATGAATGTAGATATCAGATATCGAAATCATTGTAATACACATTAAAAGTGAGCAAATAAATCAATAAGGATTCTAGCATTTTTCATGGCGATTTAAAAATTTTAATTTTTGACGTTTTCAATGTCAATACAAGCAGTGTTGCCAAATGTGTCACAAAGTAACTAAATAAAAACAAGTATTCTTAAATAAACTGAAATGAAGTACGTGCAATAATTTGCTGGTTGCCAATTCTAATTCTAAAATTTGTAATGTACCTAGAATCAGTATTGCCAAATATTTCGTAAATAACTAGATAAAATCAAATATTTTTTCTCAATCTTAAGTGAAGTTTTTAAAAATTTAATAATTGCTATTTTAATATATAAATTTAAAATATAATTACATAGAAAGTACATTACGTTAATCTTATACTCATTTTCCACTGTTTCTCAAGTTTTTAAGTTTTTAGATAGTTATAGTTATTTGAGCCCGCGCCTTTGTATGACACATATTAAATGACAAGGACAGATAGTGTTATATGTGTTACACTTTCCCCTCGTAGGAGAGATATCATGACATGCTGTCATTTGACGCAGAATTTTTTTTATCTTCCTTGTGATATCACAATCATAACTGTCAGTTGAAAAGGGTGGCCCAGCCTGCAAAAAACTGCTTTCCCATTATTAATATCCTGTATGCTTCTTGAAGAAATCTAAAATTTAAAATGTCGATTACCTTTTTCTAAAAAAAAATGTCATAAATATGTAGTTTCTGTATGCTAATATAACCGTGGTAGCTATGAAAAATAAATACATTACAAAACAAAAGTACTTCCTTATGTAGTTTGACAGTTTTGTTGCAATTTGTTAGCAGTTGTCAGCACCCGGATGAAACTAGTGTAGACAAATTGGCAGCACAAAGTAGGCTGGGAGTAACTACCCCGGGAAGCTTACATATATAAAGTAAAGTAAACTGGGCAAACAATGCTGAACATAATTGTCATCTTCTCAATAATAAATCGAATAAATAATAAAAATTCTTTATGAAAATCATTTTGATATTAATTCTTAATTCTGTCTGTATACATGTACGCAGATGGGGTGTTAATAAAGTAAGGTATTATACAGGGAACGAAGAGCATCTGTCTTACTTCAGTCTTACGTAAAAGGACTCTTACGATTAGGCAGTGGCGTGCGGTGAAATTTTTTAATAGGGAAGCGTTTTACAAATAAATACACAAAATTTAATGTGAAAATAAATGTCGCCATGATTTTTTTTTATCCTACACATCTGACATGCGAAAATATATTCTCAATACATTTCTTTGTTTTTGCTTTACTAGTAATATTTAATGTATTCCTTTCATTTTTTCTAGAATTTCTGAAACTGAAATTTTTCTTAAGTAAATGTTCGATATTACGGTTACAGTTTCATAATTATTAACCATTATAAAAGGGCTTGAAATAAAGATAATATAAAAATAAAAACAAAAATTAAATGAAAAAATCAAGATGAAATGATAAAGTGGTTAACTAGATAGAATAAATTCCAATTTAATAAAGTAACGCGCTCTCGGTTCACAACAACAAACGCACACTGTTTTCTGTGGCCGCATCTCTATTCAATACTCTCGAATTGAGAAAGCGTTCATTGTATTTCATGTATGAAATCTAAGATAAACAAATTGTTAATGAAATACAAGCAATAGCTTTACAAATTGATTAGTTTCAGATCAATAAATGTTCATTTAAAATAATATTTAGAATAAAAATTAATATGAAGCTCTATTGGCAATATATTGAAACGATAACTGCCTCATCTACGTACGCATAATTAGCCAAAGATCATCTAGTGGAAGGTTTAACTTACCCAACGTTCTGTTTGAAGCTGTTCTAAAAGAACTACTCGTTAACATGCCACTGAAAAATAGTAATACGGGAACGCTAACTTGTAGAGTTTCAAGCAAGTGAAAAATGAGCCTGAGACAGATTGATATCTAACACTTGTGCGCATGCGTGTTATCCCAAATGTCGTATAGTCTTAGCCAGAAGTAAATGTCACGTAACCGCGAAAAACTCGGCGTGTAGGTGGCATTAGTGTCTTTACTGTAATCGGAATAACCAACTTCACATCACCCTTGTCTTATATGCAGTGGACGCGACATTTACACTGTTACTTCTAAATATCTTACATATTTGTGGATATTTCAACGTTTTCAATATAGAAATTGGCAGATAAAAGTTTCTCCTATCATGCTTACTGTACTATTAGAATAATTTTGAACAGTTGTAAAAGAAATTTAAAAAATGCCAGCATTGATAGAGGTTTTGTCTTACGTAAAAATTGAAGATTCAAGAGAACTTGTTACTTGGAAGATATTTATTGATGATCCAAAATAAATTACGGTTGTGGCATGTTTCATCGTGAATATGGTGTTTGTTGATATATTTGTTATTGGTTAAAATTCAAGTAAGAAGTATCCAGTCTCGACTGCGTTTCGGTTGTATACATATTCTTTCAACCAGAAAAGAACAACTTTCCTACCTACAAATATTAATTATCTTCAATAATATGCCGTAAAGAGTCGTTAGAAATATTCTCAACAAAAGTGGTATTTAAGGATAAATTATTATTGTTGTTGTTGAACTTAAAGACCAATAATACATTCAGAATTACAACAACATATTTAATTTACCAAATACTACCGCGAGTAGATATTTTTGGCAAACCATTAAAATATTGTACATAATAAGGTAGATTAACAACACTCGGCGAAGTTTCACAATTGATATATTTATCTCAATCGCGATTTCGGCTTTTACACCATCGTCAGAAGACTAATAATTTTACAAAGGAATTACATGAATATATTTACATTTGTGACAGGGATGAAATAATACAATATTAGGTAAAATTATAGGGAAAATACAGTAATAAACCAATTCACAAAACGGATTAACAAAAGTTTCCCTTTGCTATCATTTCTAATAATTCGGAATGGAGAAAATCTGTCTGGTCGTTCATAAGAAATTTAGTTGGCAAAGCAATTTTCACACATGACAATGTCCATAATTTCCACAACATGCATTATAGAGCTAAAGAAAATCCACAAGTTGTAGTTAGAAGTAATTTACAACATAGATTTTCATTAAATGTTTGGGCTGGTATCTGCAATAGAAATTTGCTTGGACCATACATACTGCCCAATAGATTAAGGGCCGGTTTTTCCATCTCTGGTTAAAGTGCCAGTTATCTTAACCATCGCATCGAAAATCTAATGTAAGTTGTCAAAAATATACGTAGTTTTACTATTTTGATGCGATATTTTTCTATTAACCGATGGTTAAGGTAACCGATATTTTAACCGGAGATGGAAAAACCCCCTGAAACTGTTGAAGAATTGAGGGTGAGGATTGAAAACTGTGCTGAAATTATTAAGAGCAATCCTGGCTATACTTATACCATACCTATATTTTGCGCCAAGGGTCGGGTGTAAGGGTAACGAGTAATAGGCGGAGTTTATTTATGACATTGAACCCTGTGTACAGTCCGAACGACAATTCATTCCAATATTTTATAAATTTTGTAAGATAACTTATTCATATTTTTCTAATTTTATAATATTTTCATTTTCCGTTTACACGTATAATCTACTATTTTGCAATTTATGTGAAAATTAATTAATTTTTCATGTATTTTGTCACCCAAAAAGCGTCCTCTGGTTATTTTCATCTTCTCTGGTCATTGGAATACAGTATACCATAAGGCTAATATGCACAAAGTAACTGTTTTGTTTTGCCAAATTCACTTAACTTTGAGGATTATAAAGGCGCTTACATTCGATTACTGTATTAACAATTGATCTATCTGGAAATTTTTAATATTACCTGTAAGATAAGCACGGGTCTATGGTACAAATTACAAATCTCAGTTCACTTGGGGTGGTTTCTCTTTGCGATAGTTTACCATTTGAAACAAAGACTCTTTGATTTTGCAAATATTTTGTACAAAATTTTATAATATAAAACAATATATTGAATCTTATGTTCATAATTGTTTTAGACATAGTTCCTATTAACAATTAAAAACAATATGTATGTTGGACCAGGGATATTGATCAAGAAGTCAACAATTTAATTTTCTTTCCATAAAATTGATTCTAGGTATTGTTACTTAATTCCTTTTATAAACTATATTTCTAATATTATTTTCTTTGCAAATCTTAACAGGGAGTATAATATTATTCATAAATTGGTTAGGTACAGGTTTCTTCTTAAAATTAAAGTTTTTATTAACGCAATTGTGCAATTGTTAGATCTAAATAATTCATGTTTTTCTGAAACTAATTTGTTACTATTTCATAACTTGAATAATAATTGTTTGATTACATATTTTATGACTTTTTGGAATGTTTCCATACGAGATTTGGAAAGTCCACATAATACAGACACAAACGATTAACGGGATTTTATTATAGTACCTGAATATGTCCCTTTCTGTTACATTGTTTATTTTTGTCACAGAATGTACTAAGAGAGTTTCATCCTCTTTGCTATTTGGCGGCGCTAGCTACTTACAACATTTTATACAAAAAAAGTTTTTTTTTGTATCTTTTAGATAAAAGTCTATTGGTATAGTTTTTTGAATATCGTACCTATTTATTTTTTATTTAAAACTAAATGTACCTTAACTTTCAAGTCCTATAAAAATTATTAAAAGAAAAAAATCTAAAACGTGGCACAATACAGACCTAGAGTTGTCCTTTCGCTACAAATAAAAAAAAAGTTTATGCCAATTTTGTGGCCCCAACGAAAACGTGTATTTACCATATTGAATAAAGGGTATGGATTCCTCTTAATCTTTGATATGGTTCATTGAACTTTCAAAATAAATTACGTTAGAAATAATTAAAAATTGATTATATGGAAACATTATGTAAATTAATTTCAAGTAATAAAGGTATGTTTTTATTTATAGAAGAATGCAAATGCGTTGTAAGTGGTCCAGTGGTACCAAAAATGTTAGCTTAATGAAAACTACCCTTAAATATGCGATTAGTGGTAGTAGAAAAAGACATAATAATAAAAATAATACTGACTTATGTAAAGATACTAGAACTTATGTATCACAAAAAAACAAAAAAAAAAAACTAATAATAGGTGCAGATCATGCAATAAAAAATAAAATTAGTCAAAGAAATAACATTTTTAAATACATTTGATAATTAAAACGGATAATTATACAATATTCATTTCTGGACCAGACTGTACGACATGAGGCTTTGGGGATAATACGCATGCGCAGAAGTGTTAGACATCTATCTCTCTCAGGCTCGTTTCTCGCTTGCATAAAAGCCTACAAGTTAGCGTTCCAGTATTACTATATTCCAGTGACATGTTGACGAGTAGTTCACTTTAATCGCCTATTCTAATAGTTCTGTGTTGACACATTAGACTATATTTTCTTGTTGGTGGTATTACATCACGCTACTAATTTTATTACAAAGTTTTAAATATATAGTTCCGACAAATAGTAAATATAAATAGTGTAATGGATTTGTGTTTTATGTGCACGAAGGACTACCACTGCGTCCCTGTGGACGACAGAATAGTGTCTGAAGTGCAGTATCTTATTCCTGAAATTGTAAGTCTAATTATACATATGTAACATATATTTTGTATATGTCTTATTAAATGCAACCACAAAATATAACTAGACAAAACTTCACGTGGTTTGTTGTTTTAGACAAGTCGCACAGAGAAAATTGAGTTATACACATTATGTCTACTAGTATTGTTTGAATATTGCTCACTAGAGGCGCCCAATAGACGATATTCAGTAAGAAATCGACTGTGGCGCCAACGTGTATTTGGAGAACTATTCGGACAAACATTACTATTCCACCAAAATCACTGGTTAAATGTGTATAGCTTTATTATTATTGTCCCACTTTAGTAATCGTAGTAAATATTTATATTTGTTTATACGTAAATATAAACTGTTGGTGAAACATATACACAAAAATTGTTCAAAAATATAGCAATACGTTCATGTATCACATCAACAAGATTTAATTTATCATACGATATTTACATATTAAATACGTATGGGCGTTTGCACCAATTTACTAGAATTTTAAGTTTAATATCACATCGCAATAAAATATCAAATGAACTATTAATATTGCTGTCAAAATTTCGGTTGCTTAAAAAAGCCTTACTGGTGCAACTGGGCATTAGTGTTTTAAATGTAACTCTTTTTAATACACCTTTTAATTTTTTTGGCCCTGAAGAAATTGATAAAATATTAAAAGATGTATTACTTGTGAAGAAACGTGCACTTTATAATATAGATAATAAAACAAAACTATTTTTATTATTAGAATGATTACGATGAAGAAACACTGCAAAAACTTATCAAATTTTTCAGTTTAAAGTATATCATGGTGTCAAGAATAGTTCTTGTATTTGTTTGGAACTTTAAATATATGAAAGTTCAGTATTTTTTCCAGGCATCAGTTCCCATTATCCCAGTAGATATTGCATTTCTATTATGATTATTATCATTTGTAATTTGAAGATATTTTCTCTTTTCTACACTTATATCGATATTGTCGGTATTCCTTGCTTCATACCACGAACAATCAATGTACCAACAACTTTGCACTCTAAAGAAAATATAAAACGTAAGCGGAAAAATAAAAACAACTAAAAATCGTGTCGTGTTCTAATTTTGCTCCTGGTACATTATCTTATCTTCTCGATCATACAGCTGAGGGTAGAAGGATGACTGACTATATATATATATATATATATATATATATATATATATATATATATATATATATTTCCACAAACTGTCTACTTGATTACCTAGCTATTTCATATTTGTTTGTTCGAATAGTTACAAAACTTACCATAGCGCTGTCATCGCTGACGTCATACTGAATATCGTCTATTGACATTAGAATTTGAAGTTTTTATTTATGTTTCAAATATAATCAAATGTAACGCGTCACTGGCAAAACAAAAGCGTAAATAATGTCAACTACACTGATGTCTCTAGCAAGCGATGCTCGAACAATGATTTCATTATATATCTATCTCTAATTTCTCTTTCTGCCTTACCGAAAACAAAACATACGGAAAGATAGGGAATGTTTTGTCTATTTATATTTTGTCGTTGATTAAATAGTGTAAAAGTGACAAGTCGTTTGATCGACTATATTTTTACCATACAGTAGATTTGAATCTGATATATTCAGGGGAAACACAGAAAAACATTGATGTAGAATTGGACTTACCCTATACTCAAATAATATTTATTGATATATTATAAAAAAAATAATATTTTTATATTGATTTATACAAGTGACCAATGACACTGTTTAAGCATGGGGATTTCAAAAACAATAAGAGATGCAAAGTCAGTTAAATTAAACAAAAGTTGCTTCATTTGGGGATCATTTTCTACATGCTTTAGTATTTCCCAAAAAATGCATAGGTGACTAGATATGCAATTCACTGCAGTACTCCAAATATTTATTTCTCATTCAGTTTTTGAAAAATTGATACAAGCTTTCAATTTTTATATGCACCTCAAAGTAGGCTGTGTAACCGTTAAAGAAGTAAAATATTGGTATTTTACTTTATATTCATTTGGCTATCACTATCCTATTACGAGAATAAAATTAGCTTCTTGCAACATTTTATGAGTTTATTATGAGAATAGATTTTACATTTCAGACAATTATCAAGTTGGGTATTCCACTGCGCATCTGTTCGGTGTGTGAGGGGGCCCTCGACGCCTTTAGCAAATTCAAACATTTCAGTGTGGAGAGCAGCCGGCGCCTAGAGAGCAGCATCAGGGCCCGCGAGGCCCTGGGCCCCCTGCTACACAAAGGCAGGGCCCCCGTTGTGGGTCACAATGGCACATCGGATACCCAACCCGACAAGGTAGAAGAAGTTTATATAAAGGAAGAACCTATAGAGGAAACATTGCCGGAGTGTCACCCGCACATAAACAGCGCATCCTTAAACCCTGCCTTGCGGGTAGACAGGACATCCTCAGACACATACAGAGTTCTTTCCAATCCATTCATTCTGTTAGAAAGTGTATTGCCACAGAATAAATTGCATAAAAGCAGAATGTCTCTAAACACTGCATTGTACCTGATATCTCCATTAAGGAAGAACATCTGGAAGAAACGCCACAAGATCGAGAATTTTTTACTTATGTAAAGGGAAACATATGTAAGGAAGAATATGCAGAAAGTAATACATTGAGTGATGATAAATATAAAAGAGAACACAAGACAGAAGAGGAAAATTCAAGGGCGGACAAACGGGAGGAAGTGTGGGAGAAGAGATCCGCTGAGCTCGAAGAAATAGTTGTAAAAGAAAATAACAAGAAAAACTTTAAAATGTATAAAAAAGAACATCAAAGTAATATTAGTAACAAATTAATAAATAAAACTAATATATCGCGTCATAAGAAACAAGTATATAGGCGAATAAAATATTTACCATGTATTCTATGCAAACAAATATTTATTCATAAATACGATTTGAATAGACATATTGCGTTGCATAATGGAATAAAAAATTTTAAATGTTTTATTTGTAAAAAGCGATTTTTAAAAAAGCACAATTTGAGAGAACATATTTATACTCATAATGGACAAAGAGACTTCCGCGATAACACAAGCACTAAAATATTTACGTCGGAAACTGAGTTAAAAAGCCGCAGTACAGAACAAGAGAGCATCCGAGTAAACAAAGCGTGGACGTGCTCTGTGTGTCATAATATATTTAAATTTAGAAGTCATTTGGATCGGCATATAAAAATTCATTCTGCATTTAAAGAGTATCAATGTGAAGTCTGTAGTAAATCATTTACGCTGAAGTGGCATTTAAATAATCACATGAAAACTCATTCCGTTATAAAAGAACATCAATGTGACGTCTGTAGTAAATCGTTCACACTTAGAAATAATTTACGCCGCCATATGAAAATTCATTCCGATATAAAAGACCACCATTGTGATGTCTGTAATAAATTGTTCACACAAAAATATAATTTACGCCGCCATATGAAAATCCATTTGGAAATAAAAGAACATAAATGCAATGTCTGTTTTAAATCATTTTCGCGCAAGTATGTATTAAATACTCACATGAAAATCCATTTGTGAATAAGCTAACATAAATGCAATATTTGTTTAAATTTAAATGTTCACATGAAAATTCTTTCCGATATGATAGATCACATTATGATGTCTGTAATAAATCATTCACACATAAAACTACTTTACAACGTCACATGAAAATTCATTCTAAAAAAACACATCCTACAAATATGTCTCGTTTAATTCTACACATAATACTCATTTTAAAACTGAATATGTTACATAATTTAATGTTTAACCGAAAAGTCTTGTGGTTAATGTTAAAGCAGACAAACACACACAAAGGAACCAGGTTGCCCGCTTACTGGTTTTAGCACCGGGAATCTACCTCTTGCATCAATTAATGCTCCTTTAACAATATTCATATTAATTATTATTTTCATTGCCCTTCCCTCACCTTAATAATCATTTCGACCTTATTTGGCATTAAATACTTTTATCACTTTATGTGGCATTTATTTTTTATTCTGATAAGAATCCTGTTGAGAATCTGTAAGCCATAATAAGAAAGACTAAAGCTGGTATCAGACAGATGCACACTGATTGTGCAGCCGTTTCTGTAACATGCAACTTATTTTCTCAGACTTACGTATTCAAGTTACTTTACAGTCCTAAATTGTTATATGAAAATGATGTTTGTATTTTATCGAAAAAGCACAAAAAAATATTATAGCTTCTACTACGTTTATCAAAGGCGTACGGAGGGCACTTCAGTTTTATTTTTTAAATTTGTATGTAACAAAGATGTGTATTAATTTCACTTCGTTGAAAATGAAAATATATTTGTCTTATTTTATAAACTTATGAATAACTCTTTTTTTAATTATACAACCTGATGGTTTTTAAAACTATTTACTTAATCCTGGGGTTCTTATCCAGAATTTTCACCAGCTTTTCTATCTGTTGCTACTTTTCTTATGTGTTCCTAGTTTTCTCCTCGACCTGTGACGCTTGTTGTACTTCTAGCTGCCAGGTTTACTGGGTCGTCCTCTTTTTCTTTTCCCTGTTTCTCTTTCTCCAAACACTTGTACTGTATAGATGTTGAAGCCATCATATTTTGTCCAGTCTTCCCTTCCCTTTTATACGAAGGTACCACCGAAAATTGCTGCAAACTACTAATAAAAAACAAAATTATTTTATTGTTTTTCTAAATACTCTCCTTTTAATTCAATTTATTTACGCATTCGATAAAACCAAAATCATTTACGCACAAGAATGTTTTGAATAATCACATGAAAATTCAATCTAGTATAAAAGACCAACGTTGTGATGTCTGTATTAAATCATTTAGAAAGAAATATAATTTACGACGTTTCATGAAAGTTCATTCTGAAATAAGAATAGATCATACAAATATAAGTCTTTTTTAATTACACACATGGAATCCAATTTTGAAACTGAATATAATACATAATTTAATGTTATTATTTAATCTATGGTAGGTTGACATGACATACTGGGTATTTTCCATTTACACGACTTGTAATACCTAGAAATTTTTAAGAAAAACAAGGACATTTCTCACAAGTAACAAAATTAGTTTAAATTTTAAGTTATTGTTATTGTTATATAAAAATAGTTTTGTTTTATTAGATGAATAACATCGGATATTATTTTGAATATTGGGCTAACTCTGTTGGCTCCACAGGTTTGTAGAGTCGGTGGAAGTTGACTTGTGTTGCTAACTCCCAGCGACACAAAACAAATGGAGAACACAAGAGTCGACACAAGTCAACTTCTGTCAAGTTACGTCGCTAATGGAAAGTACCCAATGTATATCCGGACTCACTACTGTCAACAGATGGCAGCACTAAAACCTTAGCAATAGGGAAAACATTTCATTTTATACATTGGAATTTTACGCCAAATCTCCACTTTCTATTTTAAATTTGTTTATTTGGGTAATGTGATTAATATAAAAGAAATATTTATATCTGTAGATGATATCTGCACATATTTACCAGTAGTTGAAGGAGAAGCTGTATTAAACATAAAACTAAGGAAACATATCATGACTACTAATGTAACTATAATTAAATATTTGAAAGTACGCCTTTTTTATAAAAATATGCCTTATCCTACAACTTAAACAATTTGATTTTAAAATTATGTACAATAATATACTTGATTGAATCCGTCGTTGGCACTAGGTGAAACATTATTGGTAGGTAGATAAACAACACTCGGCTAAGTTTCACAATTGATATATTTATCTTAATCGCGATTTCGGCTTTTACACCATCTAATATCATCGTCATCGTCATTGATTCGATCGTCAGAAGACTAATAATTTTACAAAGGAATTACATGAATATATATATATACATTTGTGACAGGGATGAAATAATACAATATTAGATAAAACTATAGGGAAAATACAGTAATAAACCAATTCACAAAACGGATTAACAAAAGTTTCCCTTCGCTATCATTTCTAATAATTCGGAATGGAGAAAACCTGTCTAGTCGTTCATAAGAAAGGAGGACTGCGATTGGTGTCCACAATAACTGAACTAAACGGCGCAACAATGAAGCCCGACGTATACACGATGATCGATCAACGGATTACGACGTGCGAGCGCAATAAAATAATCAAATAACCAAATACCAGTCTCACAGACTATTGGCGACGTACTACGCCCTTCACAACTAAGCTTACCGGCAAAACCTTGCCAACACACAACCCGACTTGTGTAGGCTGACCCAGATTTTACAATTTCTTAAACAAATGATATATAAAGAAAGAAACACATCACATTACTCTGATCTAGCAATAAATTGATAATTATCAAACGACAATAAATCTACTAGATACGTTAGTTTACGTAGTCAATACTTAATAATGTAAATAACTAATTAAAGTGAATCAATTTCACAATTCAAGCGAATTAAATATATTTAAAAAAAATTAAGGCACGTTATTACTTTGCGAATGTCAAAACAAGGATAATGCAATTAATATGGGATTATCAAACGTTATAAACGTTCTAAATCTAGCGAAAAATAATACAAAATGAATTTTCAAGGGCTTATAGGAGCGTGATTAAAGACCGGTTGATCAGCTGGGCACAAGGCAGCGCAACTCGACTCCAAGGTTAGAAGCTTGGCGCACCAGCAATTGACAATGGCGGACTTCGATAAATCAACGGCGCACGGCTCTCAAATATCGATCTTGATCATCAGGATAAATCCTTTGGAATTCCCTCGAATAAATATTATCCGATTGTAGGGCGTATCGTAAAACAACGAATGTAAAATAAAAGCCTAAAAGTTTATTAAGAATTAGAAAACTCATTCAGCTCAGTGGCGTGCGCACCTGGTGTTGCAGTAAATTGTGAAAAATGGAAGAACATACAATAATTTAATTGCAGAAATAAAAATCTGATCAACGACAATTTATGCAACACTATATATATATATATATATATATATATATATATATATATATATATATATATATATATTCCGACGTATGGGATTTTGTTAAACCTCGTGACTACAAGGGAAGGTATTCCTCAGAAATTATTCAGATTTATTGTGTCCACGACCAATGTTTTGAAAAACTTTACAAGCACTCCATCACAGGTAATCTGAATTTTTGTATGCATTTTACTGGCCCAGTTCGATGCTAATTTAGTGTTGCATAAATTGTCGTTGTTATATGAAAATGATGTTTGTATTTTATCGAAAAATCACAAAAAAATTATAGCTTCTACTACGTTTATCAAAGGCGTACGGAGGGTACTTCAGTTTTATTTTTTAAATTTGTATGTAACAAAGATGTGTATTAATTTCACTTCGTTGAAAATGAAAATATATTTGTCTTATTTTATAAACTTATGAATAACTCTTTTTTTAATTGTACAACCTGATGGTTTTTAAAACTATTTACTTAATCTTGGGGTTCATATGCAGAATTTTCACCAGCTTTTCTATCTGTTCCTACTTTTCTTATGTGTTCCTAGTTTTCTCCTCGACCTGTGACGCTCGTTGTACTTCTAGCTGCCAGGTTTACTGGGTCGTCCTCTTTTTCTTTTCCCTGTTTTTCTTGCTCCAAACACTTGTACTGTATAGATGTTGAAGCCATCATATTTTGTCCAGTCTTCCCTTCCCTTTTATACGAGGGTACCACCAAAAATTGCAGTAAACTACTAATAAAAAACAAAATTATTCTATAGTTTTTCTAAATACTCTCCTTTTAATTCAACTTATTTACGCATTCGATAAAACCAAAATCATTTACGCACAAGAATGTTTTGAATAATCACATGAAAATTCAATCTGGTATAAAAGACCAACGTTGTGATGTCTGTATTAAATCATTTAGAAAGAAATATAATTTACGACGTTACATGAAAGTTCATTTTGAAATAAGAATACATCATACAAATATAAGACTTTTTTAATTACTCAAATGGAATCCTATTTTGAAACTGAATATAATACATAATTTAATGTTATTATTTAATCTATGGTAGGTTGACATGACATACTGGGTATTTTCCATTTACACGACTTGTAATACCTAGAAATATTTAAGAAAAACAAGGACATTTCTCACGAGTAACAAATTAGTTTAAATTTTAAGTTATTGTTATCAAAATAGTTTAGTTTTATTAGATGAATAACATCGGATATTGTTTTGAATATAGGGCTAACTCTGTTGGCTCCACAGGTTTGTAGAGTCGGTGGAAGTTGACTTGTGTTGCCAACTCCCAGCGACACAAAACAAATGGAGAACACAAGAGTCGACACAAGTCAACTTCTGTCAAGTTACGTCGCTAATGGAAAGCACCCAATGTATATCCGGACTCACTACTGTCAACAGATGGCAGCACTAAAACCTTAGCAATAGGGAAAACATTTCATTTTATACATTGGAATTTTACGCCAAATCTCCACTTTCTATTTTAAATTTGTTTATTTGGGTAATGTGATTAATATAAAAGAAATATTTATACCGGGTGGCTGATTTTTCATTGTCCAGGCCATATCTCCTGAAATATTAAATATACAAGAAGAATACAAAAAAAGTAGGAAACTTGTGTAATAAGACCTTGCCTATAAAATAGCGTTAACAGATGTTTTCCATGGCCTACTGATTTGGCGGAAATATATTCAACTTTGGTTTTTTAAACTCCCTGTATGTTTTTACGGAATAAGATCCTACATCAATTTCTCTTTACAATTATGTAAAACAACTGGAGGTTTGCCTTTAATTTATGCTTAATAATGTAAAAAATAAAATTATGTGAGACGGCTGTGATTTGCAATTATTTTATTATTTATACCTGTAGACAACTGCCAAGAAACAGACAGAAGTATTTATTAGTTGAAAAGGTGTTGTACTTCGTAATTACAAAAGAAAAATGAATTTCACAAATAGTGAAAAGGTTGATATGCTCTGCTGTTTTCACAAATCAAATAAAAACCATAAAACACTTCTAATAAACACTTGTATCAGATTTATAAAAAAAATAATGATTAATAATGAGAAAACACAGCCGACTTATATAATTTTATTTTTTGCATTATTAAGCATAAATTTAAGGCAAACCACCACTTGTTATACATAACTGTAACGAGAAATTGATGTAGAATCTTATTCCGTAAAACATATAGGTTGTTCCATTTAAAAAACCAAAGTTAAATATTTTTTCGCCAAATCAGTAGGCCATGGAAAACATCTGTTAACGCTATTTTATAGACCAGGTCGATTGATATCTTGGTTGTCACGTGAGCATAACGCGTAGTACTTACTGTGAACTTAAATACATATATCTAAGAGAAAACAAAAAGAAATTCTACTAATCGCAATTTGGATAGCAGAAAAACCAGCCTTTAAAAAGGTAGGAGATTCCCATTATTAATCAGTTAGAATAAGATACATTATTCGAGAATTAAACCTTGAAGTTTTTGGAGGTTAAGTCAAAAACACAGAATTTACTTAGGCAGCAAGTGAAAAAAAAATACAAATAGTAGAGACATCTTTGAACGAGACATAACAAAGCTAGGAACAAATAAAATAGAAAACTGCAAAAATAACAACAACGGCACCTCTTAACACGAGCCTGCAAGTCAAACCATCAACATTGAAAATAATTTAAATAAAATAAACAAAGGTTAGGCATCACACAAAACAGTGAAGAGTTTTAAGTAAACAATAATAATGGGAATTTAAATGTAGAGACAATTTAGAGAAAGGGCTCAAAGCAGTAACGCTACAGAAGATCAGTTCAAACGCAAACGAGAACAAAGAGAGCATATAGACCAATTAATACAAGACGACATATTCAAGAAAAGCAAACTAGTAGTACGGTCTCCAATAAAGAACAAAATCAAAGAGTATACTCTTAAAGAATAGGAAAACATGGACACAGAACAAATACTGAAAGCAATTCAGGGCGTAACAGAAACAATTAACGCAAATAAGATAGAATTATTAAAAGAGATTAAGGAAAACAACAGTATGATAAGAAAATTAGAAGAGGAAATAGTTAAAAAGGAACAACAATGGAAAACAGAGAAAGAAGAACTATTAAAAAGAATTTTAAAATTGGAAACCAAAGAAGAACAACGGGAAAAACGTGAAAAGAAAAATAATATAATAATTAAGGGGATAGAAGTAGAAAATGAAAACTTAAAAGAAGCAAGTCAAAAATTGGCTGTGCGAAAAATTGAAAATAAAAACAATTGTGACAGATGCATATAAAGTTAAAACAAAGGAAAGGGAAGCAGCAATAGTTAAATTATCAATGTGGCAAGAAAAACAGAAAATACTTACGAACAAAAAGATGCTAAAAGGAACAAACACCTACATCGATCACGATTATACACTGCTAGAACGTGAAATTTAAGCCACTCTTAGAAATTTGGCGAAGGAGGAACGATCAAAAGGTAACTCAGTCACAGTCGCATATAAAAGAATTAAAATAAATGAAAAATGGTATAATTGGAACGAACTTGAAAACAAAATTGAAGCAATACAAGAACAAAGAAAGGAAGGAAATTTTTAGACAAACTAGCGAAAAGACATAACACATATAAGATAGATAATATAAAAATTGGGTTTTGGAATATAAAGGGAATTAAAGGGAAAGATAAGGATTGCTGGGATCATATAAAAAAATATCATATTGTAGGACTTACAGAAACTTGGGTTGAAGAAAAGAATTGGAGAATAATAAAACAAAAACTATCAAAAGAATTTAAATGGAAATATCTTTTTGCCACGAGAACTCACAAGAAAGGAAGAGCAAAGGGGGAATTATTACAGGAGTAAAACAAAATATAGTAGAAATAGATGCCAATACGAATTACACAGAAAATATTCAAGAAAGACGAGTACAATTAGACAATGAAATATGGAGAATAGTCACGATATATAACAATAATAAGATGAATGCTATATTAAAAGAAATAGACGAAAATATTGAAGAAACAAACGAACACAATTTGGTAATAGGAGGCGATTTTAATGCGAGGACAGGCGAGAATGGCGGATTCTGCAATATGCTTACAGGCGAAATTGAGAAAAGGAACTCAAAAGACAAAATCTCAAATAAAGAAGGCTCAATACTAATAAAATGGTGCGAAGAAAGAGGTTTAAACATTCTTAATGGAAAACATGCGGGCGACGAATCAGGGGAATTTACCTTCATCAATACAAACAATGATGCATCAGTAATAGATTATGGTATAACGAATAATGAAGCACGGGACAAAGTATTAAAATTCTCGATAATAGACCAAACTGAATCCGACCACCAATTAGCAGCCCTTACTCTAAAACTCAGAAAAAGCAACATGCCAAAAATAGTTCACGAACAAACTACTATAATATGGAATGAGGAAGCAATAAAACAATATAAAGAGAAGATCGGGAAGTTTGAAATTCAACATACAGATGATGTAGAAGATCAGATAAAGCACTTATTCGATGAGGTTCATAAAGCAACAACGAAGATAACAAGGAGAATAAACACAGAGAATATCTCAAAAAATTATTGGTGGGACAAAGAATGTAGAGAGAAACAAAAAGAAATGAGAAGATTTTTGAGACACTTCAGAAAAGGACATATAACGCAAGAAGTATACAAACTAAAAATAAGAGAATACAAAAATATATGCAAAGAAAAACAATACAGGGTGTTTGGCGAAAGGCCGGCACCCAGAATAATTCGTTTATTATAAGAGATACAGAAAAATGTTACGGAACAAAATTAAACTAGTCAAAAAGACTCATAAAATGATCTTAGCAAGAATTTTGTGTCACTTCCGGTTTTAGCGGAAGTGTGTACAACTTTGATTCTAGCATAGGGAATCGGTATTATTATATTTTTTTTCGGAATGTACATAAAATTAGCTCTACAATGATACCAAAATATCATTGTTTTACTTCAACCATTTTAAAATGGCGACACTTTATTTTTAAAATATTTACTATTAAAAATTCATAAAAAAAGACCATAGCCAGTTATTTGAGATTTTGTTACCTGAAACTAAACAAATAATCTCAAAAAATATTAGATCTATCTCTCCTGACAATGTAATGGCAGAATTTGTTATATTTGACAAATTGTATAGAAAATGACAGCGGCCATTTTGAGTGCTTTTAATTTTAATTTTGTTTATTATATTTAGTAAGGGTTATTGTATTGTCTTGATTGTTATAAGCTTTTTTAAACATAATTTTTTTCGTTAATTACCTGTAGTTGTAAGTACATAAATTTGAAAATAAATTCTCGCCATTTTGAAATGGTTGAAGTAAAACTATAATATATTGATATCATTGTAGAGCTAATTTTATGTACATTCCGAAAAAAATATAATAATACCGATTCCCTATGCTAGAATCAAAGTTGTACACACTTCCGCTAAAACCGGAAGTGACACAAAATTCTTACTAAGATCATTTTATGAGCCCCTTTGGCTAGTTTAATTTTGTTCCGTTATATTTTTTTGTATCTCTCATAATAAACGAAATATTCTGGGTGCCGGCCTTTCGCCAAACACCCTGTATATATGTAAACAAAAAACCACGAATGAATTAAATAACATAACCTCGGAAGCACAAGCTTGGACATTCATAAAACAGGAAAGAAAAAAGCAAGCATGCATAGATGAAAACATAACAGCAGAACAATGGAACCTCCATTTTAAAAACTTATTACAAGGAATAGACGAAAACCCAGGAACCGGTATAAGGAACGAGGAAAGAAACAACTACGAGGGAGGAGATATCACTGTGGATGAAGTGAAAATACAAATAAATAAATTAAAAAAAAAGAAAGCATATGGAGAAGATGGGATCCCAAACGAGGCTTGGATATACGGGGGAGAGAAAATAATAGACATTATAACAGAAATTATTAATAAAGTTTGGAAAGGACATAAAATACCGAAACATTGGACAAAAGGCATAATTATACCCATCCACAAAAAAGGAGATACAAGTTTACCTAACAATTACCGAGGAATCACATTACTAAACACATTATATAAAATATACGCGATGGTATTAAACCAAAGACTCCAGGCCGAACTAGAAATTAAACAAATTTTACCGGAAACACAATCAGGATTTAGACAGCAACGAAGTGCAGTAGATAATATATATATATATATATATATATATATATATATATATATATATATATATTAAATTATTTAATAGAAGAACAATTAATGAAAGATAAAGGAAAACTATACGCTTTCTTTATTGATCTAAAAGCAGCATTCGACAAAGTTGATAGACAGATATTAATCGAAACGCTAAGAAGACAAAACATAGATATACACCTGATTAAGAAGATAGAGGAAATTTACGAAGAAACAGCAAATGTGGTTAGAGTTGGACAGAACTATACCAATGAATTTTGGACAGTAGCCGGATTAAGGCAAGGTTGCCCACTAAGTCCAACACTATTTGCAATATACATGGCCGACATAGAGCAACACTTCCAGAAAGGACAAACTGGAGGAATGATTATCGGAAAAACAAAATTTTGGACACTAGCATATACTGACGACATAGTATTACTCGCAAAAACCGAAAAAGAATTGAAATCCATGATCCAAAGGCTACATATCTACTTAGAGAAAAAGAAAATGGAGTTAAACGTTGAGAAGTCCAAAATTATGAAGTTTAAAAAAGGAGGTGGAAGAGAAAAAGACGAACAATGGTTATGGAGAGGACAAAAAATTGAAAGGGTGAAAGTATTTAAGTATTTAGGCTACACACTGAAACAAAGTAACATTGTTCAAACCCATATAGATCAATTAGTTAAAAAGGCAAACATCGCGATGAAGGAAGTATGGAGTATAGCTGAACGTAAATTTAAAAATAATTATAAAATAAGATTAATGTTATTTGACTCAGTAATAAAAAGCATACTCTTATGCGGCGCAGAAATCTGGGGATGGGAAGAAATTGAAAAGTTAGAACAAATACAAATTAAATATTTGAAATGGACACTAGGCCTAGAAAGAAGTACACCACAATATATCGTTATGGAAGAAACAAATAGAGATAGAATAAGAATACAAGCCGGATTGAGAGCAACCAAATACGAAGAAAAAATAAGAAACTGTGATACACGTAGAATACTATACCAGTGCTGGAAAGAAATCAAGAGAAAGGAAGAGAGAAAAGGACCATTGACAACCTGGGAAACAAAAAGAAAAAACTACTTCCAAAAAAATGGATATTCACCAAACGAAATTAAAAGAAAGAGACAGGAAAATATTAACATAAAATTGGAAGTAGCAAGCAGAGACCAAGAACTACAGAAGCAAGAACAAGATAAGAAGATACAAGAATCTAAATATAACAAGACATACAAAAACATTAGGCCAATAGGCACGCCACAATACCTAAGAAGTAAAAATGGACGATCAATAAAACTAATAGCCCGACTAAAATGTGGAAATGAAACAAACCAAAATAAATATTGGCTCGAAAAAGACAACAGATTATGCAGACTCTGCAAAGAAAAAGAAGAAACGCTAATCCATCTACTATATTATTGCAGGTATCTCCCAAGGCAAACCAACAGCCTACACTCTATCCTAGATGAATCCGGGGTAGGAGAGACCTGGGCCAAAATACTCAAGAAGACCAGAGAAGAAATAAAATAATCAAAATATATGTATTTATATTTACGTATTGTAATATGACATATCTCAACCAAGATAATTATTGTAATTTGTTAATGTAAAGAAAAAATTCTAAGCTGGAAAGCAAGAATTAAAGAAATAATAATAAAAAAAAATAATAAAAAAATAAAAAGAAATTAAGTTGGAAGCATTGATAGTTGAAGGGATGGCTTTTAATTTATTATCTGTTTCTAAGTTATTAAAAAAGGACTTTAAAATAATATTTGATAATGATCAATCTGGTAAAAAGTATGCTGTTATATCTAAAAATAATTTAACATTTAATTGAAATTCTTATAATGATTTATTTTATTTAAACATAGATTTTAAGTCAAATAATTTTATATGTAATTTAGCTAAGGAAGATGAATATAGTTGTACAGCTAAAGAGAATGTAAATAATGATATTTGGCACCGAAGATTGGGTCATGCAAACAGGTATAGTTTAAAAAAATTAGGATTACCATACAGTAATGAGATTTGTAAAAGTTATGTAGAAGGTAAAAGTACCCGTAAACCATTTTATAATTGTGAAAAGAAAACTGCTAGAATTGGTGAGTTGATACATACAAATATTGCTGGCCCTATAGCCACACCCACTCATGAAGGTTATAAATATTTTCAAGTTTTAATCGATGATTACTCTCATTTTTTAATAGTTACATTATTAAGAAACAAAAATGAGGCACAGCAAAATTTAATTGACTTTATTAAATTAATTAAAACTCAACATAATCTAAAAACACAGAAAATTAGGTTAGACAACGGAGGGGAATTTGTTTCCAATTACTTTAAATCTTTTTGTAGAAATAAAGGTAATTTACCAAGAGCACTATAGGGTAAAGCAGTTCAGTGCTCAGCTTATGAGTTAAACAGATCACCTACTGAAGCGAATAATGGTAAAACTCCAGCCACAAGATGGTACAAGAAAAATGATCTGTCGAGGTTGAAAGTTTTTGGAAGCCAAGCATGGGCAGTAATTTTACCAAAGGAAAATAAATTAGAAAGGCGTGCACAACCATGCATAATGGTAGGATACACCGGAGCAGGATATACTAGTAGATTGTGGAATTATGAGAAAAATTAAATTATATTTTTACGAGATGTAAAAATTAATGAAAACAAGACTGATTATGATGAGAACGTAAATAAAATGAATAAACAAATAATTATACAAAGTGAAGAAGAATTGGATTTAGAAAGAAAAGAAGAAAATGATGCAGAAACTGAAATAGAAGAAAGAGTAGTGAATGAAGAAAATACAAATACTCAAAAGACAAAACTAGGTAGAAAAATAAATACTCCAAAATATCTTAGTGATTATGAAATTTATACTGCGTACTGCTTAATATCTTCAGATAAATGTGATCCTGTAGAATACGAAAAAGCAGTAAAATATAAGAAATGGAAAGAAGCTATTAAGAAAGAATTAAATTCACTTGAAACATTAAAAACCTGGTCAGAAGCACAATTACCAGAAGGAAAGAAAGCTGTCCAAACGAGGTGGGTTTTCAGAACAAAGGAAGATGGAACAAAGAAAGATCGATTAGTAGCTAAAGGGTTTCAGCTGTAGGATGAGAATCCGTTTGAACCAAATTATTCGCCTGTTGCTCGGATGTCTACAATAAGGCTACTGTTGTCAATGGCATTGAAGAACGATTTCGAAACAAGACAGCTGGACGTTCCTACAGCTTTCTTAAATGGAAAATTGGAAAGTGAAATTTATATCTATGCACCAGAAGGATTAAGTACGAATTCAGCCATATTAAAGTTAAACAGAGCCCTGTATGGTCTGAAAGAGTCGCCCAAGGTCTGGAATGATACATTCCATGAGTTTGCAATAAAAAATAATTTTGAAAGGTCAAAACATGATTGTTGCCTATATGTTAATAACAAAGTATGGATTTTAATCTATGTGGATGACATGCTGGTGATTGGAAATAGAAAAGATGTTGAAGATGCAGTCAAACTATTGAAACAATATTTTCAAGAAAAAGATGTAGGTGAAGTTAGCAACTTTTTGGGAATGAATATAAATAGATCGAAAGAAAAGATAGCAATCAACCAAACAAAATTTATAGAAAAACTTTTAGGCAAGTTTGAGATGAAAGAATGTGAAGGAAAAGAAACACCAATGGAAAAAGGTTTTCAATATAATCCAGAAAGTAATATAGTTACTGCACCGTTTAGAGAACTGATAGGCAGCCTAATGTACATATCAACTACAACAAGACCTGACATAACTTTTTCGGTGTCATATTTAAGTAGATTTCTAGATAAACCAACAGAAGAAACCTGGATAGCTGGTAAGAGGATCTTACGTTATCTACAAAGAACAAAAGAATTAGAGCTAACCTATTATAAAAGCAATAACAGTAATTTGCAGTTAGAAGGATACTCAGATGCTAACTGGGCAACCGACGTAAATAATAGAAAGAGTGTTAGTGGATGTCTAATAAAGTGTAGCGGAAATACAGTAGCTTGGTTTAGTAAAAAGCAGAGTTGTGTAGCATTATCAACGGCCGAGGCCGAGTACGTGGCGGCGGCTGCTTGCGCTCAAGACCTAATAAATTTAAAAGGATTATTAAATGATCTAAAAATTGAAAATGATACAGTATTATATTGCGATAATAAAAGTTCTATTTTAATGGCAAAAAGTAATGAAAATTCAAAACGTGCCAAGCACATTGATATTAAGTATCATTCTTTAAGGGATTTAGTTTCAAAAAAGGAGATAAAAATTGATTACGTATCAACAAATCAAAATCTAGCTGATATGTTAACAAAACCATTAGATAAAGATACATTTGTTAATCTTAGAAATAAGATTCATATATTGTAAAATGCAATTTTCATGTTTGTGTAAAAACATTTCAAATTGAGGATGAGTGTTAAATATGGAAATTCTTATTTATTGTTAGGGATATTTTTAGTTGGCAAGTGTGGCTGTTTTCACACGGCAGCACTGCTGTTTTGTTTTTTGTACCAGAGTTTGTTTTTCATGAAAAACGCTTTTGTTTTTTGTTATACCCACGTGTTCTTGTTTTGAAGCAATAAAATTATGCATTGTAGTGATCTATTTTATTTATAAAAGTGCCCAAAAGTAATTATAAATAACACAAAGTTTTAAATATATTGTTCGCACAAATTGTAAATATGAATAGTATAATGGATTTGTGTTTTATGTGCACGAAGGACTACCACTGCGTCCCTGTGGACGACAGAATAGAATAGTGTCCGAAGTGGAGTACCTTATTCCTGAAATTGTAATTCTGATTAATCTTTACTTTACATGTAATACAATTATATATATATATATATATATATATATATATATATATATATATATATATCTCACATATATTATCTGATTTGATATTATTAAATAATGTATAAATGAGGTTAGATTAAGAGAGAATATGACCGTGTCGTACAATCGACAAGTCGTTTGATCGACTATATTTTTAACATAGTGTTGTCAAGTTCTTGTGTTTCATTATATTCATATTATATTTACCACGATATTTACACACGCTCTTTTAATAAACAATTGAAATTTACAGTTACAGCCAATCCTTTTTTCGAAGTAATTTTAAAATAATGGGAATGGGCCTACACCATAACAAAAAATTATAAAATGTACATTTAAAATATGTGTAATTAAATAACGATTAAGATAAAAAAAAAATAGTATTTTTTGCAAGTGAAATTTATTGTCATGAGATGGCAGCACTACTGACTGACTAATAAATACAATTGTCACTTCAGAGAAATGTGTATGCATCTCTACAGCAAATGGAGAGTACTTCAAGCAATCATTGCGTTGTTATTATATTTATTTATTTTTTTATATAAATAAACCATATATTTTTTTTAAATATTCTATAATACGTATAAATTCTTTACTTTTTATAGATTTTATTCGATAGCTACATAAATATAAACATGTACATCATGATCTTTGTTTTGCACGTCTTTCTCCTGATGTGGCTCAATTTCTGGTATTTTTATCGTTTCTTTTTCTCTATCCCTCCTATAAACAATTCAAAATAAATATATAATGTTAAACAATATTAATTACTATTTACATGCAACATCTCTCTATTGTTTTTCTCTGTACAGAGGTTCTGTCGAATTTTCTTGGCGGTAATTTATGGATTTCTTTTAATGACTACAAAACAATCGAATGATGTTTTGAAGCATAAATTATTATAAATATTTACATGGAATAAAATCGCTAAGTAATAAATACTGTGTATAAATGTCCATGAACGGTGATATGTGTTTTTGGATTTTTAGTGCGATTTTCCCCTTATTTTTTATTATTTCTCTCTTTGGGAAATAATGAACGGATATGTCAACACTTGCAAACAAGTACAGAACAATATCTCTTCCATTTGCTGATCATTTTTAGTTGTTGTTTACTTATAACCCTATGTGACAGTGCAACGTTTTCTATACGTCTTAGATGTTTTATTTTGCCACCAGATGTCAGACACTTTGTTGGCTCTTGCCAATAGGGGAACTGGTTTTGGTTCAAAAAAATATTGTTCAATACCACAATGCAGTATTAATATTATTGCAAAAATATCCATACATTATTTCTCCACAGATATTGAGTTAAAACTAAATGGAAAATTGCATTATACATAGGGAAAAACGTGACTCTATATGAACATTTGTTCTACTCATTTCTTGTCTTCAGATTGTAATCTGTAAATGTTATGTAACGTTTGTCATATTTTTTTTTAATATTAAATAATATTTATAGCAAGTATTTCAAATAGAAAATCAATTTTAAGACAAGGTATTATTCCAACCGCCGATCCAAAAATTTCCATTACGGTAGTTTAACAGCAAATGTTAAAAAATATAAACGAAAAATTAAATGAAAACACGTGTAATTAGTAAGAGTATTAATTTATTTCTCTATTCGTTAAAATGTACTTGAAATACTTGGACCTGGATGAAATTTATTACAGAGATTTTTTTGGGAAGACAAAACTATGATTGAAATGGGCAACTAATGCTACAAATTTCTTGAGTTTTCTTCGATGTACAACCTTGTCCAATTTCCGATTAATCCTATATAATAAAAAGGTCTGGTTTATATAGTTTCTTTCATCATCGACGATCGCCAAAACTTACGGAAAGCCTATGGCCTGAATGAAATTTCAGATTATGTTGAAATTTGAACCTGTTTGTGAGAATTTATGCCAATTAATTTCTTTGATAGGTTTCATATTTTTACTGTGTGTAGTTTTTCTACGAAAAAATATAAACTGTGCAAAAACTTTAAAACAATGGATCGAAGTGCACATTTCTATTTTCAGAAGAATCAAGTTGTCATCTGTCATGTTTGACAAGTCAGAAGCAAACTTTAATCATTTATAACTTCTTAATGAATGAAGATATCAAAAATCTGAAAGTATTGTTATACATTGTATACATGAGCAATTATTTCACTACACATGTTACATGTCGATCGGCTTTTGTTTTTTACAGAAAGATGTCAGAAGTTTCTCGTGTTTGTTATCAAAAGAAAGGTCTCGATGAGGATTGGCGAGCAGAATTGACAAAAATTATTTATGTTGATCGACCTTTGTTTTTTGCAAAAAGTTGTCAGAAATATGCCGTGTTTGGTATCTGCAAAAAGTTGTCAAAATTATGTCGTGTTTGTTGTCAAATAAAAGGACTCGATGAGGGCTGGCGAGCAGACGTGTCAAAAATGTTCCATGTTGATAGGCTTTTGTTTTCTTCAAAAAGTTGTCAGAAGTATATCATGTTTGGTATCAATTAAATGACTTGCTGAGGACTGATGTGCAGAAGTGACAAAAAATTGCCAAGTCAATCTGCATTTGTTTTTTTACAATTAGTTTCCGGAAGTACACCGTGTTTAGTACTAAATGAATGTTTTGCCAAAATGAAATTAGCTATCAAATGTTAATATTTCACTGACGCCGGAGGCCTAGGGAACGCATTCGCTAGTGTCTTAAAACTAAAACTGTGATTATGTTAAGAGGTGGACAGGTAGCTCGATGAATGTATGTATCATTAAAATGGAGTTTACATTTCAGACAATTATCAAGTTGGGTATTCCACTGCGCATCTGTTCCGTGTGTGAGGGGTCCCTTGACGCCTTCAGCAAATTCAAACATTCCAGCGTAGAGAGAAGCCGGCGCCTAGAGAGCAGCATCAGGGCCCGCGGGGCCCCGGGGACCCCACTACACACAGGCAGGGCCCCCGTTGTGGGCCACAATGACACATCTGATACCCAACCCGAGAAAATAGAAGCAGTTTACATTAAAAAAGAATCTATAGAGGAAACATGGCCGGAGTGTCACCCGCACATAAACAGTGCATCCCTAAACTCTGCCTTGCGGGTAGACAGGACATCCCCACACGTGCAGCTGCGTGCATTGCACACAAACATCTCCATTAAAGCCTGTTTTACATTCAGCAACATTAGCTGCAACTTGTTGCACAACTAGTTGCCCAACACAAGTTGCCAAATGTAAAACCAAAGTTGCAGGCAACTCGTGTTGTGCAACTAGTTGTGCAACACATTCTTCAAATAGGACATGTTCTAATTTTGTTGCGTGCAACTCGCAACTTTACCCCAGGTTTAGTAATATTTTGGTTACTTTTTGTTTTATCAATCGAAATATTGCAGT
This sequence comes from Stenolophus ochropezus, assembly GCA_035578165.1. Lineage (NCBI taxonomy): Eukaryota > Metazoa > Arthropoda > Insecta > Coleoptera > Carabidae > Stenolophus > Stenolophus ochropezus. Next base: position 5,998,943 of record JAQOWZ010000012.1, read on the forward strand.
TGGTTACCCTCAGTTAACCGTGTTGATTGTGAGATCCGCCATTCATCTTTTCTTTGTTTGTTTGGTTGGTTGTGTTTATTTTTTGTGAAAATTGTGACAATGAATTGAACGCGTGAGAAGATGACTGTATTGATACAACTCTGAGAGAAGTATCCCGAGTTGTATATAGTTACTACAAAAGATTACAAAAATAAAATGAAGACAACAGAAGCCACAAAAAAGATTTGTGAAGAATTTGAACAAATAACCGGCGACAAATTATCACCAGAAGAAGTCACGAAAAAAATGCATGGCTTAAAAACGCAATTTCAGCGAGAACGGAGTAAAGAGATGAAACGTAAATCTAGTGGCTGTTCTCCAGATGATGTTCACATATCAAAGCTGTGGGCGTATTAGCTCTTGGGTTTCCTTGCGGACACAGTGGCAGCTACAGCTAGCTTGGATAATTTACCCTCCACTAGTAAGGTTAGTAGGATAAACATTTTATAAATAAGTATAATTACACCTAAATTTGTATAAAATATCATAACATATTTATTTGCAGTCAACCCCGCATTCACAAGACTCGATGGAACTGGTGTTTGACGGCACATTGAGGGAACTGGAAGAAGCCACGGATTTCGATTTAACAACTCCAGAACCGGAAACTCCTGATTCTGAAATTTTGGAGGATACGCCCTCCGTTCCAAAGAAGAGAAAACGTGACAATGCCACTGTTGTGGATGATTTTATGCAGTCGGCAAAAATGTCATTAATTGAATTGGCAAAGCCAATTGCATTACCGCCAGCATCGCCGCCAAAAGACGAAATTTATACCTTCGTAATGAACGTGGAAAGTGAGCTGCGGCTAATTAAAAATAAAAAAAAGGATTCCTTCCTTAAAAGTAAAAATTTTAAATACAATTTATGAGGCACAAGAAGAGGAAGAGGAAGAAACTCATTAATTTTTATTTTGTACATTTTTTATTTAGGATAATTTTTTATTTTTTTATTATCAGTTTTTTATTTTTTTATTGTAATTTTAATGTATATATAGGATATGAAAAATAAAAAATTAAATTAAATTTCTTCTTATTTCTAATTATATGTTATCATGCCATGGTACTCTTCCAACTCTATTTACATATTTTACAAATTCCCCACGGATTTGCATTGCCAATGTTTTCGGTCTATTACCAACTTGCTGACTCAGACCATATTGGAATGTATGTGTTTGGTCTATTTCCTGTTCTATATTTCCTCCAATATATGCTGTTGGATTTTCTGTTGTTATAAAATTATGTAAAGCACAAACATGCCAGCATTATCTTTTGAACTTTATCTGGTGATAAATTTATGGTAGTTAATAATATTCTAAATCTATTTGACAAAATTCCAAATGCGTTTTCCACTACACGTCTAGCTCTGCTTAAACGATAATTGAATATCATATGTTGTCTGCCAAGATTACGAAATGGAAACGGTTTCATAATATGCATATTCAGAGAAAAAGCAGCGTCTGCTACAATTACATGTGGTACAGCCATCGTACGGCCAGGAAGTGGTTTTTCCTCTGGAATATTTAGAGTATTCTTTTCTATGGCATCTGCTAGACCACTTTTTCTATATACTCCTCCATCTGAAATTCTACCATTCGTACCCACATCTACATACAAAAACTTGTAATCTGCATCTACAAGTGCAAGTAAAACAATACTATGCGTCCCTTTATAATTATAATATAAAGATCCTGCACTTCTTGGTGCCTGAAATACAATATGTTTGCCATCCATCGCAGCTATTGTATTAGGTAAGTTCCAGGTATTTTCTAAATTCCGTGCTATATTTAACCACTCAGCTGCAGTTGTAGGAACCTGAAATTTACAGTATACATAAAATTATATTTGACATGTATATAATTTGTATTTACCTTTAAGTAAACGTGCGTGCGTGCGTGCGTGCGTGCGTGCGCGTGTGCGCGTGTGTGCGTGTGTGCGTGTGTGCGTGTGTGCGTGTATGCGTGTGTGCGTGTGTGCGTGTGTGCGTGTGTGCGTGTGTGCGTGTGTGCGTGTGCGTGTGCGTGTGTGTGTGTGTGTGTGTGTGTGTGTGTGTGTGTGTGTGTGTGTGTGTGAGACGATTTTTCGTCCAAGATAACTCCAATACGATACATGTAAAAAATATAATATTTGGTATTTCAGAGTTCTATTCTAATATGATGAACTGATTAGATTTTGACTACAATTGGTTAACCGGAAGTATTACTTTACTTGAAGCTGTAAACCGTTTTTCCTAAAAAATACATCTAAATACCATATTTTCGTAAATTTCGTTATTATAAATACAAAGATTTTTCAATTTTCTACTGATCTGCATAATTACTATTAATTAATTAATTAATTATTATTATTATTAATGTATTTGCACGCGTGAATCAAAGTAAGTTAAGTTCCGGTTTCAGTAACGTCAAAAATAGCTGTCATATTGGTCATACAAAATTTATGAAGGAAATTTTAGGTATGAAATGAAATAAAAATATTCTGAACTGCAATAATTATGAATAGTATCTTCCCACTGCAAGATATTAACTTCAAATTTTGTATACTTATCGGAGAATATTAATTCTATGGATCACACAAATTTGAAATATGCAATTTCGTCTGCAGGTCGAGATTTATTAAATTTAAAATCTAATATTTTCGTTCAATATCAGACAGCCATGGAAATAAAAGAAAATATATATCTGACAGTTTAGTGAAGTATCACTGATTTTAATTCTTATTCCCTGTATTTTAATATTATTTAAATTGAATTTAGTTTCTTTTTGTTAAATAATATACCAATATTACGAAAATATAAATATCTACAATGGCATGTCATTAACTGTCAGAACTGTAACATAGATATTTTTTTTATTTCCATCGCTGTCTGATTTTGAACGAAAATGTTAGATTTTATAATTTAATAAATCTCGTCTTGCAGACGAATATGCATATTTCAAATAAGTGTGATCCATAGAATTAATATTCTCCGATAAGAATACAAAATTTGAAGTTAATATGTTGCACTGGGGAGATACTATTCATAATTAACTGATTTCCCATGTAAAACTCCCATGTGTCGGTCGAGCTGGGACACCCGGTATAGAATATATTACTACAGTGGCGGGAGGTATTGTGTTGGACACACCAGATTTTTTTTATTTTGGTGTCATAATTCAACAATTCCTTTGTTGTTTTCGGTTGTTTATTGTTATATAGAGTCTATGATTACTAATTAAGCAGTTTTAAGATGACGGTTTCTGTTAACTTAAAAGTCACAAATGCACATATTGCTGGGCTACATTTACCATGCACTATTTATACAGTGTAATAAGTACAGGCTTTTAAAGTTCAGATCCCAGCGCCACTGCGGATAAAATTTTAAACCCTCCTAGAGACATTTCTAACAGTAGAGTGAACTAATTAGCACGTAAAGTTAATAAGAATTTAGATGTAATTGCGAAATTTTAAATAATAATACTTGTAAATTACAAATTATTGTAATTTGACCTATTTTTTTTTTGTAAAAAAGCAATATATGTTTATCTGTGTCGTGCTATTATTTCTTTATTTTTCGAGGTGTCAGGATATGAATCAGTTTAATGCTGAACAAGATTTAAGGTTTCCTTTAATGGAATACTTTAATTTTATAAAGGAAACAAAAATTCCAGAACTGTGTATGAAGGGTAAGAAGTTTTTAATGCCGGTCATATAATTTTAGGCGGTATTTTGGCGTCTACAAATGAAGAGGTCAATCTATATGGATTATGTTTACAATCATCGGGTTTGCATTCATCACCGCATATTATTGAAGGAACATTTCAAATAACAAATTATCAGTGTTTTGTTAGAATATACCAGGGTGCCTATTCTACAACTTTTCAACGATTTAAAGTGTTATATTGATTGACGTCTCATGTCAATTGTACAATGTTGTAATCTTAGGATCTTTTGTATTTGAAAGTTTTAGTAAAATAATTTTTAAGTTGGCACTACTCCCTGGCACAAATTTCAAATTGTGCAAAATTGTATTTATTGTCAATTGCGTACATTTGCATAATTTCAAGATTCTCTAGTAATTTCTTTGTTATTTCCTAATTTGTTCTTTCAATACCGCCAAGCGCACAAACCAAACGTCAGTATAACACTAGTGAAATGAATATAACACTACCCTTCCCTCAAGTGAATCGTTTACAAAATGAGTGACGTCATATTGCCCTGTTGCACTCAAAAACCGCTAGATGGCAGTCAGATTATAACACTTTTGAACGGTCAGCCAGTACGGTTGTGTGGTCGTGGCGTGTCTTGTCTGATCGTGTAGATAAGCAACATAGCCCGCCCTGTCCAATTGGATGGGTTGCCGCACAACGGCTCGGAGTGTGCTGGCCTTGCAGATCTGTAGGCTGACAACCTACATCTCTAAAATGCAAGTAAAAAACATGTCACGAAACAAGTACTTCAGGTACTTGAGGCCTTGTTCCACATAGGAATAATGTTGTGCCATTGATGATGATGAACACGTATCACTAGTGTTATAAGTTACAGAACAGGCACCCAGTGTATTATGTTATCAATTTATATAAGGCGCTTCCTTCGTCAAAATGTAAGGAGCATACTTTCATGAAAGGGCTTACTTTTTTCAAATTTTTAAAACGTTTATCCACACCTTTTTCCTATTGACCAATTCGTACTTGTTAAAATTATTTTTCATTTGTACTTTAGAATTATCACTAGGAAATCGAAAAAAAGTGTAAATGCAAAAGAATCAAAGAAAGAAACGATAACCACTCGAAAATTAGTCTCTAAAAAGACTGTTTGGTATATATCAAACTGATATAATAATAAAATAATATAAAAATACAAAAATGCAGCACAAAAACTTAAAATTAAACAAAAGTTATAAATAAAATATCGTCAAACGTACGTTGTAAACATAGGTTATAAACTACGAATGTCTCTCGGAGGTCGGAGGGTTTCTAAAATTCGCCACCAGATGGCATATAGCACTAAAAAGTAGTAGGTTAGTTGAATAAATTATCGACCTTCATTATGTGCAAACCGTGCCATAGCTAACATCTAAACACAAACTATAATGTGTAATAATAATAAATGTGAAATTAACAAATAACATCCCATAATAATATAATTCGTATACCAAATTCTAATGAATTAATTATATTTAGCCCTGATAAACCGAATGTTGAAATTGTTTGCAAAAATATTGAAGAAACAAAAAGCACACAAGGAATATTTTAAATTTCTTGTACAAGTCAATGTAAAATTAATGTTTTTAAACCTTTTGTAAATGAATACAAAGAAATAAAATTTCAGTTTTCATTATCAATGATGTTGGAAATAAAATCAAATAAATATAAGATTTTGCAAAATATAGGAGAATTTACAAAAACTATTCCTACTATAAGACCACTGAAAGAATTAGATACTAAACATGAAACACATTTCACTATATTGTATGTATTACTAACTATTATTGTTGTAACTTTAATATGTTATAGATTAATAAACATAAATAAGAATAAAATATGTAAAGGAAAGCCATTTGACGAAACAAAAACTATTTAATTACCGCTTTCAATTTTCTTCAGCGACAGGATTACACAATGAAGTTATTTTCTGTTCTAAAATATTTTAAATTTACCTCAAGAAATTATAAGTTTTGTTTCTTTCTTTGGAATCCCACGTAATTTTGTATTAGTTATTTTCTTTCGTCATTTAAAGCAAACAATTTCTATATTACAAGACTATTAAAATGACCGAATCAAAATTTTATTTCAACCAATGGTTCTCAAGATTTGGGATCCATTTTTTTAAATTTTAAATGGAACACCCTACACATTTTGATATATTTAGAATCTACATAAAAATACAAATCCAATATGTTGAAGTTAATTGTTAAACTAAAAATACACACTCTATATTGACATTAAGTTTAAAAAATTTTTACCTGACAATAGCAATTGCCAGGAAGAAATAAAAATCAAACGTCAAAAGCTACGTTATTTTCATTCTAACGCAGATTTTGACGTTTGATATTTATTTTTTCATAGCAACTGCTATTTTCACGTAACAGTAAACAAACTTATTGCTAATACAGGGATTTTATTCTTTAACTAAAATTTAATAAATACATTTAATTTTTTCATTTGTTTTATTGCTCCATTTACATTTAATTACATTTCTGATTTTTTGGTGTATATATGTAGAATATATCCTTTAGGTTTTTGAGCACCCGACAGAAATAAAAGTCAACGTCACTGTACTGACTCCCAAAATTCTATACACAGTATCCAAAACATATCCCTAAATAACCCGATAAACAGAACTCCAAATCCCAGCGACTCAACACAACAACAACAGAGTCTTCCTCTGGATCCCTTTCCATGTCGGAACAGCTGGTAATGAAACAGCTGCCATCGCAGCCAAACAAGCTACCGATATTGAATCAGTTAAAGAAACAGCAATCACAAGTAAAGAAGTTAGTCTCGGTCAGAGTGTGCAGAGTCACTGAAAGAAGTCAGTGCCGGTCAGTGCATGTCAGCGACATGCAAACTAGAAATAAATAAATAGTTGGTAATATAAATATCGTATAAATAAATATTGCGTAGTTTTAAGTGTTTAAATTTTGTTTAACTCATTTTTTTGTAATTTCTGTATAATTAGAGCAATCAATTCAAGTTGGCCGTATTTTTAGTGTCCAGATGGACACTCAAATTTTGGATTTTAATCGATTAGTTTAAAGTAATTTCTGTTTTAAAAATTCTTGTTATCATTTCACAAATCATTCATTATTATTCCCTTTCCCTATCTTGAGTGAATGAGCGTAGGAAAGAGTAAATTGTCTGTCTTCGGTTCATTATTTTAGATTTCGTTTGTGCTTAAGTTGGGTTTAGAGTTTAAGTTTAGTCAGCCTTTGATATTGGGGTTATGTTGGTTTTGTTGAGAGTATTCAGAGGTTGAATCGAGTGAATTTTTAAATCGAACCCGGAACGAGTGTCGGTTTTCGACTTGTCGCGTTGTGACAACTTGCGATATCATCCTTCAATTTTTTCTTACCTTTTCATATATTTCTTGCCACTGTTTGTGCCAATTCATCATTGTATAACTTTTTGTTTGAGTTCAATCTTTGAAAAGATTTTGGTATTTTATAGTTTACTGAGATTTAGTTTGTTGAGTAATTGACTTTTCCAGTTTAACAATTTTGTGTGTGATTTCTTTTAGTTTTGCTTGGATTTTGTTTTGCTTGGTGCTGGCTGGTGTCCTGCTAGGGAATTAGTTCCTGCTGGAGAAATAGACTCGTATATCCGATTCAGCCGTGGACTCACAGAGCATCAACGTAGCCGAGAGCTTTTAACACTTCCGCCGCAATTCGACATCCATCTCAGCTGCTCTACGAGATACTAGTTCGAAACGACACGAAATCATTATAATTAATTCGGTCCTATTGTCAATATTACATTAGAAGATAGGAAAACAGTAACTGCTAATTGGTATACAACAATTTGTTTGCCACAGGTATTTGTCAAGGGCCTGGAAGTAAGCTAGTCTTGCACCAGGACAATGCATCCCCACATACTGCTGCGCAATCTAAAGCCTATTTAACAGAGTCCAAGCTGGAATTACTGGAGCACCCGCCGTACAGTCCTGACCTTGCACCTTGTCATTCCTTCCTATTTCCTAAATTAAAGGATAACATACGTGGTTTCCGATATACAAATGCAAATGATGCGGTTGCATCGTACGGAAACTTGGTCTCTCAGGTGTCTCCAAAAGAATGGATTTATTGCTTCAACGATTGGTTTTATCAAATGCGTAAATGTGTTGAGTTAAAAGAAGAGTATATAAAAAAACAAGAAAAAAAAATTGTTTTGAAAATTTTTGTTTTTACCTCCCGCCTATCAATATATAGATAAGGGAGGTATTGTATTTGGTCAGATTTCTCGAGAGTGAGTTTTCAACATATAAGCACGAATTTTTACTGTGATGTCTGTATGTCCGTGTGTGTATGTGTGTCTGTGACAATTTTTCGTCCACGATAACTCCAATATGATACATGTAAAAAATATAATATTTGGTACTTAAGATTAATATTCAAATATGATGAACTGATTAAATTTTGACTACAATTGGTTAACAGGAAGTAGTACTTTACTTGAAGCTTTAAACAGTTTTTCCAAAAAAATACCTCTAATACCATTTTTTCGCAAATTACGTTATTATTAAATATAAAGATTTTTTAATTTTCTACCGATCTGCATAATTACGTTTAAATATAACTTCTAGCTAGATAGAACAAAAAATTATAATAATTTTACATATCGTTTAGGCTGAGTAATTTCGGTAAAACAGATGAGTTATTCATATGTTTACAAAATTTGACATATGATGTCAAATTTAATGTAAGTAAGTTTAAAAGATAAAATAAGTAAAAAAGAAGTAGTTTTATAGTAAAATTAATAAAGATGTAAGAAATATATAAGGAATATATTGCATGCGTGAATCAAGGTAAGTTCAGTGTCTGTTTTAGTAACGTCAAAAATAGCTGTCTTATTGGTCATACAACTTTTATGAAGGGAATTTTAGGTATGACATGAATTAAAAATATTCTGAATTACAATTACAAACTAATTTGAAACTACAAATTAAATGTATTGAAAAACTTATATAGAATATATTACTACAGTGGCGGGAGGTATGGTGTTGGACACATCAGATTATTTTTTTTGCAGTAATTTTTGGTAGAACCCTTGTATAGAAGGGCATGGAAGACTAGACAAAATAAGATGGCTTGAACGTTTATACAGTACAAATGTTTGAAGTAAGAGACACAGGAGAAAGAAAAAGAGGACGACCCAGTAAACCTGACAGCTAGAAGTACAACAAGCGTCAGAGGTCGAGGAGAAAACTAGGAACACACAAGAAAAGTAGCAACAAATAGAAAAGGCCGGAGAAAATTCTAGATAAGATCGCCAGGAATAAGTAAGTAAAAAACACCAGATTGTGCAATTAAAAAATATGAGTTATTTATTAATTATATACAATTTGATAAAAATATTTTCATTTTCACGGTGATAGCTTCGCCAGTCAATTTTTCTTATCAGCATTAAAAACTGTTTTATTTTGTAAAGTGTAAAATTATATACATTGATTGTTTCATACAAGTTACAAAAAAAAAAAATACAAATACAGTACATTTTCAAAAAAAAAAATATCATTTTCATTAACAGTTAGACATGTGCATCTGTCTAATACCAGCTTTAGTCTTTCTTATTATATCCTACAAATTGTCAACAGGATTCTTATCAGAATAAAAAATAGTTGCCACATAAAGTGATAAAAGTATACATTGATAATTCCTATCATAACTTATATTTAATCTACTAATATATTTAATGCCAAAGCAGTTCAAAATAATTATTCAGCGAGGAGAGGGCAATACAAATAATAATTAATAATATGAATATTGTAAAATAATAAATGTACCTGTTACTCACAATGATTTGCACAAGAGGTAGATTCCCGGTGCTGTAACCAGTAAGAGGGCAACCTGGTTCCTTTCTGGGTGTTTCTCTGCTTTAAAATTAACCACAGACTTTTCTGTTAAGTATTAAATTATGTAACATATTTAGTTTTAAAATGAATTTTCGTGTGAGTAATTAAACGAGGTTTATATTAGTATGATTTACCTGTATTTCAGAATGAACTATCATGTGACGTTGTAAATCAGTTTTCTGTATTAATGATTTATTACAAACATTACAATGTTGGTCTTTTATAGCAGAATGAACTTTTATGTGACTATCTAAAATATACTGTTTTGTAAATGTTTTAAAACAGACATTGCATTTATGTTCTTTTATTCCCAAATGGATTTTCATGTGACAATTTAAATTCGATTTCTGCGTAAATGATTTACTACACACATTGCATTTATGTTCTTTTATTCTCAAATGGATTTTCATGTGACGATTTAAAGTCGACTTCTGCGTAAATAATTTACTACAGACATTGCACTGATAGTCTTTTATTCCGGAATGAAGTCTGATATGGGCGCGTAAATACCATTTACGTTTGAATGATTTACTGCAGACATTACAATGAAAGTTCTTTATTCCAGAATGTACTTTCACGTGGTTCAATAAACCACGTTTCCGCGTGAACGATTTTCTGCAGATTTCACACCGATACTTTTTAGAATGAACTTTCATGTGCCGATCCAATTGTCTTTTAAATCTAAATATCTTATGACACACAGAGCATGGCCACGCTTTGTTTACTCGGATGCTCTCTTGTTCTGTACTGCGACTTTCTAACTCAGTTTCCGACGTAAATTTTTTAGTGCTTGTATTACCGCGGAAGTCTTTTTCTCCATTATGAGTATTTAAATGTTGTCTCAAATTATGCTTTTTAGAAAATCTTTTTTTACAAATAAAACACTGAATATTTTTAATTCCATTATGCAACTCTATATGTATATTCAAATCGTATATGTAAATAAATGTTTTTGTACATAGAATGCACGGTAAATATTTTATTCGCCTATGTACTTGTTTCTTACGACGCGATAAAATTATTTTTACGTATGAATAATTTGTTACTAATAGTACTTTTATGTATTTTCTTAAAGTTTTTATTACAGAGGGTACTTTTCTTTGTGTCAATTTGATTATTTTTGTCATTTTCTTTTACAACTATTTCTTCGGGCTCAGCGGAACTCTTCTCCCACTCTTCCTCCCGTGTGTCCGCCCTTAAATTCTCCTCATCTGTCTTGTGTTCTCCTTCATTAATTTTATCATCATTAATTTTATTACTTTCTGCATATTCTTCCTTGCATATGTTTTCCTTTATATAATTATAAAGTCGTCGGTCTTGTGGCGTTTCTTCTAGTTGTTCTTCCTTAATGGAGATATCTGTGTGCAATGCAGTGTTTAGAGACATTCTGCTTTTATGCAATTTATTCTTTGGCAATACACTTTTCAGCAGAACGAATGGATTGGGAAGAGCCCTGTATGTGTCTGGAGATGTCCTGTCTACCCGCAGGGCAGGGTTTAGGGATGCACTGTTTATGTGCGGGTGACACTCCGGCCATGTTTCCTCTACAGGTTCTTCTTTAATAGACTTCTCTTCTATTTTCTCGGGTTGGGTACCAGATGTGTCATTGTGGCCCACAACGGGGGCCCGGCCTGTGTGTAGTGGGGGCCCCGGGACCCCGCGGGCCTTGATGCAGCTCTCTAGGCGCCGGCTGCTCTCCAAACTGGAATGTTTGAATTTGCTGAAAGCGTCGAGGGCCCCCTCACATACGGAACAGATGCGCAGTGGAATACCCAACTTGATGATTGTCTGAAATGTAAAATCTATTCTCATAATATACTCATAAACTGTAGCAAGCAAGAAGATAATTTTATTCTAGTATTTCGGATAGTGATAGCTAAATGGATATAGAAATATAGAGTAAAATATCAATCTTCTTGACTTCTCTTACGGTCTCACAGCCTACTTTGAGGTCCATATGAAAATTGAAAGTTGGTATAAATTTATCGAAATCGGTATGAGAAATAAAACTTTGAAGGACTGCAGTGAATTCGTAGTAAAATAAAAAAGTTATAAGCAAAAACAGAAAATTGATAAATTTACATTTTTTGATCATATCTAGTCACCTATGCAATTTGGGTAAAGCAAAAACATATAAAATGACCCGTAAATAAGGTAAATTTTGTCTAATTTAACCGACTTTGTTACTCTTATACTTCTCCAAATCTCCATGCTTAAATCATTGGTCAGCCTGTATATAGCGAGATATAAATATAAGAAAATTAGAAATAATATCATATTTTATAATATTTCTACAAATATTATTCGCTAATAGATGCGTCCAAATGTACATCAATTGTATTTCTCTTTTTCCTGTATATTTCGGAGTTTCAAATCGCCTGTATGAAAAAAATATAGTCGATCAAACGACTTGTCGATTGTACGACATGGTCATATTCTCTCTTAGCCTAACCTCACTTTTGCACCATTTAATAACAAATATACAAAGTATATGGTAGATATGTATAAATAGACTTACTATTTCAGGAATAAGATACTCCACTTCGGACACTATTTTGTCGTCCACAGGGACGCAGTGGTAGTCCTTCGTGCACATAAAACACACATCCATTATACTGTTTATATTTAACTCTTTGTGCGAACTATATATATAAAACTTAAATTAATAGAGTAATGTAATACCACCAACAGGAAAATATATTCTGGTGTCACCACAGAACTACTAGAATAGGCGAATAAAGTTCCGCGAACTACTCGTCAACATGTCACTGGAATATAGTAATACTGGAACGCTAACTTGTAGGCTTTTATGCAAGCGAGAAACGAGCCTGAGCGAGATAGATGTCTAACACTTCTGCGCATGAGTATTATCCCCAAAGCCTTATGTCGTACAGTCTGGTCCAGAAGCGAATATTTTATAATTACATATTTTAATTATCAAATGTATTGACAAATATTAATTATTATTGCATGATCTGTACTTTATAATTAATTTGTTGTTTGCGTGAAGCAAAAGCTCCAGTATCTTTACATAAGTATTTTTTATTTATTTTTGGTCTGTTCCTACGATCACTAATGTAAGTAACCATTAATGTACAACTTGTAGGTTATGTAGGCATCACATTACGTAAGGCTATATGTTGAGTACGCCATCGGACAGTTAGATAATTTTTGATTTATCGAAATTATGTTACCCGTGTAAATAAGTCAAAACTAATTACAATTGATTCAACACATTACGACTAATGAAGAAATAAACTTTGAATATAAAATCTCACGAAGGAGGGTTGCAATATAGTGGCTAGATGAAAAACTGAGACGAAAGTCTCCATTTTGAAAACACAAGATTGCCTCATTTCTTGTTGAGCATTTGAAAAAGTTGCATGTGCTTGCACTAAATTCTAATTTAGCAGCGCGTTCTTCACCTTATAGAAATAAAAATTTAACTGTATCGCAATAATTTAACTTTCTTTGCATATTCAGCATTTCAGTATAGTAATAATTAAGGTAAGTTGTATTAACAAACCATAAACAACAAAAGTTTAGGAATTTAATTTCATCAGTAAGTATTTTGCAACGTACAACTATTATAATGAAAAATGAAACTACACATTGATATACATATTATGAATTATATTGCATATTGCCAAATGAGAATGAACCCCGTCGTGTAACTTAAATGTCAAGAGATAATTTCATTGCCGTATCATAGTAATTTTAAATAACGGGTCAGAATATACATTTCTACTGTTCATAAACCTTATTTTATTTAAAAGAAAAAGTCAATGGAAACTGTTATATGTACTTATGTTTAAAGGACAATAAAATATTCAATTTTTGTATTTACTTTATTTTCTGTATGTAAATATTTTACTTCTTAGTTTTTGTGTTTCACAATTATATTTATCATATTGTAAATTATGATTACACAATTTAGAACATTTTTAAGTTTGTTGTATCCCATATTTTTTTTGGACGGAAATGACGAATCAATATCCGCCATATGCAAAACCCATCCCGGTCGCATTTCTTAAATCCTCATTCCTGTGATTTTATATTGAAAGATATACACAGTGAGTTATCTTGGTAATTGTGTATACAATTTTCTGTTTCATTGTTTTTGTTTTCATATCAGTTTAAAGAAATACTTCGTAATTTTCCATCTTCATATTAATCAGTGGCGTGCATACCCTTACCACCAATACTCAACTACAACCTTTTGTAGGCTTGTTACTTTGGGTTGTATGCCTTTATAGTAACTACAAAATACGAGAATATAATTGTGGGACAATTATTCGCCAACGGAACCGGAGATAACGGAAATTCCGATCCCAAGTCAAGCAGCACGTGTGACGCTACTGATCTGGCCGCTGTCTGGCCGAGAGCCTCCGACGTTCTGTTTCTTCGGATTCCACCAACTCCAGATAAGCCCTTTTCAGTTATTACTTTGTGTTTGATTATTTACTATCGCTTTAAAATATTTTTTTTATATAGGTAAGAGCCAACAAAGTGTCTGACATCTGGTGGCAAAATAAAACATCTAAGACGTAGGCAAAACGTTGGACTGTCACATAGGGTTATAAGTAAACAACAACCAACAACGACAGGCAAGTCCAAGAGATATTGTTCTGTATTTGTCTGCAATTGTTGACATATCCGGTCATTATTTCTCAAAAAGAGAAATATTAAAAAATAAGTGGAAAATCGCATTAAAAATCGGAAAGCACAAATCAGCCATAAATTACCACAAAAAAAATTAAAACGGAACCTCTGTACAGAGAAAAAAATAAAGAGACGTTACATGTAGTAGTAATTATTATTCTTTAACATTATATATTTATTTTGAATTGTTTGTAGGAAAGATAGAGAAGAAAAAACGATAAAAATACCAGAAATTGAGCCATATCAGGAGAAAGACGAGCAAAACAAAGAACGTAATGTACATGTTTATATTTATGTACCTATGAATAAAATCTGTAACATTAAAAAAAATAAGAAAATAATAGGTATTATAAAATATTTTTTTTTAAATTTTTTATGGTGTATTTATATAAAAAATACATAAATATAATAACAAAGCAACGATTGCTTGCACTACTAACAATTGTATTTAATGTTATTACGATTGATTCAAATTAGATATTTGAAGACACAGCCTAATTATTTCTATATAAAAATAAATTATTCCGTTTATCGGCCTTGTAATCGCATAAAATAATATGTCCAGCAAAAAATAATTAAGTAATTAGTTAACAAGTAGATAACCGCAATTGTGAATCTTATGTTCCTTTTATAATGCTTCTACTTTGACCATAAACTGCACAGCATCGTTAAAATAAATGTATATGTCTGAAATTTCGATAAACAAATTTGAATCGAATTAAAAATATCAAAATATCCTCAAAACAAAGAATCAAAATATCACTAGCACTCAGTAGCGGCTCGTCAGAGGAGGCAAGGGAGGCACTGCCTCCTCTCAACAGGTAAAGAAAATGTGCACGTTTAATAAATATTTTAATACTTTCTACAAATAATAGAGGGAATATATGAAGACTTATTTATTATATTAGAAAAATATATTAGTAGACATTCTTTTAATTATATGTGTTATTTAAAGACAGAAATAAATATTCTTTAAAGAGCCGGAGACAAACTTAAAATTTGTCTCCACCTATCCCCCTTTAAAGCGAAGAGAATGCTAGTTTTGACCTTGAATCAATTCAAGAAGAAAGATGAAATATATGAGTTGAACAGAGAGAAAACATAGCAAGGGAGTCATGAGCTCCGATCATTAGCAAATGTCGGTATCAGTGCAGCGGCTCTTCTAGGAATGTTTAGATTGGGGGTCTGGCTATAATAAATAATAATAAAATTTTTGAACAAATTGAAGTGATTTTATCCATTTTACGAAAGCAGAAATACAGATATTACATTAGTAAAAGAAGGTTTAAGTTCGTTACCAAAAATATTAGAAATATTTCGAAATGACAAGGGTTTTTTAATGACATATTTAGAAGAATAAATTTTGAAACAGATCCATTTCTAAAAAAAGACAAACTACTTTTTTTTAGAGACAATAATTGGCCAAATTCAAGTTAGATTTTCTGATTTAGACAACTTACTCTTTTTTGATCTTTTGATCACCGAAAAATATATCTAAATTATTTAAAAGAATTTCCTGAAAATTCGTTTCAAAATTTGCTAGAACAATATTCTTTTTTGGACCCTATCAAATTAAAAAATGAGGTTTCTGTGATTTATAACGACATATTATTATTTAATAGAAACAACACATTTTTGCATGCCAGAATTTTATAAGTTTTTGAACATCATTGTGACTATTCCAATCAGTAGAAAGGAGTTTTACAATTTTAAAGCACATAAAAACTTATCTGCGCAATTCTATGGATCAAAATCGACTTAGCGATATTACATTAATTTCAATCGAAAAAAATTTTATTTCAACGATCAAAAAAGAAGATAAATTTTATAAAAGTGTAATAGATTATAATGCGGTTCAAGAAAATAGAGGCATTCTACTAATTTTTAAAAAAGTTTAATTTTCAGTATATTAATTTTTTTGTTAAGAATTTATTTATGTAATGTATTTTCAGAGTTTATGTTAGCTTAGGCAGTTTATAATTTTTTTTATTACATATAATGTGTTTATTTTCTTTTTTTAGTTTAATCAAAGCTACCTTTTTCTTTAATTCCTAATCTATCCTATCCTGGCAAGAAATACTCTACACCTACTCGATGATTTTTGCTGGACATTAAATTATGAAATAATAACAGCGGAGCTACTAGCTAGCAATATATTCAATGATTTTTTGATTAAGCAGAGTTTATAGTTTTAAGTAAATAATTTGCCACAAGCCGCCACTGCTAGCACTTATTTAAAATACAATGTTTTCCCTATAAGTCAGTCAGGAGTGCTGCCATCTCTAGGAGTGGCTCTCCCGGATAGACTCCGAAAGTCTGACGTCAAAATATACATAAATAAACATTTCAGACTGTAAATCAACTTTTTGTTATTAATATGGAAAATAGAAAAACAAAAATTATATCTTTGGTTTTGAAGAAAAAAATAATTGCCGTAACAGAGATAATATTAGTAATGTACGAGCACTGGATATGACGTTGTTCGGTATATACAATTAAGAAAATAGTATTTTAACACTAGTTGATAATATTTTATACGAAAAACAAAAATAATATTTCAAAACGAAAGAAAATAATGTAATCACAGTGATAGCAGAACTCAAACAAAATATAAATGGAGAGAAAACTGTATTTAGGAAGAAGTTAACAAAAGTAAATTCATATTACGTAAATATAAAGGTAAATAATATTAATAAAATTAAACACGAGAACTCGACAAAAACTACGGTATAATATTGTCGATCAAGCGACTTGTCGATTGTATGACATGGTCATATCGGCTCTTAACCTAACCTCACTTATGCAACTGTTTAATAAAATAAAAACAATACACAACGGAGGTATATACAATTATTTCCTATTCATGATAAGTAAAGTTTAATTTCACTTACTATTTCTGGTATAAGATACTCCACTTCGGACACTATTCTGTCGTCCACAGGGACGCAGTGGTAGTCCTTCGTGCACATAAAACACAAATCCATTGTACTATGTGTATTTTATAACTTGTACGCAAGATATATGTAGAAATTTGTAATAATAAGTAACAATGTGATTTTTAAATAACCAACAAATAATATTCACGTGCAACAAGTAAAACTATTCTGAATAGCTTTGCCTGGTTCAATTACTTAATACTCAAAGTTTACTATAGATGGCAATCAGAATTTTATTTTAAAGAGTGAATTTCTAGTGTACATTCAAACGAAAAGTTAGAATTAATTGGTAAGTTAAAAATCGAACGCCACAAAACCAAACCCCGAAGGAACTTTTCACGTAAATTAAATGTATTTTTTGGACATTCTTTTCAGTTCACTTCTATTTAAAGTAAGTGAACGGAATTAATATTTTTTAGTAGTGAAAGGAACGATAATTGTTGTCAACTTTAGAATAATCTCTAAAAATCTGTACAGCTGCTTCTGCAACTACTGGTCTTATAGCACCATTTAAATAAGTGCAGATATCGCATAGAGATGAGAATTTCTTTTCCTTTAATCACTTTACACAAATAAATAAATTTAAATTACATACTCGAGATTTTGTCTATTCGCGTGGAACATTAACTCGTAGCCACCTAACGACAAAATTTGGAAACCGGTAAAGTAGTACTCTGTCTTCTGATAGTCGCATAGTGTTTTTACCGCTTTGTATAACGGACTCCTCATTATTATTGTCCTAGTTGCTATCTTTTTATACCTCTACCGTTAAAAAATCAATATATATACGTCTACTATCGTCATTTTTCATTATTCCGTTTCTTTCTGTATTTTATCCACATTTTTACAAAAATTCTAACATAAACCTTATCTAAAAATCAATCTTTATGAAGATTACTTATAGAATTTTTCTACAATTTTATCTTCCTGGGGTGGTATTCTATAAATCGTAACAACTACCATTGTTAAAATATCCATTACAAACGTCAAATTTCACCATGACAGAAATTTAAATTTATAATTAATTTAAGACATTCACACATCAATGTTGAAGAATAAATAGAGTGTTCTTTATATGTGTAGTTACGAATCAACCATAAATTACAATTATTTTTAATAAATAGCAAGTTAAATTTGTAGTTGATATTTGCAATTGATATAACAAGTCCAAATGATAGCAACCGAAGTTATGGAATCCCACTTCAGAATTATTATCCTTTATCATGACGAGCAAAGTAAAAATAAAGTATCAAAACAGAAATTGCTGTTTATGGCTGCCACTCTAAAGACTGCAAAAAGTTGATGTTCAGTTTCAATTTTGTTTCCGAAAAAAAATGAAAGGAAGGTCCGCTTGTGCAATAAATCCGGTGAAACGGAACTAGTTGATAAACGAAAAACACGAATTAGTATATTCCAGAAGATAATGTGTGTCTTAGTGTTGGATTGTTGATAGTTTAATAGTTGTTTGGTGTAGTTTGTGCTTTGCTCTTGTTACTCTATGTCTGTCTGAAGCGCCTCTTTGCTGTAGTTTATTGCTTGTCCCAGTGTTGGATTTGTTTATTGAAGTATTGTTTGTGCTGTTGGTATTATTTTCTTCGACGTTATTATTTTCTATTTCATTCATTGATGTGAGAGAGTAGGGTTGTCTTCTATTTGTAAGTGTCTGTTTGTAGATTTCATTTCTCTTATCTTCGGGTAATTATCTTTTTCACAATCGGCTGCTGTATAAGTTGAACCATTTACAATTAACTTATCGTATCGGAGGAAAGCTTAGTAGCCATCTTTTCTTGCTCTATTCATGTGTGGGATTAGTTCTTTTCTAGTGTTAACAATTTCTTTGGGATAGTCATGTTCAATGTATATATTTTTACCTTTAAGGTATCTTGAATTTGTTAATATTTCTTTTTTTATTCTTTTGGAGCTAAACTCTACTAAGATTGGTCTCATTTTTTTGTTTTCTTTAGGTTTTCCTACTCTTCTAATCTCCTTAGTGTTATTTATTGAAATGTAATCTACTTTTAGAACATCTTTCAAAGTTTGTATTACTATTTGTTCAATGGCCTCTTTAGGTTTTTCTTAAATTTTGAATATTATTACATTTCTTTCGCGTGATTTCATTTCTAAATTTGCTATATCCGGTTCTTTTGCAGCAAGATTTTTTCAAGTTCTTGAATTCTTAGCTCATATTTGCCATTTTATAATTGAAATGTATTAATTGAATCTTGCAAGTTTTCAAATTTTTTAACAGTATCATTATTTTGCTGTTTGATTGGTACGAGTTCCTTACTCAGAAATTTTTCAATATCCTTTATGGTATTCACAAATCACACTGACACTTCACTGCACAATATTTTAATAGATAATTTAAAGATTTTATCGATTAACTGATTTTGAAAATATCTTGTATTGAAATTTTTGATCGGTCGTCATTTTGTTGTTTGACAAAATAGAAAATAATTCTAAATACAAATGTTTTAGGGAACCGAAAGCAAATGCTGAAAGTTTTTGTATTTTTTAAACATTCCTTAAAATAAGAGAGTAATGACGATATTTCGAAAAACAAAAGAAGGCCAATAACTATGAATGGGGCTCCAAATCAAAAATTTGATCAAAGAAAAGTTACTTGTTTCAATGAATTCTAACTGCCGTTTTCGGGTGTTACAGCTTAGTATAAACACGTATACCGTAAATATTTTTTCCTGAAATCTGCCAGTAATCTATCAAATGGCTGCCGCAAAATAGGCAGGGAAATTGGATTTCCCTGCCTAGGCAGTGGTAAAATGCAATGTTGCCAACTCTATTTTCACAAGTAGGTATATTTATATTTCAATATGAAACACTGTTTACGTGACCAATAAATAAAATTCAAATGTTTATAACATATAGTATTTATACTAAATAAACTAAATTTAGAAGATCAATGCATTGAACAAATTATAATAAAAAAATTTAAGTTCTTAATTTGTGATTTGGCAACCATGAGCTTGCCCTGCGTGCCATGTGCTAGCTAAACAAACAACAGAGTGGGTTGACACATAACCTCAGTAGCCTAGTATGTAAGTATTAGTTCAGTTCGAAATATTAAATTTTATATTTTTAATAATTAATTTTAGTTGAAAAGTCAGCAATAAATAATAACATGGAGATGGAGAGTGAAAACGAGAATACTCTCAGGAGACATATCATCAACGACCACATCGGATATAGTGTTAACCAGTAAACAGGCACCGATTAATATCAGTAACTATAAAAATTGTAAAATAATTATTAATATTAATAAAAGTAATTAATTAAAACTAAAATAATT
The DNA here is from genome assembly GCA_035578165.1 of Stenolophus ochropezus. NCBI lineage: Eukaryota > Metazoa > Arthropoda > Insecta > Coleoptera > Carabidae > Stenolophus > Stenolophus ochropezus. The sequence goes on from JAQOWZ010000012.1 coordinate 6,019,435, forward strand.
TATGTTCAAAATTCAATTGTTTTTAATGACAGTTACTCGTAAAATACATATAGGTTATGTATAAATACATATATTATTCGTTGATTTTAAAATTTTGTACGATTTCAGAAAAAATATAATACATATCTCGCCAGGGAGGTACCATTTCATGACTCATTCATGGTTATTTGCCTCGGCCTGCGCCTCTGCAAACAATCTCCATATTCGTCATGAAAAGATTAACCTCCCTGCCATGATATGTAAATAACTATTTAACACGAAGCATAGGAGTTATTGTATCCATGGTTACAATGAAACATAGGGAACGAATCTGACATTTGATTTTTGGGTTATAAAATTTTCTGACAGGCTTACCCCAAATGCAACAACAATTTTAAGAATCATTAATAACTTTAGAGGAAATGGTAGTATAGTAAAAAGGTCTGCTAGAACACTCGATCTTATACATCTGGATTTTTTTTATTGGTGATCTTTAAAATAAGAAGTTTCTAATGCGGAAAATCTTAAAAAATAAGATCAATTAAAAGTTAAAATTCAAATTATTTTTTAATATATTACAATTCAAAAGTTTTATAGCAGACTGATTCATTACCTAGCAGATAATGGATAGACTTTTGAAAATTTATTGTAATTATTGTTTAATTGTTTATTATTATACTTACTTGTTTGTTAGTTGGTTTATCATTTCTTTATTTTGTAATTTCTTACAATATTAAAATTTAATACTTCTGTCAAATTCATTCCATACGTTTCATTTAAAATGAGACAAGCAAGTATACATTGCTGTCAATCAAATATCAAGTCGTAACCATGGATATAATAAATCCCCATGTTTCACGTTAAAAAAATTTTCACGGTATAGTATATTCCTCATTTTTTTGTTCGAACATGATCAGTAAGTTCCCTAGATACTGGTCATTGCTACAACACAGAATAGTTATACACAGAAACGACAGTAAGACAGAGAAACGAAAATTAGAGAGAGATGAGAAAAGCCAACAAATTTAATGGGCTCATCGTTTCAAATCGGAAAGTTTCGTCACATCTTCGTGCCTCGAGTTTCTCTGTTTATCAATCTTTAACGCGCCTACAAAATTTTCAATAAGGGGACAAAAATAAAAATATGAAAATACAGAAATCGATTTCTTACAAGCAACAAATTTGTTATCACTTTGATAAGGATAAGGAAAAATAATTATCAAAAAGAAATTATTATATTTCACATACTCTAGAGTAGAAGTAGCTGTATCAGCTTTCCACGCTTTTTCGACGTCCATGTATACGATGATACTGGCTCATTCAAAGTTCTATTTGTTAAATAATAGTTTAAATATACACAAATGTGAAGTTTGTGAGCATATTTTTAACAAAATTTCGAATTAGACAACAACATATTTATACATTATAAAGATCATAATTTGGAGAATTCCGAGATTGTAAATTTATAAACAGCACACGAATAACAGTTTTAAGACTGTCTGGGCACTGTTAAAAGAATTTGAAGCTGTTTTAAAATGTTGCGGGTTATTTAAAACTGTTGCAGGCAGTTCCAAATAGTTTTAGGACGGCCTGAACACTGTTAAAATTTCATTGTACTGTACATTTTCAGAAATAGAAGTAATTTATAAAGAATGGCGCTCAAGATTGACTCCAATTACTGCAGGCAAAATATTGTTTATACATTACGATCTGCAAAAATGTGATTTCAAATATTCAATTAAATACCTTTTTTTGGCTAAGTAGAGTAATATCTTATTTTGTAATTTTGAAGAAATAAATAAATCTATACGTCAAGCTATAATACCAAATTATACATCTGCACGGCTAGCCTGTCTGTTCGGGAATTTTATAGAATCCAGAAGGTTCTGGAATGTTCAAGATTAACTGTCCGCAGGTATTAAAGGGTCGCATCGGGCGGCTTAAGAAGTTCGTCTCGGTCAGAGTGTGCAGAGAGTCACTGAAAGAAGTCAGTGTCGATCAGTGCATGTAAAGTAGAAATAAATAAATAGTTGGTAATATAAATATAGTATAAATAAGTATTGCGTAGTTTTAAGTGTGTAAATAAATGTGCGTAGTGTTTAAATCTTTATTAATAATAATTACTTCTAAATTAGTGTTTATATTCGTTTATTTTTATTGTTACTTACTTTTATTACCTTTTTATAACTTATTATAAAATTTAATTAGGATTCGGCAGGAACCGGATTTAGTATCACGGCCGAATTTCCGTGCCATCACTATTTCAAATTTTGTTTAATTCCTTTTTTATAATTTCTTTATAATTAGAGCAATCTCCTTAATTCAAGTTGGCCGTATTTTTAGTGTTCAGATGGACACTCAAATTTTGGATTTTTATCGATTAGTTAAAAGTAATTAGTTTTAAAAATTCTTGTTATCACTTCACAACTCATTCATTGTCATTCACTTTCCCTATCCTGAGTGAATGAGCGTAGGAAAGAGTAAATTGTCTATCGTCGGTTCATTATTTTAGCTTTCGTTTGTGTTTAAGTTGGGTTTAGAGTTTAAGTTTAGTCAGCCTTTGATATTAGGGTTATGTTGGTTTTGATGAGAGTATTCAGAGACTGAATTGATTGAATTGTTACACCGAACCCGAAACGAGTGTCGGTTTTCGACTTGTCGCGTTGTGACAACTTGCGATATCATCCTTTAATTTCTTCTTACGTTGTCTTATGTTTATTGTCACAGCTTGCGTCAATTCAATCTTTGTAAAGATTTTTGTATTTTATAGTTTATTGAAATTTAGTTTGTTGAGTAATTGACTTTTCCAGTTTAACAATTTTGTGTGTGCTTCCTTTTTGCTTGGATTTTGTTTTGCTTGGTGCTGGCTTGTGTCCTGCTAGGGAATTAGTTCCTGCTGGAGAATAGACTCCGATTCAGCCGTGGACTCACAGAGCATCAACGTAGCCGAGAGCTTTTAACACTACGAAATACCAGCCAACCTACAGTCAGAGAAATCATTATACTCAGTTCACTTTCAACGTGAATATTTTCTATAATAATCCAATCCTGTGAAAGTAAAACGAGTTCGAAATATTGATAAAAAAATTATTGCCTCCTTTTTCTCAAAATCCGGTGCTATTGTCAATATTGCATTAGAAGATAGGAAAACAGTAACTGCTAATTGGTATATAACAATTTGTTTACCACAGGTATTTGACAAGGGCCTAGAAGTAAGCTAGTCTTGCACTAGGACAATGCATCCCCACATACTGCTGCGCAAACTAAAGCCTATTTAACAGAGTCCAAGCTGGAATTACTGGAGCACCCGCCGTACAGTCCTTACCTTGCACCTTGTCATGCCTTCTCCTTTCCTAAATTAAAGGATAACATACGTGGTTTTCGATATACAAGTGTAAATGATGCGGTTGCATCCTACGGAAACTTGGTCTCTCAGGTGTCTCAAAAAGAATGGATTTATTGCTTCTACGATTGGTTTTATTGAATGCGTAAATGTGTTGAGTTCATAGGAGAGTATTTAGAAAAACGATAAAAAAAATGTTTTGAAAAATTTTGTTTTTTATTAGTAATTTGCAGCAATTTTCAGTAGTACCCTCTTATAGAAGGGCATGGAAGACTAGAAAAAATAAGATGGCTTGAACACCTATACAGTACAAGTGTTTGAAGCAAGAGACACAGGAAAAAGGAAAAGAGGATGACCCAGTAAACCTGACAGCTAGAAGTACAACAAGCGTCAGAACAGAGGTCGAGGAGAAAACTAGGAAGTAGCAACAGATAGAAAAAGCCGGAGAAATTCTAGATAAGAACGCCAGGATTAAATAAGTCAAAACCACCAGGTTGTGCAATTAAAAAAATATGAGTTATTTATTAAGTTTATAAAATTTGATTAACATATTTTCATTTTCACGGTGATAGGTTCGCCAGTCAATTCCTCTTATCAGCATTAAAAACTGTTTTATCTTATAAAATGTAAAATAATATACCTTTATTGTTTCATACAAATTACAAAAAAAATATACAAATAAAGCACATTTTCGATAAAAAAAAAACAAATACCATTTTCATTAACAGTTAGACATGTGCATCTGTCTGATACCAGCTTTAGTTTTTCTTATTATGACCTACAAATTCTCAACAGCATTCTTATTAGAATAAAAAATAAATGCCACATAAAGCATGAAAGTATGGGTTGTTAATTCTTAACATAATTTACATTTAATCTGCTAATATATTTAATGCTAAACGAGTTCGAACTGATTATTAAGCGAGGAAAGGGGAATATAATTAATATGAATATTGTTAAATAATAAATGTACCCGTTACTCACATTTCACAGGGCAACTTGATTCCTTTCTGGGCGTTTCTCTGCTTTCACATTAACCACTAGACTTTTCTGTTAAACATTAAATTATATAACACATTCAGTTTTAAAATGAGTTTTCATGTGAGTAAATCGAGACTTATATTTGTATGATTTACCTTTATTTCAGAATGAACTTTCATGTGACGTAGCAACAGATAGAAAAAGCCAAACAAAATTCTAGATAAGGATTAAGTAAGTAAAAACCACCAAGTTGTGCAATTAAAAAAATATTATTTATTTATAAGTTTATAAAATTTGATAAAAATATTTTCATCTTTACGGTGATAGACTCGCCAGTCACTTCCTATTATCAGCATTAAAAACTGTTTTATCTTGTAAAATGTAAAATAATATACATAATAACATAATTTACATTTAATCTACTAATACATTTAATGCCAAAGAAGATCGAACTGATTATTAAGCGAGGAAAGGGCTATACAAATAATAATAAAACTAAATAATGTTAAATAATAAATGTACTCGTTACTCACATTGATTAACATAAGAAATAGATTCCCGATGCTGTAAACAGTAAGCGGGCAACCTGGTTCCTTTATGGGTGTTTCTCTGCTTTAACATTATCGACAAGACTTTTCTGTTAAACATTAAATTACGTAAGATATTCAGTTTTAAAATGAGTTTTCATGTCAGTAATTAATCGAGACTTATATTTGTATGATTTATTTTTATTTGAGAATGAACTTTCATGTGACATTTTAAATTAGATTTATATCTGAACGGTTTATTACAGACATCACAATGTTGGTCTTTTATAGCAGAATGAATTTTCATGTGACTATTTAAATTATGCTTGTATGTAAATGATTTAAAACAGACATTGCACTGATAGTCTTTTATTCGCAAATGGCTTTTCATGTGAGCATTTAAATTCGACTTCCACGTAAATGATTTGAAACAGACATTGCATTTATGTTCTTTTATTCCCAAATGAATATTCATGTGATTATTTAAATGCAACTTCCTCGTAAATTTTTTAAAACAGACATTGCATTTATATTTATGTTCTTTTATTCCCAAATGGACTTTCATATGAGTTTTTAAATTCGAATTCGTCATATATGATTTAAAACATACATTGCATTTATGTTCTCTTATTCCCAAATGGATTTTCATGTGAGCATTTAAATACGACTTCTGCGTAAATGATTTACTACAGACATTGCATTTATGTTCTTTTATTCCCAAATGGATTTTCATGTGAGCATTTAAATGCGACTTCTGCGTAAATGATATACCACAGACATCGCACTGATAGTCTTTTATTCCGGAATGAATTTTCATATGGACGCGTAAATAACATTTATTTGTGAATGACTTACTACAGACATTACAATGAAAGTATCTTATTCCAGAATGTACTTTCACGTGGTTCAATAAATCATGTTTCTGCGTAAATGAATTTCTGCAGATTTCACACCGATACTTTTTAGAATGAACTTTCATATGCTGATCCAATTGACTTCTAAATCTAAATATCTTTTGACACACAGAGCACGGCCATGCTTTGTTTACTCGGATGCTCTCTTGTTCTGAACTGCGGCTTTTTAACTCAATTTCCGACGTAAATGTTTTAGTGGTTGTGTTACCGCGGAAATCTTTTTGTCCATTATGAGTATTTAAATGTTGTCTCAAATTATGCTTTTTAAAAAATCTTTTTTTACAAATAAAACATTGAAAATTTTTAATTCCATTATGCAACTCTATATGTCTATTCAAATCGTATTTGTAAATAAATGTTTTTGTACATAGAATACACGGTAAATATTTTATTCGACTATGAACTTGTTTCTTACAACGCGATAAATTATTTTTACGTCTGAATAATTTGTTACTATGTTCTTTTTTATGTATTTTCTTAAAGTTTTTATTACAGAGGGTACTTTTCTTTGTTTTGATTTTATTATTTTTGCTACAATTCTTGTCATTTTCCTGTACAACTATTTCTTCGGGCTCAGCGGAACTCTTCTCCCACACTTCCTCCTGTGTGTCCGCCCTTGAATTCTCCTCCTCTGTTTTATGTTCTCTTTCATTATCTTTATTATCATTCATTTTATTACTTTCTGCATATTCTTCCTTGCATATGTTTTTCTTTATATAATTATAAAGACGTCGGTCTTGTGGCGTTTCTTCCAGTTGTTCTTCCTTAATGGATATATCTGTGTACAATGCAGTGTTTAGAGACATTCTGCTTTTATGCAATTTATTCTTTGGCAATACACTTTCTAACAGAACGAATGGATTGGGAAGAGCCCTGTATGTGTCTGGGGATGTCCTGTCTACCCGCAAGGTAGAGTTTAGGTTTGCGCTGTTTATGTGCGGGTGACACTCCGGCCATGTTTCCTCTACAGGTTCTTCTTTAATAGACATCTCTTGTATTTTCTCGGGTTGGGTGTCAGATGTGTCATTGTGGCCCACAACGGGGGCCCTGCCTGTGTGTAGCGGGGGCTCCGGGGCCCCGCGGGTCCTGATGCTGCTCTCTAGACGCCGGCTGCTCTCCACACTGGAATGTTTGAATTTGCTGAAGGCGTCGAGGGCCCCCTCACACACAGAACAGATGCGAAGTGGAATACCCAACTTGATAATTGTCTGAAATGTAAAATCAATTCTCATAATATACTCATAAAATGTAGCAAGCAATAATAAGAATAATGTCCAAATTAATTTCTTTTTGTATTGAAATAAAGAAGTTATAAGGAAAAAAAAGAAAATTGATAATTTACATTTTTTGATCATAGACACTTATGCATTTTTGGGAAAAGCAAAAACATATAAAATGACCCCCAAATGAAACAACTTTAGCCTAATTTAACCGACTTTGGATCTCTTATAGATGCGTTTAATTGTACATTTTTTTTTAAAATATAGTCGATGAAACGACTTGTCGATTGTACGACATGGTTATGTTCTCTCTTAGCCTAACCTCACTTTTGCTACATTTAATAACAAATATACAAAGTAAATGTTAGATTTGTTGTTGCGACCAATGCTAATATCTAATGGAAGTTATTAAATATTAAAAATTAAATTACTTGTCAATAGTAGGCAGTTGTCAAGAAAAAAAAACAATATAAGATACTATAATCAAAAATGTAATGATTTTTCGTTTAATATACTTTGTGTTTCCGAATTGTTATTTAACTATGTGAATTAACCACTATTAAAGAACCTTTGATAGTTATTTCGATGGGTAGTTTAACTAGTCTATCGCGTAACATATGTATAACTAGATTTACAATTTCAGGAATAAGATACTCCACTTCGGACACTTTTCTGTCGTCCACAGGGACGCAGTGACTGTCCTTCGTGCACATAAAACACAACTCCATTGTACAATTTATATTTTACTATTTGTTGCGAACTATATATTTAAAACTTTGTAATAAAATTAATAGCGTGATGTAATACCACCAACAGGAAAATATACTCTGGTGTCAACAAAGAATTATTCTGAATAGGCGAATAAAGTTCTATCGCTGCGCCAGTAGCGGACATTCCGTGAACTACTCGTCAACATGTCACTGGAATATAGTAATACTGGAACGCTAACTTGTAGGCTTTTATGCAAGCGAGAAACGAGCCTGAGAGAGATAGATGTCTAACACTTCTGCGCATGCGTATTATCCCCAAAGCCTCATGTCCTACAGTCTGGTCCAGAAGTTAATAATTTATAATTATCTATTTTTATTATCAAATGTATTTACAAAATGTTATTTCTTTGACAAATATTAATTATTATTGCATGATCTGCATCTTATTATTAATTTGTTGTTTTGTTCTTCAGTCTATAGAAATAACTGTATCGCAATAATTTAACTTTCTTTGCATAATCAGCATTCCAGTATAGTAATAATTATTGTCAGTTGTGTTGCATGTGGTTGTTCCCAAACCATGAACAACAAAAGTTTAGGAATTTAATTTCATTAGTAAATATTTTGCATCGTACAACTATTATAATGATTATTTCACACATGTCATTTTCACCCAATCAGAATGCTTCATTTGATGGGGGGGGGAGGGGGGTGGCTGTAGGCCGTATTTTAGTGAAGTAATTTGATCACACTAGCGTCGTCATGGTTACATTTTATTGATATGAAAATATTGATCAAAGTGTTCCAGAGAATACAAAAAGAACAAGAATGTCTATTTGGAATCATATTTTTTGTCATTCGTGAAATAATCAAGCAAATATAATTCGAGCTAAGAATTTAATAGGTAAAATTTACTTGTAATTCTTGCGAAGTAACGACAACTCGGGTCAAAAATGACTCTAAATCATTCCAGCTTCACTGTCGTGGTCTAAATGTCATTTTTGACACTCGTTTGTCTGTTACTACGCATCAATTATTCGTATTTTTTTCCAATAAATTCTTGGCTCTTATTATATTACTTATGAAAAATGAAACAACACATTGATATACATACATATGAATTATATTGCATATTGTCAAATGAGAATGAACCCCGTCGTGTAACGTAAATGTCAAGAAATAATTTCATTGCCGTATCATAGTAATTTTAAATAAAGGGTCAGAATATACATTTCTAATGTTCATAAACCTTATTTTATTTAAATAAAAATCAATGGAAACTGTTATACGTCCTTATTATGTATTATCCTTATTTCAATTTTGTATTTACTTTATTTTCTGTTATGTAAATATTTTACCTCTTACTTTTTGTATTTCACAATTATATTTATCATATTGTAAATTATGACTACACAATTTAGAGCATTTTTAAGTTTGTTGTATCCCATATTTTTTTAAGATGAATATCACGAAACACTATCCGCCATATGCAAAACCCATCTCGGTCGCATTTCTTAAATCCTCCTTCCTGAGATTTTATATTGAAAGATGTATACAGTGAGTTATCTTGGTAATTGTGTATACAATTTTCTGTTTCATTGTTGTTGTTTTCATATCATTTTAAAGAAATACTTCGTAATTTTCCATCATCATATTAATCAGTGGCGTGCATACCCTTACCACCAATACTCAACCACAACCTTTTGTAGGCTTGTTAATTTGGGTTGTATGCCCTTTATAGTAAGTACAAAATACGGGAATATAATTGTGGGGACAATTATTCTCCAAAGGAACCGGAGATAACGGAAATTCCGATCCCAAGTCAAGCAGCACGTGTGACGCTACTGATCTGGCCGCTGTCTGCCGAGAGCCTCCGACGTTCGTTTCTTGAGTTACGGGAGCGCCAATCTGTTCAGCCGTTCTGTTTCTTCGGATTCCACAAACTCCAGATAAGCCTTTTTCAGTTTTTACTTTGTGTTTGATTATTTACTATCGCTTTAAAATCAATTTTTTATATTGGCAAGAGCCAACAAAGTACTGTTACATAGGGTTATAAGTAAACAACAACCAAAAATGACCAGCAAGTCTAAGAGATATTGTTCATTATTTCCCAAAAAGAGAAACATTAAAAAATAAGTGGAATATCGCATTAAATATCGGAAAGCACATATCAGCCATATATTACCGCAAAAAAAATTCAGGCGGAACCTCTGTACAGAGAAAAAAAAATAGAGAGACGTTACATGTAAGTAATAATTAGTATTCTTTAACATTATATATTTATTGTGAATTGTTTGTAGGAAAGTTAGAGAAAAAGAAACGATAAAAATAGCAGACATTAAGCTATATCAGGAGAAAGACGTGCAAATCAAAGAACATTATGTACATGTTTATATTTATGAACCTATCGAATAAAATTTGTAACATTAAAAAAATAAGGAATTTACATGTATTATGAAATATATATATTTTTTATTTTTTTATGGTGAATTTATATAAAAAATAAATAAATATAATAACAAAACAACGATTGCTTGCACTACTCTCCATCTGCTTTACAGATGCATACACATTTCTCCAAAGTGTCAATTGTATTTAATGTTATTACGATTAATTCAAATTAGATATTTGAAGACACAGATCAATTATTTTTATATTATTTCATTTATCTGCCTTGTAATCGCATAAAATAATATGTACAGCTAAAAATAATTAAATAAGTAGTTACAAAACAGATAATCGCAATTGTGAATCTTATTTTCCTTTTATAATCTGCTTCTACTTCGACCATAGACCGCAAAGCATCATCTAAATAAACGTATATATCTGAAATTGCGATAAACAAATTTAATTCGAATTAAAAATAACAAAATATCTTTAAAACAAAGAATCAAAATAGCACTAGCACTTATTTAAAATACAATGTTTTCCCTAGAAGTCAGTCAGTAGTGCTGCCATCTCTAGGAAGTGGCTCTCCCGGTTAGACTCCGAAAGTATGCCGTCAAAATCGAGCGGGAAATACAATAAACCAAACATATACAAATTTAACCCATCAAACATATATAAACAATTAACAACTGATGAAAGTTTCATGTCTTGAAATATAGATGGAACTAGCACACAAATTTCAAGTTCAGAGGCCTAAATTTCATAATTGGATTTTCACCAAATTTCAGACAGTAAATCAACCTTTTGTTATTAATATGGAAAATAGAAAAATAAAAATTATATCTTTGGTTCTGAAGAATAATTGCTGTAACAGTGATAATAGTAATGTACGAGCACTGGATATAACATTGTTCGGTATATACAATAAAGAAAATAGTATTTTAAGACTGGTTGATAATATTTTATACGAAAGACAAAAATAATATTTCAAAACGAAAGAAAATAATGTATTCACAGTGAAAGCAGAACTCAAACAAAATATAAATGGAGAGAAAACTGTATTTCGGAAGAACTTAACAAAAGTAAATACATATTGATTTTAAGAATATTGTATGATAAAATAATTTAAAATTTCAATTGTTCATTAAGAATACGTACGTAAATATAGATGTAAAAAATATTAATAAAATTAAACACGAGAACTCGTCAAAAACTACGGTATAATATTGTCGATCAAGCGACTTGTCGATTGTATGACATGCTCATATCGGCTCTTAACCTAACCTCACATATGCAACTGTTTAACTGTTAACTGTTACATAAAAACAATACACAACGGCGATATGTACAATTATTTCTTATTCACAATAACTAAAGTTTAATTTCACTTACTATTTCTGGTATAAGATACTCCACTTCGGACACTATTCTGTCGTCCACAGGGACGCAGTGGTAGTCCTTCGTGCACATAAAACACAAATCCATTGTACTATGTGTATTTTATAACTTGTACGCAAGATATATGTAGAAATTTGTAATAATAAGTAACAGTGTGATTTTTAAATAACCAACAAATAATATTCACGTGTAACAAGTAAAACTATTCTGAATAGCTTTGCCTGGTTCAATTACTTAATACTCAAAGTTTACTATAGATGGCAATCAGAATTTTATTTTAAAGAGTGAATTTCTAGTGTACACTCAAACGAAAAGTTAGAATTAATTGGTAAGTTAAAAATCGAACGTCACAAAACCAAAACCCGAACGAACTGTTCACGTAAATTAAATGTATTTTTTGGACATTCTTTTCAGTTCACTTCTATTTAAAGTAAGTGAACGGAATTAATATTTTTTAGTAGTGAAAGGAACGATAATTGTTGTCAACTTTAGAATAATCTCTAAAAATCTGTACAGCTTCTTCTGTAACTACTGGTCTTATTGCACCATTTAAATAAGTGCAGATATCGCCTATAGAGATGAGAATTTCTTTTCCTTTAGTCACTTTACACAAATAAATAATTTTAAAATACAAACTCGAGATTTCGCCTATTCGCGAGGAACATTAACTCGTAGCCACCTAGCGACAAAATCTGGAAACCGGCAAAGTAGTACTCGTCAGCTGATAGCCGCATAGTGTTTTTACCGCTTTATATATCGTACTGTTCATAATTATTGTCCTAGCTACCTCTACCGTTAAAATCAATTTATATACATTTACTGTCGTCATTTTTTCATTATTTCTTTTCTTTCTGGATTTTATCCACATTTTTACAAAAATTCTAACCTAAAACCTTATCTAAAAATCAATCTTTATGAAGATTACTTATAGAAATTTTCTACAATTTTATCTTCCTGGGGTGGTATTCTATAACCCGTAACAACTACCCTTGTTAAAATATCCATTACAAACGTCAAATGTCACCATAGCAGAAATTCAAATTTACAATTAATTTTATTTCCACCTTCTATATAATTGTTACTTTACAGGCTTCCTGGTAGCGAAATAAATAAACAATTACAGTAACTAACCTGTAAAAATTTACAAGGCTAGGCTTGTAAAATTTTACAATGCTCATAAAAAATAATAGAAAATAATGAAAGTTTTTTATGCATTTTATTATAAATATTATAAACTTAATTTAATTAGGTTTACGTGAGTAATTCTACACATTTATAGTACATTTTGATTCACTGGCGAAACTCATTTGACAACATCTAGGTATGAATTGTTCTACCACCGTCAACTACCTTTAATTCTAAAATAGAATTAATCTTTTTTTAAAACAATAAAGTAACTTAATAATAAAAACGCTATGAAGGTAGAAATAAAATTTTGTAGGCGACACGCGTGCAAGTAATCTATACTGGGCTCATTGGATTATGGGAGCCTCCTCCTTCGTCGCTCGCCTCACAAATTTCCAGCTCGCCCTGTAAAGATTAACTTACACCGCTGGTCATGTAAATAACTATAAAACATTCACACATCAGTGTTGAAGAATAGATAGAGTGTTCTTTATATGTGCAGTTACGTATCATCCATAAATAACAATTATTTTCATAGAATAGCAAGTAAAATTTGTAGTTGATATTTGCAGTTGATATAACAAGTCCAAATGATAGCAACCGAAGTTATGGAATCCCATTTCAGGATTATTATCCTTTATTATGACGGGCAAAGTAAAAAAAACAGAAATTGCTGTTTATGGCTCTAAAGACAACAAAAAGCTGATATTCGTTTCAATTTTGTTTCCGACAAAAAAAAATGAAAGGAAGGTCCGCTTGTGCAATAAATCCGATAAAACGGAACTAGTTGATAAACGAAAAGCATGAATTAGTATATTTCAGAAGATAATGCGTGTCTTAGTGTTTGAGTGTTGATAGTTTAATAATTTTTTGGTGTATTTTGTGCTTCTGCTCTTGTTACGCTATGTCGGTCTGAAGTGCCTCTTTGCTGTAGTTTATTGCTTGTCCCAGTGTTGGATTTGTTTATTGAAATATTGTTTGTGCTGTTGGTATTATTTTCTTCGACGTTATTATTTTCTATTTAATTCATTGATAGGAGAGAGCAGGATTGTCTTCTATTTGTAAGTGTCAGTTGTAGATTTCTTTTCTGTTATCTTGGGGGAATTATCTTTTACACAATCAGCTGCTGTATAAGTTGAACCATTTACAATTAACTTATCGTTTCGGAGGAAAGCTTTGTAGCCATCTTTTCTTGCTCTATTCATGTGTGGGACTAGTTGTTTTCTAGTGTTAACAATTTCTTTGGGATAGTCATGTTCAATGTATATATATTTTACCCTCGATTTTACCCTTAAGGTACTTTGAATTTGTTAATATTTTATTTTTTATTTTTTTGGAACTGAACATCTTTTATAGTTTGTATTACTATTTGTTCAATGTTCTCTTTAGATTTTTCTTGAATTCCGAATATTATTATATTTCTTTCGCGTGATTTCATTTCTAATTTTGCTATATCCGCTTCTTTTGCAGCAAGATTTTTTTCAAGTTCTTGAATTCTTAGCTCGTATTTAACATTTTGTAATTGAAATCTATTAAATGAGTCTTGCACGTTTTCACATTTTTTAACAATATCATTATTTTGTTGTTTGATTGGTTCGAGTTCCTCATTCAGCAATTTTTCAATATCCTTTATGGTAGCCATATTTTTTTTGTTTTATTTATTGTTTGTTTGTTGTTTATTTTTTCCAATATAGTTGGGAGCACTGGTTTGTTATAAAATTTAAATGAAACACTTGCGCGCCAAGCCAACTTTGCTGGATATAAGTCTGAAAGTGTACAAGACCTTGAATTGAATTGTTTATTCACAAATAATTTGGAGCGCGACTTTTTCAAGTGTTTAGAAGTTATTTAGTTTTTAAATGTTAATGAAAAATATTTAAGAAATTTGAAAAAGATTTAGCACATATTAAAAACACGTATTCACACTGGCAGCAGCATTACCAACCTTCTATATATATATATATATATATATATATATATATATATATATATATATATATATATATATATATATACAGGGTGAATACTTAATTTACTTAATTAAAAAAAAGTAGGGCTGAGGTGGTCTCGAATCAGGTCTTGTAGATTATTTATGTTATGAAACAGCCCTCGTATCCACTCGGCTATGGAGCATTTTGTTTTTGACGTTTCTTATTCGAAAATATGAAGGATAACCTTCAAAATACAATTTATTTTATCAAATATTTCAGTTAGAAAAGGCCTTATTACACAACATTTGGTTTTATTAGATGCAAAATTAAGTAATCTAACTAATTATACCATATACACCCGATTTTATTTAGCGGGACAGATGGAAACAGCAAAAAACTGTTTTCCCATGTTATTTCCCTATGTCAAGGTTTTCAGTATTCACCCTGTATATATATACAAAGTAAAACTTCTTGTAACTTGTAAATAAATAAAAGATAGAATTTGTTGCATTTGTATTATAATAAGTTATATTATAGTTAAATACAGTTAAGCGGATCTAGTTAGAGTGTATTAAAGAACACAAATTAATTAAATATCTCACAATACATAAATACGTCACACGTCTTACCTTCTCGCTTCTCATCTCACGACTGTCGCTACTACTCGTTCCTCTATTCCTTTTCACGTTGCGTCTTCTCTCTCTCTCTCTCTCTCTCTCTCTCTCTTTCTCTCTCTCTCTCTCTCTCTCTGGCTGAACGCACCCTTCTTCGCTCCCAGATACATATGTACTCTGTGTGAGCGTGTTCATGACTCTCCAAGTGTTTCAAGTGTGTTTATATAATGTTCTTATTCTCCAGATTCCAAATGTTCTACCCTCGTGGATGTATGTCTCTTAGTTTACAAGTTATAAGAAGTTTTACTTTGTATATTGAAACGATTTCGATATCGTTTCTCATTTTTACATTTAAATTCTATTCTTTAGCGCCACCTTTCTTTTTATTTATTAAAACTTATCTTGAGTTTGCGACCGTGAGCGGCGAACGAGAGGGAGACGCGTTCGAAGAGGATTCCGGTGTGTGCGGTCTGAGGCGACAGACACGAAATTTACAAGGTTAACTTTTTCAGGCGATTTAAAATCTTTTTATCGATTAATATCTATGCCATCTAAATGTAATTGTGGTCTATTTTATTTTACTAGTGATTCTTGTAAATTTATTTGGTAAGTTAAATTGTTATTTTGTGATTATTTCATTTTTGCGGTGCGAGCCGTACCTCGTGTCGACTCAGGTTGCACCCTGGAATTATTCCTTCCCTTATCTTATATCTTTTATTATCCCTGTTTTTCTATTATTGTCCGAAATATTTTAAATTCCTTTCTAGTGTTTTTTGTCTTTGTTCAAAATTTTCCACGTCTCGACCTAGGTTCATTTTCTTGCAGTAGAAAACAGACTGAGCTCATAGCTGATTTAGCAGTCGTAAGTAGAATTTGTCTTGTTCTAATTTTGGTATACCGGCGCGTAATTTTATTTTTATCTTATCTTGTCGAAAACCAAATTTTCAAATTTTGCTAATTCCACAGCGGAACAATTGAGTAATTTTTTTATTATCTATCGCATATTTTGGTTTCTCAATTGTTGAGTTCACCTATCGAGCCTTTTTTTTACTATTTTTTTTCTTTCGCTGTCTTATTCCTGCCAGCCTGATCAGCTGGATGGTGTATTTTATGTATAATATTATTTTTCATTAATATTTAAATTCATTATCTTGTAATTACAGTTTATTACCAAATTTAATGTAATGTATTTAAATTTTGAATTCTTGTTAAATTAAAATTTTTATGAATTTCATTGTGAGAATATTTTGTGCTCAATTTTTTTTTTATGATTTATGTTCCCTCCTTGTACCGGCCTGGTCGAGGTTCGTTGGTCTTGGAGTACACCCGTCAACCAAAAACATGGCTTAATTCACAGCAGGACGCTTGTGCCTAATTGCAACACCAGCATCACTGATAGCTTTTGCTACCGTACACAAAAATCAGACATCATAAACACTTTCACCGCTGCCACACCAAGCTGCACTACACTACACAAAACACAGAACACAGAACACACCATACACCGTTCATATTCGGAGCCACATCCGCTGGTTGTTCCTGTTGCTACGTCACTGCTGTGCTACTGCCAATTATCTAAGTACGACTCCTGCCGACGGCCCGTCCAGTCCGGACCCATCAATTGTAACCCCAAGTTAAGTACAAAATTTTTGTAATTTTGAGTACTTTGTATTTCCATAATTTTTTGTTCAAAATAAACTTTATTCTCCGAAACTATGACAGCACATTCAGACGATGAAAATCCAGTAAATGGTCTTACGTACTTAGACTCACCTATAAACACGTGTCAAAACCAAATTGTTATAAAAGAGACACAAAATAAAAACGAAATAAAAATTGAAAAATTATTTGAACATAAAATTCAACGTATTTATTTATATTTGAATAAAATTAATTGTAATAAAACTATACTAGATTTTGTAAAAGAATATTTGAAACCCGGAATTACTTATTATTGTTTAATACCTGACAACCTTAAACCAAATTTAAATTCAGTATTACAAACATATTTTGATCCCGGAAGCTATAAATTAGTTTCATGTAAATCAATGACTAGAGATATACAAGACAAAGACTAACAACAACTGACAATTCAACAATATCATGAAAGTAAAATTATTCATAGAGGCATTACAGAAACATACAACAGACTAAAAACTATCTACTATTGGCCGAACATGATTAAAGACATCCAAAACTACATAAATAATTGTAATACTTGTCTCATGACCAAATATGAAAGAAATCCAATACAACTTCAGAATATATTAACCCCGACAACTGAAAAACCTTTCGAAAGAATTCATATAGACTTATTGTCCCTCGAACAAAATAAAATACTTACAATAATAGACTCATTTTCTAAATTTGCTGCTGCTTACGTTATAAAAGATAAAAACGCTGTTACTATTTTAAATAAATTAATTAAATATTTTTCTCAGTATACTATTCCAAAAGAAATTATCTCTGACAATGGTTTAGAATTCAACAACAAATTATTACAAAATTATTTAGCTTTACGCAAAATTAATATTTATTATGTATCCATTGACAACCCGAAAAGTAACGGGATTGCCGAAAGATTTCATTCGACATTAATTGAAATTATGAGAACAATAAATTGTAATCCTATAACTAAAACTTTGAAGTTAAAAGAAAGATTAAATTATGCCCTGTTAGCAGTGTTAGCATATAATAACAGTATACACTCTGTTACTAAAAGAAGCCCACTAGAAATAATATTCGGTCAAAACCTAAATGCAAGTTTAAAGCCAGAAGAAATTTTAGTAGAAGAATATTTAAATAAATATGTTGAAATATTAAAAGAAATTAATAAAAAATTTAAAAAGGTAAAAGTAGAAAAAGTAATTTGTGAAAGAGGCGCCAAACTAACAATTTTAATATCTTGCAATCTTTAATGAATCATATTGAAGATAAAATTTAAATGTTTAATTCAAAAAGACATAGAAGAGGATTAATTAATGCATTTGGATCTATAATAAAAATGATCACAGGAAATTTAGATTCTACAGATCAAGAAAGATATGATCAAATAATCGAAAATATTAACAATAATCAAAAAATACTCTCTAAAACAACAAATACTCTAATCAAAATTAATAATAATATGACAGAACAATTTAATGATAAAATCAAAATTATTACCGAAAATAATAATATACTAAATCAAAAATTAAATTATATTCAAAAAGAAATCGGCAAAATAATAGAAGCCATAGATATCATAAATGTAAAAAACTTTATAAACGAACTCATTCAAATCGGACAAGAACTCTATTTTATTTTAATCCAATTTGAAGAAACTATTACATTTTGTAAAATAAACACACTACATTTTGGAATAATAAATTATGAACAATTTGTCAACGGAGTAAAAACTATTGATAACCAAATTATACAAGAAATTATCCTCGGAAATATTCAAAATTATAATATTATAAAAACATATTGTTCTTTAAGCGAAAATAATCTCATACTATTGATTGAGTTACCCTCAAATGTTTACAAAGAAGAAATTTTCCAAGTAACACCTATTCCTACAAAACTAGATAATGTATATAAAACTATGAATATTGTAGCGAACCCAGGGTAGCGGCGCGGGCGGCGACCGCTAGCGAACAGGTCAGAACACGTCCGTCCGCTCCCCATTGTTCTAATTTCGAGAAGAATCGGCGAATATTCGAGAAGGGTCAACGAATATTCGAGAATGAAGCGTTTTATATAAATACCCCGAGTAAAAGATCGCGAGGACAGTTTTGTGTTAATACGTGTAGTGTACAGATGGTGATATAAATAAATAGACGGTGATATAAATAGTTTTGAAATAAATATTGCGTAGTTTTAATTGTTTAAATAAATTATCTTAGTGTTTAAGTCTTTAGTAATAATAATTAGTTCTTAAATCAGTGTTTATATTTGTTAATTCTTAGTGTTAGTTATTTTTCATTATTCTTTATAATTCATATTTCTTTAATTAAACTTAGTTACATAAATATTAGTGTTTTTAATCAATTTTACACTTCACCTAAATAAATAAAACGTTACAATATTATTAATGGATTTTATTCCGGAAATCAATGTAAGATAAAAATGTTAAATAAATGTAGTAAAATAAAAGAAAACGAATATTATTGTCAAAATCAAAATAATGAATTTGATAGATGTCTAGAACATATAAGTTGTTATAAGGATTTTCAATTCTGTAACTACAAAGAAATTTCTCATTCTAATTCTATTATAAAAATTAAAAATTAAATTATTTATACCTACCAAATAAAATACTCTTGCAATAATAATATCGAAATTAAAGAACTAGAAGGTATATTTAAAACAGAGAATTGCGAATTTAACTATCAAATAAAAATAATAAATAGCTTTGAAAAAATCACGTTTGACAATAATATTTCATTACTACACAGTATTGCAAATTTGACTAATAAAATAAGAAATATAAATGAAATTGACATTATATATTTGAAAATTGTAGAATTAAACCCAAATGTAATCCCCCATATTACTCACTATATTATTTTATATTCATTTATTATATTAATCATACTTATTATTGTAATTTTAATTTGTGTTAAATATTGTAAAAGAAATCTAAGTTCTCTGAAAGGAAATAAATTTAAACCTAAAGTTGAATTAGTAAATGTTCAAAGTACTAGTAAAAGTCCAACTCTTGAAGAATTAACTTTTCCTCTTAAGGAGGGAAGAGTTATATGAGGGTACCACCCTGTATATCTAATCTTCATAGAAGTTAGATAAGGCATTAGTATATAAGCCATTGTTCTATTAGAATAAGCTAGACTGTAGATCTTGTATTCTCATTATAAATATCACTAGTAATTGTATTCGTTTATTGTTTAAAATATATATTATATTAAAATTATTTTTTTTTGGTCTCTCAGGTGTCTCCAAAATAATGGATTTATTGCTTCAACGATTGGTTTTATCAAATGCGTAAATGTGTTGAGTTAAAAGGAAAGTATATAAAAAAATCTGGTGAGTCCAACACAATACCTCCCGCCAGTGTATTAATATATTCTATATAAGTTTTTCACTACATTTAATTTGTAGTTTTAAAATTAGTTTGTTATTGCAGTTCAGAATATTTTTATATGACAGCTATTTTTGACGTTACTAAAACCGGAACTGAACTTACTTTGATTCACACATGCAAATTCATTCCTAAGATATTTCTTCCATCTTTTTAAATTTTACAATAAAATTACTTCATTTTTTACTTATTATATCTTTTACACTTACTTACATCAAATTTGACATCATATGTCAAATTTTGTGAACATATGAATAACTCATCTGTTTTATCGAAATTCCTCAGCCTAAACGATATGTAAAATTATCATAATTTATATATTTTTTTTCTATCTAGCTAGAAGTCATGTATAAACGTAATTATGCAGATCGGTAAAAAATTATAAAATCTTTGTATTTATAATAACGAAATTTGCAAAAATATGGTATTTACAGGTATTTTCTAGAAAAAACGGTTTAAAGCTTCAAGTAAAGTACTACTTCCGGTTAACCAATTGTAGTCAAAATCTAATCAGTTCATCATATTTGAATATTAATCTTAAGTACCAAATATTATATCGTATTAGAGTTATCGTTATCGTTATCACACACACACACACACACATACTCACACACTCACACACTCACACAACCACACACTCACACACTCACACACTCACACAACCACAAACTCACACACTCACACATTCACACACTCACACACTCACACACTCACACATTCACACACTCACCCACTCAAACACTCACACACTCACACACTCACACACTCAAACACTCACACACTCACACTCACACACTCAAACACTCAAACACTCACACACTCACACATTCACACACTCACACACTCACACGCACACCAATACACACAATACCTCCTTTATCTATATATTGATAGACAGGGGGTAAAAAGTAGATAGTAAAGAGTGCCAGAACTATAGAGGAATTACCCAACTTAGCACAGTTGCCAAAGTATACGCAAGAATCCTGGAGAGAAGATTAAGAACTGAACTTGAAGAATCCTTAGAAGAAATTCAATTTGGTTTTAAACCAAATAGAGGAGTAAACGATGCGATATTTATACTAAGACAAATAGAGGAAAAGGCAATAAAGGAAGGAAGAAACGTACATGTATGCTTCATTGATTTGGAGAAAGCGTTCGACATAATTAACATAGAAGACATATGGAAAACCTTAAGAAACAGGGGTATGTCAAGTACACTAATAACTGGAACCCAGAACCTATACTCAAAGACAAAGAGCTCCGTGAGAATGAATCAAGAGACCTCTAATGAACTCGAAACGACAGCTGGAATAAAAGAAGTAAAAAAGTACTGTATTGGGCATTGAAAAATGAAAAGAATTGAAATAGCAGAATTATGCTATGCAGATGACATGGTCACCATAGCAGAAGATGAGAAAACATTAATAAGGAATATAGAAATCTACGACAGAGCGCTACAAACACTAAACATGAAGATCAACAAGGAAAAAACAAAAACCATGGTACTAGGAAGAACGAAACAAGAACATGCAATACAACTAAGAAATGAAAATCTCAAATAAGTCCAAAAATTTAAATACTTGGGGTCAATCATAACCGAAGATGGTCGATTTGATAAAGAAATAAAGGAAAGAAGAACATCAAACACAGCTTTCTAAGAAAAAAACAAATACCAAAAAAGACCAAGGTACAAATATTTAAGAAAGTAGAGACACCCATACTCATACACGGAGCAGAAACATGGACATTAACACAAAGACAAAAAGAAAAAATGACGGCCAGCGAAATGAGATTTCTAAGAAGAATCGAGGGGAAAACAAAACTGGACAAAATCAAAAACGAAACTTACAGACAAAAGCTAAAAGTAAAATCAATTGAAGAGAAGATAACAGAAGGACAGCTGAGATGGTACGGTCACGTAGAAAAAATGGGAGAGAAAATAGTTTAACAGGTGTTTGAAGCAAGAACAAGAACAAAGAAACCACGAGGACGGCCAAGAAGAACCTGGTTAGAAGAAGTAGAAGCCGCAGCGGAAAGAAGAGGTTTAACTTGGGAAGAAGCGGAGAGAGCTTCACAAGATAGAGTGGAGTGGAAAGAAATATGGAGAAGATCAACCTCTCGTCGGGAGAATGCCTGACACCCATAGGAGTAGAACAGGCATAGGAATAAGTAAGTAAGTATAAAATCTCAGGAAGAAGAATTTAAGAAATGCGACCGGGATGGATTTTGCATATGGCGGATAGTGTTTCGTCATTTCCATTCTAAAAAAATATGGGATACAACAAACTTAAAAATGCTCTAAATTGTGCAGTCATAATTTACAATTTGATAAATATAATTGTGAAACACAAAAAGTAAGAGGTAAAATATTTACATACGAAAATAAAGTAAATACAAAATTTGAAGATTTTATTGTCCTTTAAACTATATAGTTATAATTGTTAAAATAGGTATAATACGTAGGAAATACGTATAACAGTTTCTATTAACTTTTATTTAAATAAAATAAGGTTTATGAAGAGTAGAAATATATATTCTGACCCTTTATTTAAAGTTACTATGATACGGCAATGAAATTATTTCTTGACATTTAAGTTACACGACGGGGTTCATTTTCATTTGGCAATGTGCAATATAATTCATAATATGTATATCAATGCGTAGTTTCATTTTTCATTATAACGGTTGTACGTTGCAAAATACTTGTTGTTTATGGTTTTGGGAACACAACTTACCTTAATTGTTACTATACTGGAATGCTGAATATGCAAAGAAAGTTAAATTATTGCGATACAGTTAAATTTTATTTCTATAGGGTGAAGAACGCGCTGCTAAATTAGAATTTAGTGCAAGCACATGCAACTTTTTCAAATGCTCAACAAGAAATGAGTCAATCTTGTGTTTTCAAAATGGAGACTTTCGTCTCAGTTTTTCATCTAGCCACTAGATTGCAACCCTCCTTCCTGAGATTTTATATTCAAAGTTTATTTCTTCATTAGTCGTAATGTGTTGAATCAATTGTAATTAGTTTTGACTTATTTACACGGCTAACATAATTTCAATAAATCAAAAATTCCCTAACTGTGCGATGGCGTACTTAACATATGGCCTTACGTAATGTGATGCTTACATAACCTATAAATTGTACAATAATGGTTACTTAGTTACATTAGTGATCATAGGAAAAGATAAAAAAAAATACTTACGTAAATATACTGGAGCTTTTGCTTCACGCAAACAACAAATTAATAATAAGGTTCAGATCATGCAATAATAATTAATATTTGTCAAAGAAAAAACATTTTGTAAATACATTTGATAATTAAAACAGATAATTATAAAATATTCACTTCTGGATCAGACTGTACGACATGAGGCTTTGAGAATAATACGCATGCGCAGAATTGTTAGACATCTATCTCTCTTATGCTCGTTTCTCGCTTGCATAAAAGCCTACAAGTTAGCGTTCCAGTATTACTATATTCCAGTGACATGTTGACGAGTAGTTCACGGAATGTCCGCTACTGGCGCAGCGATGCAACTTTATTCGCCTATTCTAGTAGTTTTGTGTTGACACGGGGGGTTATTCTAATTCAGATAGCGGTAGCGAAACTTCGCTATTCGACTTGAAGCCATCTATTGGTTGCGAAAGGAACATACCATATGACATAGCGGGACTTCGCTATCCATAGCGAAAGCCACAGAGGTCCCGCTAAGAGCATAACGCTTCGCTATCGTTCATTTTTGTGATTTTATGATATTGTTTTGAACATATTTTGACAAAAGATAATTTTTAATTTTTATATTTATACGGAAGTGAGAATATATGATTTAATTAATTTTATAAACAGTAGTTTAATGATAAGAATAGTTTGTATATTTTCTATATCGATATTATCGATTTCCTTCTAGTTTTTTTTCTTCAAGCATTTATACGGCTAAATAAAGCATCGAAATAATGAGCCATAATCTAAAATAATTATGAAATAAAAAATATAGTACACAAACAATTATTATTATTAAACTACTGTTTATAAAATTAATTAAATCGTATACTCTCACTTCCGTATAATATCATAAAATCACAAAAATGGCCGATAGCGAAGCGTTACGCTCGTAGCGGGACCTCTGTAGCTTTCGCTATGCCTAGCGACATCCCGCTAATCTATGACGTCATATTCAATGTTCCTTTCAAGACCAATAGATGGCTACATGTTGAATAGCGAAGCTTCGCTACCGCTATCTGAATTAGAATAACCCTGTTGACACCAGAGTATATTTTCCTGTTGGTGGTATTACATCACGCTATTAATTTTATTACAAAGTTTTAAACATATAGTTCGCACAAATAGTAAAATATAAATAGTATAATGGATTTGTGTTTTATGTGCACGAAGGACTACCACTGCGTCCCTGTGGACGACAGAATAGTGTCCGAAGTGGAGTATCTTATTCCTGAAATAGTAAGTCTAATTAAACTTTACTTATTGTGAATAAGAAATAATTTTACATATCTCCGTTGTGTATTGTTTTTATGTTATTAAACAGTTGCATAAGTGAGGTTAGGTTAAGAGCCGATATGACCATGTCAGACAATCGACAAGTCGCTTGATCGACAATACATATTATACCGTAGTTTTGTCGAGTTCTTGTGTTTCATTTTATTAATATTATTAACCTCTATATTTACGTACGTATTATTAATGAAAAATTGAAATTCTTATTTATTTTATCATACAATATTCTTAAAATCAATATGTATTTACTTTTGTTAAGTTCTTCCTAATTACAGTTTTCTCTCTATTTATATTTTGTTTGAATTCTGCTTCCAATGTGATTACATTATTTTCTTTCGTTTTGAAATATTATTTTTGTTTTTCGTATAAAATATTATCGACGTCTTAAAATACTATTTTCTTTATTGTATATACCGAACAACGTTATATCCACTGCTCGTACATTACTAATATTATCACTATTACAATAATTATTATTTTCTTCAGAACCAAACATATAATTTTTGTTTTTCTATTTTCCATATTAATAACAAAAGGCTGTTTTACAGTCTGAAATTTAGTGAAAATCCAATTATTAAATTTAGGCCTCTGAACTTAAAATTTGTGTGTTATTTCCATCTATGTTTCAAGGCATGAAACTTTCATCAGCTGTTTTGTTGTTTATATATGTTTTTTGGGTTAAATTTGTATATGCTTGGTTTATTGTATTTCCCGCTCGAGTTTGACGTCATAATTTCGGAGTCTATCCGGGAGAGCCACTTCCTAGAGATGGCAGCACTACTGACTGACTTATAGGGAAAAATTGTATTTTACATAAGTGCTAGTGTTATTTTGATTCTTTGTTTTGAGGATATTTTGTTATTTTTTATTCGATTCAAATTTTTTATCGCAATTTCAGATATATACATTTATTTAAATGATGCTATACGGTCTACGGTCGAAGTAGAAGCATATTATAAAAGGAAAATAAGATTCACAATAGGCTCATCAACCATTTTTAAAATTATTTTTTTATAAATCTGCATAAAGAAATATGTTGATAAGTGCAAATCCGGTTTGAAAATTCTTAGTATTAAGGGAGAAAATAATTATTTAATATACAGCGCTGCAATGTGACGTCATCGGTACTAAATAGTGGTACTCAACCAGTAGGTTTTCATGTGATTTGCATTTCCTTCATTTTATATTTGATAAAAAATTAAACATGTATTAAATATTATCTTTGTTCAATAATTTACTCTAAAAATATTAACAATATATTTTTATGGAAAGTAGATAAATATTGTTGTAACTTTTGACAACTTTTTTCACTTTGACATTTCTGTGGCGCTAGTGGGCTTAAGTCATGTGTTTGAACTATGACAAACTTTAAAACTTACAATATTAAAGCAATATTACAACATTTACATAAAATATTTATATACTCATAGCATAAAATAAATCTTTATAGAAATTACTTTTCGTTTTTATTACAGAACACCAACACTAGAAAGTTTTCTTATAAATTTGTATCCATTATGTTGCCTGCCTGAGTCAATGGCGAGCAGCGGGCTTTCATTTTTTAGCCAATCAGAAGCTTCATTTTAAAACTAGTACTGATGACGCGGTGAATTTTATAAACCTTAATATCTCGGAACTGAATAAATTTTTAATATTTTTTTTATTGTTAATCATACTTGCTAAATATATAAATATTATTTACAACACATATTTACCATAATTTGATTATGGTTGATGAGCCTATTGCGGTTATCTGCTTGTTAACTACTTATTTAATTATTTTTAGCTGTACATATTATTTTATGCGATTACAAGGCAAATAAAGGGAATAATTTATTTTTATATAGAAATAATAGGGCTGTGTCTTCAAATATCTAATTTGAATCAATCGTAATAACATTAAATACAATTGTCACTTCGGAGAAATGTGTATGCATCTGTAAAGCAGATGGAGAGTAGTGCAAGCAATAAAAATTCATAATACCTATAATTTCCGTATATTTTTTTTAATGTTACAGATTTTATTCGATAGGAACATAAATATAAACATGTACATCATGTTCTTTGTTTTGCACGTCTTTCTCCTGATAAGGCTCAATTTCTGGTATTTTTATCGTTTCTTCTTCTCTATCTTTCCTACAAACAATTCAAAATAAATATATAATGTTAAAGAATACTAATTACTACTTACAAGTAACGTCTCAGTCACCAGACTATATTTTCCTGTTGGTGGTATTACATCACGCTATTAATTTTATTACAAAGTTTTAAATATATAGTTCGCACAAACAGTAAAATATAAACAGTATAATGGATTTGTGATTTATGTGCACGAAGGACTACCACTGCGTCCCTGTGGACGACAGAATAGTATTCCTGAAATAGTAAATCTAGTTATACATATGTTACGCGATAGACTTGTTCAACTACCCGTCGATATAACTATCAAAGGTTCTTTAATACTGGTTGATTCACACAGTTAAATAACAATTCGGAAACACAAAGTATATTAAACAAAAAATCATTATATTTTTGAGTATATTATCTTATATTGTTTTTTTTTCTTTACAACTGCCTACTAGTGACAAGTAATTTAATTTTTAATATTTAATAACTTCCAAGCATTGGTCGCAACAACATATACTATATTTGTTATTGAATGTAGCAAAAGTGAGGTTAGGCTAAGAGAGAATATAATCATGTCGTACAATCGACAAGTCGTTTGATCGACTATATTTTTTTCATACAGGCGATTTGAATCTCCGAAATATACAGGAAAAAGAGAAAAAAATTGATGTACAAATAAACGCATCTATAAGAGATGCAAAGTCGGTTAAATTAGACAAAAGTTGCCTCATTTGGGGGTCATTTTATATGTTTTTGCTTTTCCCAAAAATGCATAGGTGACTATGATCAAAAAATGTGTAACTTCTGTATTTCAATACAAAAAAAAATAATTTAGACAGTATTCAAACACTTTTTTACTACGAATGCACTGCAGTACTCCAAATTTTTATTTTTCACACCGATTTCGAGAAATTGATACTAACTTTCAATTTTCATATGGACCTCAAAGTAGGCTGTGAGACCATAAGAGAAGTCAAGAAGATTGGTATTTTACTCTATATTTCTATATCCATGTAGCTTTCTCTACCCGAAATACAAGAAAAAAATTAGCTTCTTGTTTGCTACAATTTGTGAGTGTAATATGAGAATTTATTTTACATTTCAGACAATTATCAAGTTGGGTATTCCACTGCGCATCTGTTCCGTGTGTAAGGGGGTCCTCGACGCCTTCTGCAAATTCAAACATTCCAGTGTGGAGAGCAGCCGGCGCCTAGAGAGCAGCATCAGGGCCCACGGGGCTCCGGGGCCCCCGCTACACACACGCAGGGCCTCCGTTGTGGGCCACAAAGACACATCTGGTACCCAACCCGACAAGATAGAAGAGATGTTTATTAAGGAAGAATCTGTAGAGGAAACATGGCCGGAGTGTCACCCGCATATACACAGCGCATCCCTAAACCCTGCCTTACGGGTAGACAGGACATCTCCAGACACATACAGGGCTCTTCCCAATCCATTCGTTCTGTTAGAAAGTGTATTGCCACAGAATAAATTGCATAACAGCAGAATGTCTCTAAACACTGCATTGCACACAGATATCTCCATTAAGGAAGAACAACTGGAAGAAACGCCACAAGACCGACGACTTTATAATTTTATTAAGGAAAACATATGCAAGGAAGAATATGTAGAAAGTAATAAAATGAATAATGATGAAGATAATGAAAGAGAACACAAGACAGAGGAGGAGAATTCAAGGGCGGACACACGGAAGGAAGTGTGGGAGAAAAGTTCCGCTGAGCCCGAAGAAATAATTGTAAAAGAAACTCACAGGAATTATAACAAAAATAATCAAATTGACACAAAGAAAAGTACCCTCTGTAATAAAAACTTTGAGAAAATACATAAAAGAGAACATATTAGTAACAAATTATTCACACGTAAAAATAATTTATCGCGTCGTAAGAAACAAGTACATAGGCGAATAAAATATTTACCGTGTGTTCTATGTACAAAAACATTTATTTACAAATACGATTTAAATAGACATATAGAGTTACATAATGGAATTAAAAATATTCAGTGTTTTATTTGTAAAAAAAGATTTTCTAAAAAGCATAATTTGAGATAACATTTAAATACTCATAATGGACAAAAAGATCTCCGCGGTAATACAAGCACTAAAACATTTACGTCGGAAACTGAGTTAAAATGCCGCAGTACAGAGCAAGAGAGCATCCGAGTAAACAAAGCATGGCCGTGCTCTGTGTGTCATAAGATATTTAGATTTAAAAGTCAATTGGATCGGCATATGAAAGTTCATTCTAAAAAGTATCGGTGTGAAATCTGCAGTAAATCGTTCACGCGGAAACGTGTTTTATTGAAGCACGTGAAAATACATTCTGGAGTAAGACACTTTTATTGTAATGTCTGTAGTAAGTCATTTAAATATAAATGGTATTTACGCGCCCATATCAGACTTCATTCCGGAATAAAAGACTATCAGTGCAATGTCTGTAGTAAATCATTTACGGTGAAGTGGAATTTAAATGCTCACATGAAAATCCATTTGAAAATAAAAGAACATAAATGTAATGTCTGTTTTAAAACATTTACGTGGAAGTCGAATTTAAATGCTCACATGAAAATTCATTCTGCTATAAAAGACCAACATTGTGATGTCTGTAATAAACCGTTCAGATATAAATCTAATTTAAAACGTCACATGAAAGTTCATTCTCAAATAAAAATAAATCATTCAAATATAAGTCCCGATTAATTACTGACATGAAAACTCATTTTAAAACTGAATATCTTACATAATTTAATGTTTAACAGAAAAGTCTTGTGGATAATGTTAAAGCAGAGAAACACCCATAAAGGAACCAGGTTGCCCGCTTACTGGTTACAGCATCGGGAATCTACCTCTTATGTTAATCAATGTGAGTAACGGGTACATTTATTATTTAACAATATTTATTTTTATTATTATTTGTATAGCCCTTTCCTCGCTTAATAATCAGTTCGATCTCCTTTGCAATTAAATGTATTAGTAGATTAAATGTAAGTTATGTTATTATTTATATTGTTTTACATTTTACAAGATAAAACAGTTTTTAATGCTGATAATAGGAATTGACTGGCGAGTCTATCATCGTAAAGATGAAAATATTTTTATCAAATTTTATAAACTTATAAATAAATCATATTTTTTAATTGCACAACCTGGTGGTTTTTACTTATTTAATCCTTATCTAGATTTTTTTTCGGCTTTTTCTATCTGTTGCTACTTTTCTTGTGTGTTCTTAGTTTTCTCCTCGACCTCTGACGCTTGTTGTACTTCTAGCTGTCAGGTTTACTGGGTCGTCCTCTTTTTCTTTTTCCTGTGTCTCTTGCTTCAAACACTTGTACTGTATAGGTGTTCAAGTCATCTTATTTTTTCTAGTCTTTCATGCCCTTCGATAAGATGATACCACCGAAAATTGCTGCAAACTACTAATAAAAAACAAAAGTATTCAAAACAATTTATTTATTGATTTTCTATATACCTACTCTCTTTTTAAATAAACACATTTACGCATTCTATAAAATCAATCGTTGAAGCAATAAATCCATTCTTTTTGAGACACTTGAGAAAACAAGTTTCCGTAGGATGCAACCGCATCATTTGCACTTGTATATCGGAAACCACGTATGTTATACTTTAATTTAGGAAATAGGAAGGCATGACAAGGTGCAAGGTCAGGACTGTACGGCGGATGCTCCAGTAATTCCAGCTTGGACTCTGTTAAATAGGCTTTAGTTTGCGCAGCAGTATGTGGGGATGCATTGTCCTGGTGCAAGACTAGCTTACTTCCAGGCCCTTGTCAAATACCTGTGGTAAACAAATTGTTATATACCAATTAGCAGTTACTGATTTCCGATCCTCTAACGCAATATTGACAATAGGAGAAAAAGGACGCAATAATTTTTTTTACCAATATTTCGAAGTTGTTTTACTTTGACAGGATTGGATTATTATAGAAAATATGCACGTTGAAAGTGAACTGAGTATAATGATTTCTCCGCTAGTAGGTGGGCTGGTATCTCGTAGAGCAACTGAGATGGGTTTGGAACTGCGGCGGAAGTGTTAAAAGCTCTCGGCTACGTTGATGCTCTGTGAGTCCACGGCTGAATCGGATATACGAGTCTATTTCTCCAGCAGGAACTAATTCCCTAGCAGGACACAAGCCAGCACCAAGCAAAACAAACTCCAAGCTAAAGTAAAAGGAAGCACACAAAATTGTTAAACTGGAAAAGTCAATTACTCAACAAACTAAATTTCAATAAACTATAAAATACAAAAATTTTTACAAAGATTGAATTGACGCAAGCAGTGACAATAAACATAAGACAACGTAAGAAGAAATTAAAGGATGATATCGCAAGTTGTCACAACGCGACAAGTCGAAAACCGACACTCGTTTCGGGTTCGGTGTAACAATTCAATCAATTCAGTCTCTGAATACTCTCATCAAAACCAACATAACCCTAATATCAAAGGCTGACTAAACTTAAACTCTAAACCCAACTTAAACACAAACGAAAGCTAAAATAATGAACCGACGACAGACAACTTACTCTTTCCTACGCTCATTCACCCAGGAAAGGGAAAGGGAATGATAATGAATGATTTGTGAAGTGATAACAAGAATTTTTAAAACAGAAATTACTTTAAACTAATCGACCAAAATCCAAAATTTGAGTGTCCGTCTGAACACTACAAATACGGCCAACTTGAATTAAGGAGATTGCTCTAATTATACAGAAATTACAAAAAAAAGGAGTTAAACAACGATTGAAGTAGTGATGGTACGGAAATTCGGCCGTGATACTAAATACGGTTTCTTCCGAATCTTAATTAAATTTTATAATAAATTATAAAAAGGTAATAAAAGTAAGTAACAATATAAATAAACATTCATTTAGAATTATTATTATTAATAAAGACTAAAATACTACTACTACTAATTTGGAATCCTAGCTTGACGTATAGATTTATTTATTTCTTCAAAATTACAAAATAGGATATTACTCTAGTTAGACAAAAAAAGGTATTTAATTGAATATTGAAAATTACATTCTTGCAGATCGTAATATATAAACAATGTTTTGTCTGCAGTAATTGGAGTCAATCTTGAGCGCCATTCTTTATAAATTACTTCTATTTCTGAAAATGTGTGTTTACTTTAAAATGAACTATTAACAGTGTCCAGGCCGTCCTAAAACTATTTGGAACTGTTTTAAATATCTCGCTACGTCTTCGAACAGCTTCAAACTCTTTTAACAGTGCCCAGGCCCTCTTAAAACTATTTGGAACTACTTGAAACTGTTTTAAATACCCTGCGACGTCTTAAAAGAATTTCAAACACTTTTAACAGTGACCAGACAGTCTTAAAACTGTTATTCGTGTATTGTTTATAAATTTACAATCTCGGAAATCTCCAAATTATGATTTTTATAATGTATAAATATTGTTCAGTATCTAAATAGAAATAACAAGAACTGGTTCATAAACGTAATTTATTTATTACAAAAATTGACATTGACCTTCGAATAAATATATCACCTACTCGATCATGTAATTATACAACAACAAAACTATGGTATCTTGATCCAAAGATCCTCAACATTCGGACCCCACCTTGCGATGTTGTTAAAGAAATTGCAACATTAAAATTTTAATCTGTTTGAAGGTTTCACATCTCTTCCGTATTTTGTTGTGTATTTCGTTGGTAATTTCGAAATCATTTCAGTAATTAATTTTTCTGTCTCATGTTCATTATTTAAATTTGAAAATTTATTTTCTGTACAATTGTAATTAATTTCTAATGGGTAAAGCTTCTGAAATGGTCGTACTTTATATCCATTCATTGTTTTTATCTTTGCGACTCTAGCATGACCATCTTGACCAGGATATATTTCTTCAATAATGCCAAGTGGCCAGTTTATTCTTTTATTTTCCGTTTCAATCAAAACTATATCACCAACGGTCAGTGAGGTCTTCTTTTGTTTACCTAATTGTATTAAATTTGAAAGATACTCATTTCTAAATTGTTGCCTTAAATTATTTCTTACATGCTGTATGTATTTAAGTCGTTTGTTTAGGCTATTTTCGTCAATAATATCTAAATCTGAAACTTCGCTGTTAGATATAGTTTGAATAAAACAAGATGGTGTTAACGGCTTTAAATTTTCGGTGTTATCAGAAATATAAGTTAACGGTCTTGAATTGATTACAACTTCACAATCATAGAGAATTGTAGTAAGTTCTTCATAATTAACTGAAGTTTTTAAATTCCTTTTTAATAAATCCTTGACTAATCTTATTAGCCTTTCCCACCAACCTCCCCACCAAGGAGCAGCTGGCGGATTAAATTTCCATTTTATTTGTTTAATATTAGAAAAGGATACAATTTCATCCCAATTTAATTTCTGTAACAGATTTTGAGTACCATGAAAATTGGTGCCGTTATCTGAGTATATGGTACTTATTCTTCCACGTCTGGCTATAAATCTGCGTAGTGCCATTATGAATGCTTCTGTAGATAAAGACTTAACCACTTCTAAATGAACAGCTCGATATATGGCACACGTAAATAAAACAATCCATACCTTCTCTCCACCTAACAAATTAAAGGTCCTGCTAAATCTACTCCTGTCACTTCAAAAGGTGATGCTGTTTTAATTCTATCCCTAGGTAGTGGAGCTACTGGAGTTTGTAGAGGTTTAGCATTTTGTCTTTTACATATGATGCAATTAGAAATAGTCTTCTTTGCCAGTTTTCGTATACCTGTGATCCAGAAAGATTCTCTTACATTTGCTATGAGCGTAGCTGTTCCTGCATGTTTTAGAAGTAAATGTTTTTGCATTATTAAACGTTGAACTATAATGTGATTACCAGGTAATAGAATAGGACATTTGAAATCATCTGGCTCATCTTCTAATATTAGTCTTGTACGTATTCTTACTATACCTTCGCTACCGTGAAATATATTAAAATCTTTTATTTTCATCGTTCTTTCATTTATATTTTCTCGCTTAAGCAACTTAAATAATCTTTTCTCTGCTTCGAAATATTCTTCGTATAATAATATTCCTTTTCTTCTATTAGTTTTATATTTACAGTTGTGAATAAATCTCAAAATCCATGCTATTTGTCTGACTATCATATTAAATTTTGAGAAATATGTTAGAGTTAATGAAAATTTCAAATCTGAATTTGATAAATTCAAATTATGAATAATTTTTGTCTTTCTTAATTCTGTGTGAATAGCTTTTTCGTCATAGAAAATTTTTTAAATTGGCCAATCGGTTTCTTTTTCTTTTAGCCATTTCGGACCTTCCCACCATTTACTTTCTAAAAGCATTTTAGCGTTACATCCACGGGAAGGTAAATCTGCTGGGTTTGCTGATCCAGCAATATGATGCCACTCTTCAGGATTACTTATTTGTCGAATTTCTTTTATTCTATTTTTTACAAAAATGCTCCAATCTTTATTACCAGTAATCCAACCTATGACAACACTTGAATCTGTCCAATAATAAGTTCTGCAGTCCGATAATTCTAAAGCTTCTTTAGTTAGTTTGCATAAACGAACTCCAGTCAGTGCTGCAAGTAATTCTAGTCTTGGTATAGTAATTTTCTTTTTAACGGGAGTAACTCTTGATTTGGTTTGTACTAGGAATGACGATGGGTACCCGGGTACCCGGAACCTACCCGATAATAATGTACCCGGATATCAAAAATATTACCCGATTACCCGAAATGTACCCGTTACCCGTTTATTACCCGTTACCCGAAATCTACCCATTACCTAAAATCTGATGTTGCCAGTTAAAGACAGTTTCCAGCTGCCGGAAACATTGTAACAAAACGAAGATCAAGACTGAGTTCAGATACATCATCCATGCTGATATTTGTGAATAGAAATATGAGATATTCCTAAGTAATTAAATCAAATGTACTTCTGTAATAAGTTTTAATTTTGTAATTTTATACTACTGATATACGAGTACTCGTATATTATATAAAATAACAATGTTTTTTTTTATTTCCATACCAGAAAATAATATTTTTTGTTCATTTCATAAATGTATATGCAAATAACAAAAATTTGTATTAAAAAGATGAATAGGAAAGAATAACGGATATTTTAAGGGGATCAGGTAATTATCGGGTATCAGGTTATTATCGGGTATCGGGTAATTATCGGGTAACGGGTAATTATCGAGTATCCGGTACTACCCGGGTATTCATATCGGGTACCCGGGTACCAAAATTTTCAGGTTTCGTCATTCCTAGTTTGTACTACTTGTACAGTTACATCATTTTCTTTGTTCACAGAACGTAGAGAAATGCAAGTTGCATATGATAATATACTTGCATCGCAAAATATATGTAAACTTTTTTGACAGTCTTCAATTGATTATTTAGTAAGTCTTCGTGGTATTCGACATTCATTTAATAAATTTATATGTTTATACCAAGAAAAAAATTCTTTACATATATTTTCTGGTAACTCTTCATCCCACTTGCATTTCAGTTTCCATGTTTTCTGAATCAGTAACTTCGGTGCCAGTGTTGTAGGACAAATTATCCCAATTGGATCAAATACCCCTTGGGCTATCGATAATAGATTTCTCTTTGTTATCTTTTCGTTTATATTATTGAGTGGAATTATGTTACAGTACAATTCATCGCTTTTTGTATCCCACATTACTCCTAAAATCGAGATTCTTTCTTGTTTACTACTCATCTCTTCATTTAGCATAGGTGCAGTTACCCAACCTCGTAAGTCGAATTTTGCTCTTTCCATTAATTCTTTGGACTCTTCCATGAATCTCATCACTTCTTCTTCCGTTTCCAAACTAGTGACGCAATTGTCAACGTAAAAGGTTTCTTTTAATCTTTGTCTTGTTTCTATGTATTCTTGTGATGCCCTTTCTAAATGATATTTAATACATGCAGCTAGAAGAAAAGGACTAGAACATATACCGAAAACAACACGGCAATGTCGATATGTTATTATATCTTTCCTCTCTTCATTCTTCCACCATAGAAATTTTAAATACTCTCTATCGTTTTGTGCTATTGAAATTTGCAAAAACGCTTTTCTTATATCAGATGTTACTCCAATAGCGTATTTTCTAAATTTTATTATTAGGTTGGGAATTAAATCTAAAAAATTTATACCTTTATTCAAGCAAGAGTTCAAAGAATTACCATTTGGATCTTTTGCGGATGCGTCAAATACGGGACGAACTCTAGTAGTTTCACTTGAATTTTTGATAACCGCATGGTGTGGTAAATAGTGACCTTTAATTTCATCTTCTACAACTTCAATTATTCCACTATCTTTCCATTCTTGCAATACTTTGTTATAATTATCAAATTCGTTAAGATATAACAACTTCTTTGTCGTATTTAATAACCTTTTTCTTGCTAATTGATAATTGGTCATTAGTTCTGAAAAATGGTCTTTCCAGGGAATTAAAACTTCGTATCGGCCTTCATGGTTTATTTTTATTGAATCGTAGAAGAGCTGCATAATGTCTTCTTCTGAACGAGTCTTTGTTTTTGTCTCAACTGGGTCTTTAATTCCAATATTCTCCAAATTCCACAGATCTGGTATGTTAATATGGGAATGACATACCATAGTTGATGAACAATTGGTTACTGAAGTTTTTGGACCTTGTATTGTCCATCCTAATTTAGTCTTTACTGCTACTAAATTATCTTTAATTTGTAGAAATTCACCGGTCATTAGAAATCCTGAAAAATCTGATCCAATCAAAATATCAACATCAGGTGTCGTGCTACCATTATCTGTTAAGTTAATATTATGTTCTTTTAAAACTTTCATTATTTGGTCATTGTTATTAATGCGTGGAATGTAATTACAAATCTTGTCTTTATCGAGAACCCACATCTTCATTTCGAAATTGTTGTCTAAACTTTTAACAGAAATGTCTTAAACTTTACATTTCTCTTCTTCCGTTTCAATACCACCGAAAAGACTATGGGACATGTATCTATATAAATTGGTTTCAAACCAAGGTATTTTACTACGTCATGTTTTATATAAGAATTTTGTGCTCCACTATCTAAAAATGCACGAACTATTATGGATTTATCTTTATATTCTAATTTTACCATTAATGTTGGAAGAAATGTAACATAGTTTCTTTTTTGTGTTATTTTTTGTGTATTCTGCACAATATTTTTGTTTATCTTGTCATTGTTTCGTACATTTTCAGTATCTTTTATATTTGGGCACATCAGTACTGTGTGACGTTTAGTACATATTAAACATTTTATATAAACCTTGCAAGTCTTTGTAGTGTGTCCAGTTTTTAAGCAAACAAAACAACCACCTTTCTTCATTAAATTTCTCTTCCTTTCATCGTAATTCATCTTCGTTGCTTTATAACACAGTTCGTTGTTTTCTTAACTTCTCCATATGTCACGGTCGCCAAATATTGTTCAGTATCTAAAAAGAAATAACAAGAACTGGTTCATAAACGTAATTTCTTTATTACAAAAATTGACATTGACCTTCGAATAAATATATCACCTACTCGATCATATAATTATACAACAACAAAACTATGGTATCTTGATCCAAAGACCCTCAACAAATATGTTGTTGTCTAATTCGAAATTTTGTTAAAAATATGATCACAAACTTCACATTTGTGTATTTTAAACTATTATTTAACAAGTAGAACTTTGAATGAGCCAGTATCATCGTATACATGGACGTCGAAAAAGCGTGGAAAGCTGATACAGCTTCTTCTATTTCAGAGTATGTGAAATATAATAATTTATTTTTGATAATTATTTTTCCTAATCTTTATCAAAGTGATAACATATTTGTTGCTAGTAAGAAATCGATTTCTGTATTTTCATATTTTTATTATTGTCCCCTTATTGAAAATTTTGTAGGCGCGTTAAAGATTGATAAACAGTGAAACTCTAGGCACGAAGATGTGACGAAACTTTCCGATTTGAAACGATGAGCCCTTTAAATTTGTTGGCTTTCCCCATCTCTCTCTAATTTTCGTTTTCCTGTCTTACTGTCGCTTCTGTAATATAACTATTCTGTGTTGTAGCAATGACTAGTATTTATGGCACTTACTGATCATGTTTGAACAAAAAAAATGAGGAATATACTATACCGTGGGTATTTTTTAACATGGGGATTTATTATATCCATGGTTTCGACTTGATATTTGATTGACAGCAATGTATACTTGCTTGTCTCATTTTAAATTAAACATATAGAATAAATTTGACAGAAGTATTAAATTTTAATATTGTAAGAAATTACAAAATAAAGAAATGATAAACCAACTAACAAACTAGTAAGTATAATAATAAACAATTAAACAATAATTACAATAAATTTTCAAAAGTCCATCCATTATCTGGTAGGTAATGAATCAATCTGCTATAAAACTTTTGAATTATAATATATTGAAACATGATTTGAATTTTAACTTTTAATTGATGTTATGTTTGAAGATTTTCCCCGGTAGAAACTTCTTATTTTAAAGATCACCAATAAAAAGAATCTAGATGTGTAAGATCGAGTGATCTAGCAGGCCTTTTTACTATACTACTATTTTCTCTGAAGTTATTAAAGATTCTTAAAATTGTTATTGC
Source organism: Stenolophus ochropezus (assembly GCA_035578165.1). NCBI lineage: Eukaryota > Metazoa > Arthropoda > Insecta > Coleoptera > Carabidae > Stenolophus > Stenolophus ochropezus. The sequence continues at coordinate 6,057,936 of JAQOWZ010000012.1, forward strand.
ACTTGAGGTAAGCCTGTCAGAAAATTTTATAACCCAAAAATCAAATGTCATATTCGTTCCCTATGTTTCATGAGACAAGCAAGTATACATTGCTGTCAATCAAATACCAATTCGTAACCGTGGATACAATAACTCCTATGTTTCGTGTTAAAAAATATTTACGGTATACGTGTTAATACTAAGCTGTAACACCCGAAAAGGGCAGTTAGAACTCATTGAAACAAGTAACTTTTTTTAGATTAAATTTTTGATTTGGAGCCCCATTCATAGTTATTGGCCTTCTTTTGTTTTTCGAAAAATCGTCATTACTCCCTTATTTTAAGGAATATTTAAAAAATACAAAAACTTTCAGCATTTGCTTTCGGTTCCCTAAAACATTTGTATTTATTATAATCAGATCAAAAATTTCATTACAAGATATTTTTAAAACCAGACGATCGATTTTTGAAAATAAAACATTTATAAAATCTTTAAACTATATATATATATATATATATATATATATATATATATATATATATATATATATATATATATATATATATATATAGATATATATATATATTTTGAAATGGTTAAAGTAAAACAACGATATTTTGGTATCATTGTAGAGCTAATTTTATATAATAATAAATAGCACTACAGGCCATGTAGGCCCATGGCTTTGAGTACGATTTTCCGCCACTGAGTTCTATTTTGTGATGCAGTTTTCCAGTTTTTTATATTTAAGTCTTTTAAGTCTTTAAGCACTGCGTTCTTCCACGTTTCTCTGGGTCTCCCTCGTTTTCTCCCGGTGAGAACTGCACTCTCCATCACTGCCTTAACTGCTCTGCCAGGTGGCATTCTCGAAACGTGACCGAGCCACCTTAGTCTTTGCCCTTTTATCACTTCCACTATACCCGGTTCTCCAAACAATGACATAACTTCTTCGTTTGTCCTTCTTAACCATCCATTCTCCACTCTTTGACCACCAAAAATTTTTCTTAACACCTTTCTTTCCCATACCCCCAGTTTGTTTTGTTCACTTTTATTCATAGTCCACATTTCACAGCCGTAAAGCACTGACGGTCTAATTATTGTCTTGTACATTGTAATTTTAGCTGCCCTCGAGATACTTTTGTTTTTAAATATCTTGAACAGCGCACCCACACATCTTGTTCCCTTTATTAATCTTCCGGTGATTTCTTCTTCTTCTGAATTTCTTTGGGTAATAGTTACTCCTAGATAATTATATTTCTCAATTTCCTCAAATTTATATGTTTTTCGGATATCCAGTTTGATTTCTAGGAAAGCATTTTCATATTTTGGATCTCCTTTTAAAACTAAATATTTTGTTTTCTCCTCATTTGCTTGTAATCCTATTATTCTGGCATTTTCTAATAATTTTTTCGTTGCTTTACCCATTTCTTTCTTGGATCTCGTGATCATCGCGATATCATCCGCGTAAGCAAGAATCTGATGTAGGTGTTGGTATATTGCACCGTTACGATGTAATCCGCTGCTTCTTATTATCCATTCTAGTGTTATATTAAATAGGATCGGAGATAGAGGATCTCCTTGTCTTAACCCTCTATTAACTTGAAAACTGTTCGACATAGTTCCATCTATCTTTACTTTGCATCTTGTATTACGTTGAGTCATTTTAATTAGATTTATTAGTTTTTGGGGTATTGAGAACTGTTTCAAAATGTCATATAGCCTATTTTTGTTTACTGTATCGTATGCCTTCTTAAAATCGATGAACAAAATGTGGACGGGTAGGTTGCATTCGTAGCTGTTCTCCATAATTTGTTTCAACGTAAAAATTTGTTCTGCTGTTGATCTATTAGCTCTGAATCCCGATTGGTAATCACCTATGATTTTTTCTGCTTCTTTTTTCATTCTATTTGTTAGGCATGTGGCTAAAACTTTGTAAATTACGTCTAGAAGTGCTATTCCCCTATAGTTCTCACATTTTGATGCATCTCCTTTTTTGAAAATAGGAACAATGACTGATTCTGACCATTTTTCGGGCATTGTCTCTGTTGTCCATATATCTTGTATTATATCACAGATTTCATGTTTTAACACATCCCCACCCTTTTTATATAATTCAGCAACTATCCCATTTTCGCCTGGACTTTTTCCGTTCTTTAAATTCGACACAATTTCCATGATTTCTTGTCTAGATGGAACTTCATCATTCTTGTCATCTTCGTTCTCTATATCGATGTTTATTTCTTTCATATTGTCTAGTTCTTCCTCATTCTCGTTTAGTATAACATTAAAATAATCTTCCCATATTTTTAATTTCTCTTCGCCTGTTACTAAATGCCCTTCATTATTCTTACAATAAATCTGTTTTGGCACGTATCCGGTTTTTTGTCTTCTAACTTCCTGATAAAAGTTTTTAATTTCTCTATTTCTGTAGTTCTGCTCAATATTATTAATTTTTTCTTGCAGCATTTCTCTTTTCTTCTTTCTACAAATAGCTTTGGATTCCCTCTTTAGTCTTTGGTACTGTTCTTTATTTTGATCATTATAATCCTTTAACATTTTTAGTCGCGCGTGGTTTCTTTTTTCTACAGCCGTTTTACATTCGTTGTCGAACCAACTTTTCTGAACGGAGTTTGTTTGACGTTTAAGTATGTTATCTGCTGCTCTCAAAACCATTTCTTCTATGCTATTCCAGTGTTCATTAATATCTGCAGTTTTCCTTATTTCTGTATTCATTTCCGTGATATTATTTTCGAAGTGTGTTTTAATTTCTTCGTTCTGTAATTTTGAAATATCGAATCTTCCTTGTTTCAAATTTGTTTTTCCTGCATTATTATTCGGAATTTCCTGTACAATTTTAATTTCAAGCAAGAAATGGTCTGAGTTGATATCTGCTCCTCGTCGTGATCGAACATTTCGTATCATTGTACAGTCTCTTTCTTCGACTAATATATGGTCAATTTGATTACATACCCTTCCGTCAGGAGATGTCCAGGTGCCTTTATATATATTTTTTCGTTCGAAATGAGTGCTCATTATTTTCATCTGATTTTCAGCTGCAAATTCAATTAATAAAAGTCCGTTTTCGTTTGACACTTCGTGTTTACTGAACCCGCCTGTTATGGATCTATGAACTTTTTCTCTGCCAATTTTTGCATTTAGGTCGCCAATGACTATTTTTGCATCATAATTTGGAGTTTCAGCCACTAATCGTGACATTTCCTCGTAAAAACTATCTTTGATATCATCATCTTTTTCATTTGTATGCATATGGACGTTCAGTATACTTATCTTCCTATATATGCCTTTTAATCTAATTTTACAAAATCTATCCGATAGAGGGTGGAATTCTACTACTCGTTTATGAAATTTTTTATGTACCATGAAGCCTGTACCTAAATGGCTAGTTTCTCCTCCACTATTAAAGAAAATATAATCGTCTACCTGTGATATGTGGTTACCTTTAATTTTTGTTTCTTGTAGAGCGGCTATATCAACTTTATATTTTTTGAAACATTGTGCTAAGTTTTTCAGTGCTCCCTCTTCATTTAATCCTCTCACATTCCACGAAACTATATTTGAAATTTTTTTCTTTTTATAATTCTTAACATCCGTACTCATTTTCCTTTTACACTGCCACGTCATTTTCCCGATATCTTTTTTATTAGTATTTTCTAAAAGTTTTTTGACCCGTTTCCATTCTTTTTGCTTTGGTCTTCCAGTTTATTTAATTCTTCGTTCCATATCATAAATTTTTCACCAATTTTGATCTTGTTATAGAAAATTTTTACATTATTACCGTTTGTCCTTTCTTCTTTTGCCCTTTCTCTTATTACTTTTTGCATTTTCCTCTCATTAAGTGTTAAATCACTATCTATAAAAATCTGTTTGCCTTTTAGTTTACTTTTATTTTTAATTATTTTCAATTTATCATCAAATTGTTCAATTTCCACTAAGACGGTTGAAAGTTTACTTCTTTCTTTGCTATTTATTACCGACGCTGCTCTAACATTACAAGGCACTTTTAAAACTTCAGTTAACATATTTTCGACCACTTGTTTTGGTTTCTTTCCCTCTTCTATTTCCAAACCTTTAATTACAATGTTATTTTTTCTTCTGTTTTTGTCACTTTCTTCAACAGCTTTTTTCAAACGCTGAATTTCTTCTTTCATTTCATGCCTCTCCTTATTCCACTTATTTTCTTTTTCTTTCCATTCTTCTCTTAGCTTTATAAGTTCTCCATTAGTTTTCCCAATATCATTTTTTAATTCTTTGTGATTCTCTTCCAGTCGCGTATTCATTTGGGTGTGATTTTCTTCCATTCTTGAGTTCATTTGCATCATCATTTCTTGCATTTCTTTCATCATATTTTTTAATTCATCCATCTTGTTTGTTTCTACAAATTCCTTTTCTTTTATTAGTGATATTTCTTCTGATTTTCTGCAGTCTGGTGGGGTTCTTGTTAATTTTCTACTTTTATTGAATATACTGGCTTCTTCTTCAACCCGTTTTCTTTTTTCAATCGAATCACTGCGCGACCTGAAGTCTTTATTCATAACTTTTAAATGTTTAAATGTGTTTATGTTACGCCACTGGCAATTACAAGACGCGTGCGTACCGCACTAATCACTGCTAAGAGTTGTTGCTTGCGCACCTGTATTGACCTTTGACACTTAACTTTACTGTTTTTAACAATGTTTTAAAAACTTATTTCACTTAACTGTTATAGTTTTGAGTCCGGTTTTCTTTCAGTATAATGGTAAATTCACTGCACTACACACCTTACTTCACTTATTTTAAATAAAAGCGCTCAGTAATTCCTTTTAACGGTTGATTACTGGAGCAATACTTAAGACACTTCTGTCACTTACACTACATAGGCGTACTCCCCTTTTATATACATTCCGAAAAAAAATATAATAATACCGATTCCCTATGCTAGAATCAAAGTTGTACACACTTCCGCTGAAGCCGAAAGTGACACAAAAATCTTACTAAAATCATTTTATAAGTCCCTTTGACTAGTTTAATTTTGTTCCGTAACATTTTTCTGTATCTCTAATAATAAACGAAATATATATATATATATATATATATATATATATATATATATATATAGTATATATATATAGTTTAAAGATTTTATAAATGTTTTATTTTCAAAAATCGATCGTTTGGTTTTAAAAATATCTTGTAATGAAATTTTTCATCTGATTATAATAAATACAAATGTTTTAGGGAACCGAAAACAAATGCTGAAAGTTTTTGTATTTTTTAAATATTCCTTAAAATAAGGGAAATTGTACTGTAGATGGCTGTCGCATCTCTTACAAAGTGAATAACGAATCAGAGCAATGTACATTCGTAAGAAAAATTAGACTTATTTATCTTAGTAAATCACGGTAATTTCTTGAACATTATTTTTAAATTTCTGGCACACGTCACACAAATAATTTTGGCGCCCAACGTGGGGCCCGTGGTTAATATTTTGTTGGTAATATTTTTAAATTTAAAGTTATTTTTCGTGGTTTTGCTTGGTATTTTCTAAATCTCTCTTTACTCTTTTATTTCTATCTTTCTCTTTGCTTTTCTCTCTACATATTGTTATTTGGCACTAATATTCTTTTTTTCTTTTTTTTTCAAAAATGTCACTTACCGTGGAACACATCAATATCTACGAGGAGAGGAAATCAGTTATGAGCTCAAAATTCAAAATTGTTTCTATCCCGGATCAAATGAGGAAAATTTAAACACATTATGTGGATTACTCGAGATGGAAAGTATTGGGCAAACTACAGTTAATGCTGATTATTTTCCTGATCCCATCAATGACTCTCGGACATGTCTGGAAACACTTAAAGAGATGTCAGGTATGATTCAAAATTTTAATAGTAGAAATCGTTTTCATATAGAGCAATTTCAAGTTGAAATAAATTCTCGTTTAGTTGCCTTGTATCTTCGTATTTCTCGTTTGCCTCAACATTTAAGTGACGAGCTTTTGAGATTGCTCTCTATGATCAAATCTGCCCTTTCTTCCATGTCCCGTGTAGTTGGTACTAACCAGGTAGTAAATTTAATTGATTTTGATGAAATACCTTCCACTAATTCTTTTTCAACTACTCTATCTATTCCTATTGCCATGCTAAGTTCGTTCGATGATAGTTGCCAGAGCTTTTTGCAAAAATTGAATGCTATTGGATTTAGTAACGTAAATATTACTCCTACGGTATCTAATGTACATTCTGAAATTCCACCGACACCGCTACCACCTCATCTACCAAGCAGTACTGTTTTACCTCGTTCCGCGACTTGTGATCATAAAAATTCAGTTGCCAAATGGAATATTACATTTGATGGAAATACCGGCCTTAATAGTTTTCTCGAAAATATCGACAGCACGGCTTATTCTCGTGGCGTCTCTCACGAACAATTATTTCGCCAAGCTGGTGATCTCTTTACCGGCCATGCTCTCGTTTGGTATCGCATGATACGCAACTCTATATCTTCTTGGTCGGAACTTGTTTCTAAACTTCGTTCTACCTTTTTACCTGCTAATTGTGATCTAGCTCTTATGGATGAGATTCGGAATCGAACTCAAGCTCCTTGTGAGAAGGTAGAGATTTTTATTGCCATCATGGAAAACTTATTCTGTCGTTTAACTAAAACTCCTGACGAACAAACCAGGGTTAGTTACATTATTCGTAATTTACAACCGCATTTTCAGAGATTTTGTTCACTTCAAAATATTAACTCTCTCTCAGAATTGATTACTATTTGCAAGAGACTTGAAGACACTGAACTTAATGTCTCGCAGTTTAAAAATCCACCAACTCGTTCCTCACATACTTTAGAACCCGATCTTTCATTTCAAAGTAGTTCTAAATCATCCTGTAAATTGGATAGAAATTTTTCTCGTTCAGCCGTTGCAGCTGTAGGTCAAGGGCGTATTCTTAGTTGCTGGAACTGTAATAGTACGGAACATCTTTATCCAAAATGTCCAAAGCCTCGTAATCTCTTTTGCTTTTCTTGTGGTAAAAGAAACGTTACCAAACTTAAATGCCCTAAAGGCCAACGCGCACTAGTGCGCGGCGCTGCGAAACGCGGGTATACACGGCGGCCTAGGAAAATGATGTACTAACGCGCACTTCTGCGGGGCGCGGCGCTGCACTGCGCGGTTTTATCTGTCAAACTTGTAGTTGTCAATGATGAGTACGATGGCGTCAGACTCTGACGAAGAAATTATTATAACAGCATTATGCTGTGCTGTAGTCGAGGAAGAGGAAAATAATGCAAAAAAGAAAAGAAAATGGATTCACGATATAAATAAAAAAAGAAAAACTGAAGGTGAATTTCACAATTTATATCCGCATTTGCTCAATGATGAATTGAAGTTTCATCAATACTTCCGTATGAGCAAAGAGCAATTTCTGGAATTACTGGAAATATTAAAACCAGAAATAGAAAAGAACAATACTACTTTTAGAACTTCTATAGAGCCTAGGGAACGATTGGCCGTGTGTTTAAGGTAGGTATATCTAATTATTATGGAATACCTTCAATGTTAAAAGAATAGGTGCACAGTAAATATTTAGAACAAAATTTTATTTTATAAATTTAACATAGTAACATATCACTAATATGCTGGATACCAAACATAAATAAAAATTCTTAAAAATAAATACTAATAATAATAATAATTAATCCTGTTGTTGAGATGAAGATTGGGTTGAGTTCTGAATTTGTTCAGATGGCTGTGAAATATTTAATGAATAAGGGGGAACAGAATTTTGAATGTTATGAGATGCCTGTGAAATGTTTTGTAAATACTGATAAGATTGGGTATGGGTATGTTGTAAAGTTGCTGGTGGTTGAGGCTGAGAAAAATATTGCGGAAATTGAGTGCATTGTGGAATGGATTGTAAATATTGCGAAGATGAATGATTATATTCTGGATTGGTAACAGCGGAAAATTCAGCGTCATTAACAATTTTAAATATTTTTGATTTTACTTGAACTTGCAAGCTCGGTGGTAATGATCGTACTGTATCTTGTATGCTTTGAAAAAATGTATTTAACGAATCTGGCGATGAATTTACGGGATTCCCGGTATTTGCTGATTTGCGTTCTGTTAAATATTTATGTAAAACTGATGCTACATTAGGGCTGTTTTGTGTACGACGTTTTTTGTTTGAATACGATGTACTTTTGCTACTTTTAGAAGAAGTAGGAGAATCAATTAGAATTTCTTGCTCCAAATCATCTTCCTTGGATTCGTTTGTAGATTTGTCGTCTTCATCGCCAGAATAACATTTGTCTACAATATTTGAAGACTGCTGACGTTCTTCAATATAAGGAAGAATAAAACCCATCTGTTTTTCTAATTTCCAGGCTCTGGAATTTTTTCCTGCGTCGCCACTTTTGGTTTTACGAATCTTCATTGCTTTTCGAAAATTGTCGCGTAGCCTCCTCCATTTATTTTTACATTCAGTAGCTAAAAGAAACACATTTTAAGTTTTTTTATTATTATTATTATTATTATTATTATTTTATTTATTTTTTAATATTTCAGATTTCTTGCAACTGGGAATTCGTTTCGTTCTTTGTCATTTAGTTACCGTTTGGGAGAAACTACTGTCCGAGAAATAGTTTATGAAACATGTAATTTAATTTGGAAAAAAATGCAACCTATTGTAATGCCCGAACCTAGTACCGATTTATGGAAATGTATTGAAAAAGAGTTCTGTGAGCGTTGGAATTTTCCAAATTGCGTAGGTGCTATTGATGGGAAGCACGTAACTATTGAGGCTCCTCCTAATAGTGGTTCTCAGTTTTTTAATTATAAAAAAACATTTAGTATTGTGTTAATGGCACTTGTAGATGCGAACTACCGGTTTATAGTATGTGATGTCGGTGCTTATGGGAAAAACAGTGGTGGTGGTATATTTGCATCCTCAAATATGGGAAAAGCATTATTTAATAATTCTTTAAATATTCCCTCCGACAAAAATCTTCCCGGAACTGATACGTTGGCTCCACATGTAATAGTGGGTGATGAAGCCTTTCCACTTCATAAGCATATAATGCGACCTTACCCCGGGTCACAAATGAGATCAGAACGACGCAAAACGAATTTTTAATTATCGGTTGAGTAGAGCAAGAAGAATATCAGAAAATGCATTTGGGATTTTAATTCAGAGATTCAGAAAATACCAACGTCGTATAAAAATGTTACCCGAACATGTAGATAAAATTGTCTTAGCAACATGTTGTTTGCATAATTTTCTAAGAGGAGAACTGACAACTGGAGATGCTGATGATGACGCAAATACGATTTCTGTTCAAGATTTTAGACGCGTCGGAGGAAAAATAACAAATGAAGCTTTATCAACGCGTGAAATTTTTAAAAATTATTTTGTTTCTTCGGCTGGAAGTGTTCCGTGGCAAAATGAAGTAATAAATCAAGGGCGTAGAAATACATAGAATTGCATATTAATTTCATTGTTTCAAATTTTTATTTTTTAATAACTATCAATAAAATATTGTTTGTATTTATACCTGTGAGATTCATTTCTTCTCCAATTTCAATCCAACAATTATCTTTAACTCCTTGATTGGAGTAATTTGGGTCGCTCATGTCATAAAGTTGTTTATAATTTTGCACTAGTGCAACTAATTTTTCTTCTTCTGCAGTCATGTTGTTTGCTTTATTGCAACCATAGAAAAGAGACTGCAGCAAACACAACCCTAAGTGAGTGTGATTCGGAAAAGGCGAACTTTTCCGAGCGCAGCATTCGGGTGTGAAATCCGCAGGCTGCGCCGCCGAACCTATCGCGCACTGTCGACTGCGCGGCGCGGCGCTGCGGAGCTTCGGCATATTTATTCTCTTGATAGAATACCGAGCAGGCCGCCGCGCCGCGCTCCGCAGAGCCGCGCACTAGTGCGCGTTGCACCATAAGAAACCATGTATTTTATATTTTACAGAAAACGGCGCAGCGCCGCGTTCCGCCGCGCCGTGCATAAATGCGCGTTAGCCTTTACTGTTCAAAAAACGTGTGCGGCGCCTCGGTCTTGCCAGCTGTCGAGGAAAACGCCACCCCAACGCTGGTAAAGTCGTTAGAAAAACCGACAGAGAAGAGTGGTCTCAATGGTTAAACCAAGTCTCTAACTTTTTCACGAATAATGTCATTTCACCTATTTTTAATAAATCAAGTGATGATAACCGACCTTTCGTTACTATCTTCATTCACGGAGTACCTATGACAGCCTTAGATGATTCGGGTGCTAATATTTCTATTGTAGGTGGTCGAGGCTATTTAATGCTAAAACATCTATTTTCTCTAAAACCTAGTGTTGTTCCTACCGTTTCAACTGCTGATGGTAAATTTCATCCAACCCTAGGCAACGTTTTTGTACCTTTCTCGTTGGGTAAAACGAGTAGTCATTTTTCTTTTACTGTCGTTCCTTCTGTAAAACATCCTGTAATATTAGGTGTGGACTTTTGTCGTTGTTTTGGTCTTAAGTTAGACTTTTCTAAGAATTCGTGGCATGCCCAAAATGAAATTGCTTCTCTTAGTGGTGTTTCTAGCCGTGAAAACTTATCTTCCCGTCCTCAAGAAATTCTTAATTCCGTTGTTGCTGATTTTGAAAAGCTCGGATCCCTAGGACTCGGTTGTACCAATAAAATTCAACATGTTATTGATACTGGTGACGCGCTTCCCTTAAAACAGCGCCAATATCCTCTTTCTCCAGTTATGATGGAGTTCGTTAATAAAGAACTGGACAAAATGTTGGAATTGGGAGTGGTTCGTCCATCTGTGAGTCCGTGGTCTAGTCCCATATTACTTGTCAAAAAGAAATCGGGAGAATATCGGCTATGTTTTGATGGTCGGAAACTTAATTCGGTTACGCGTAAGGATAGCTATCCCTTGCCTCGCGTAGATTACATCTTAAGTAAGCTGGGTAATGCAAAGTTTCTGTCTTCTGTTGATCTAAAGAGTGCATTTTGGCAAATTCCTTTATCGGCTTCGTCTAAAGAAAAAACCGCTTTCTCTGTACCAGGTCGCGGTCTGTTTGAGACTAATGGATGAAGTTTTCGGTCCAGAATTAGACCCAAACGTTTTTGTTTACCTGGACGATTTAATTATCGCTACTTCTTCTTTTGAAGAACATATCGTTATTCTCTATAAAGTTTTAGATCGCCTCAAAGCGGCCGGTTTCACTGTAAATGTCAAGAAATGCGAATTTTGTTTACCTTCTCTCAAATACCTTGGTTTTGTTGTCGATCAACACGGTCTTCGTACTGATCCCGATAAGGTATCTGCTATTGCAAATCTTCCTAGACCTAATACCGTAACCGAAGTGCGTAGAGCTTTAGGTTTATTCTCGTGGTACAGGAGATTTGTACCAAACTTTGCCTCTATGTCAGCTGTTATTTCGGACCTTACTAAAGGTAAAGGTAAAAAGTCCACCATTTCTTGGACGTCAGCTGCTGAAGAAGCTTTTAATCAATTAAAAAATGCACTAATATCTGCTCCAACTCTTGCTAGCCCTGATTATAATAAACCTATTAAACCTTTTAAGATTTATACTGACGCTTCCAATTATGGACTTGGAGCTGTGCTTACACAGATTGGCGATGATAATGAGGAACATCCTATTTCATATGCAAGTCGTACTTTGAATAAAGCTGAGAAAAATTATTCAGTTACGGAAAAAGAATGCCTTGCCGTAATTTTCGGTATCTTAAAATCTCGTTCTTTTATCGAAGGGCTTCATTTCGAAGTTATTACTGACCACTACTCTCTTTTGTGGCTGCTTCGCATGCAGGATCCGCATGGAAGATTAGCTCGCTGGTCGGTACAATTACAACAATTTGACTTTAGCATCACTCACCGCCCTGGTAAACTCCATGAATTACCTGATGCTCTATCTAGGTGTCCTCTTGAGGTTTGTGTCATCGACAATAAGACTTTTTTAAATACCCGGGACAATTGGTATTGTCGAATGCGTGAAAAGGTAGTTTTAAGTCCAAACGACTATCCGGACTGGCGCGTGGAAAATAATTTTTTATACAAAAACATCTTATCTCCCTATTCCCTTCCTTCTAATTTGTCTACATGGAAATTAGTTGTACCCAGGGAGTTTCGTAAAGAAATTGTCTCACGATGTCACGATGATACAACTGCCGCTCATTTTGGAATCTTTAAAACTTTTCACCGTGTTGCATCAGAATATTACTGGCCTAAGATGCATCATTTTATTGCCGGTTATGTAAAACGTTGCAAGACTTGTTTGTCTCAAAAAGTTCCTCAAATCCCTCCACCTGGTTTAATGGGCAGGGAAAAGATTATAAAGTTTCCTTGGCAAGCTATCTCGGTTGATCTTATGGGACCATTACCTCCTTCGTCAGCTGGAAATCGCTATATTCTAGTAGTGACCGATTGCTTTTCCAAATTTGTCATTGTTCACCCTATGCGTGAAGCTAACGCTCCAAAAATTTGTAAAATTTTAGAAGAAAATGTTTTTCTTTTATTTGTTGTACCACAAATTGTCATGTGCGATAATGGAACTCATTTCGTCTCTAAATTATTTACAGATCTTATCGCTAAATATGAAATACCTAGATTATGGTATAACGCCAAGTTTCACCCCCAGGTGAATTTTGCTGAGCGTACCAATCGAGAAATTAAAACAGCTATTAGGTCTTATCTCGACAATAATCATCGCGCTTGGGATAAAAATCTTCAAGCCATCGCTCAGGCCATTCGTACGAGTGTGCACGAAGTTACTCGATTTACTCCAGCTTTCTTTACTTTTGGTAGGCATGTTCCAGTTTCAGGAAACTTTTACCGTTCTTTACCTGACAATATCTGTTCTGATTCCCCAGCTGATTATGGCAACTCATTATCAGAGATGTCTGAATTTTTCTTAGTCGTTCAAGACCGTATTCATCAAGCTTATAAGCGAAACGCGAAATATTATAATAAACATCGTCGTCAGCTCGAATTTGATGAAGGTGATCTAGTTTATCGTAGAAATCGAGTTTTATCTGTTGGTTCTAGATGTTTCTCTTCGGCTCTAGCACCTCGTTATGTCGAAAGCAAGGTTTTTCGAAAACTATCTCCTCTCGCGTATCACCTTCACGATACCGACGGAAATGATGCTGGCATCTACCACATAAAGGACCTTAAATCTGCATCTACTGTCCCCGATGATCCTGACACAACTTTTGATGATTCCGTTACGTCATCATCCTTTTTGGAGGGGGGACAGTGAAACGATTTCATTCGTTTCGCGGTTTTTTATTTAAATCTTTTATATTTTAATTAAACATACGACATCTCTAGTGCTGCTGACTGCTTGAGAGGCGAGCGCGGTCTGTACAGGGAGTTGAGTTTCTGCAAGCTGAGACAACGGACGTATCTTTATAGCAATTTGTTTGTTCTAAAATTTTTTATCTAAAGTTATTTTAAAAATCATCAAGATTTTATTTAAAATATTCTTACTCCGGATTTTTTATTTCACTGATTTTGGTGAGTAAAGTAATATTTTTTTGTTTTTATTCGAATCTTTTTTAAAGAAATATTTAGATAACCACGTGTTGTCAAAGCTTGCGAGGAAACCTCCTCAACTTTGTTTCTTTTTTGCTACATCTTATATTCAAAATTTCTCGTGTATCTTTCATAGGAAAGATTCATTTTTTATTAGTTTGCTTAATATTTTTTTGAATACGATTTAGGTTATTTTTTATACTGTGGGATTTAGACAGAGCTCACGCTGATTTACTGTCGTAAGTAGAATTTGTATCGTTCCATTTTTTATTTTCTCTTTGCTTTTGGATGCCATTAGTTACCTTTTTACCGTTAATTATTTTTTTTGGCAGCCAAAAAGTAAGTAATAAACTTTACAAGTCTGTTATATTCTTTCTTTCTCTATTTTCTAGTCTTTTACAGCCTGGCCAGCTGATAGTTTTTTTTGTAAAATTATTTGGAGTATTTTTTGTGTACAATTTTTGTGAATAATCATTTTTGCATTTATTTATTGGTAAATAAATTATTTGTTCATTTTTTATTATAAAGATTTTTTTTTGTATTTTTGCCACGGCAAGTTATTTTTTGGGATCAATTATCTGCTAAAAATTTTTATGTTTTATATTTCCTCCTGGTCCTGGATGGTCGAGGTTTGTTGGTAGTGGAGTGTGGAGTTCCAATCCAAGCTGAATAGTACTGCGACACGTGCACACGTACACAGTACCAACTTACACACAGTACTCAGGCATCACGCACAAACAAACAGCAGTTTGCATTACACAAGAACAACTCACGCAACCGCCAGACACGCTTAGTCCGGTGACACCACGCATTATCCTGTATCCTGCTTTACGCTACTACACTGCTTGTGTCCGACATCCTGCGGTGCTGCTTAATACTAACACGAACAGTACATATTCCGTCGACAAGCCGAACCTCGGTACCAAGACGTCCAGGGACTCACTCCAACGACCTAGCCATTCCAGACCCATCGATATTTTGTTACCCCGTAAAAGGTATTTTCTTATTTTTTGTAATAGGCAATAATTGTCCCCGTTAATTTTTCTTATTGTAGTTTACTAGCCGTAAATAAAATTAGTTTTATTTTCAATTTGTTATTTTCGGTGTTGTTGTGTCCACCATTTTCCTTTCGGCACAACTGGCGCCCTTCCCTATTATTGTTATCACAAATATCTTAGTGACCCACGACCTAGCGATACCACGACCAATTCTGAGCTGTCGAGGTAAGTGTGTGACGAGTGATTTCTCTTCGAGAAATCACGGTAATTTTTTAAACATTATTTTTAAATTTCTGGCATACGTCACAAGGTATAAAAAGATAGTAACTAGGACAATAATTATGAGGAGTCCGTTATAGGCGATGCCATCGTAGATGTCATACGGCTAATATTGGAACTCTAATGCCGGGTATAGGTTTCATTTGTGACATGGCTGTATACGGTAAGTTACTGCTTTTTTATTATATATTATATATTATTATTACTTTAAAACAATATTATAAGTAAAAATAATGACAGACAAATATAAGTAAGTTTAATAAAGTTGTATTTTGACTTACCATAAATAAAAAGTGTGATTTATAACGTTATATACTTCAGTAATCAATGTAATAAATATGTTGTTATTTCAGAAAATATAAAGCTTAGGCTAGTCGAGTACTTTAAATATTTGAACGATTCAACAAGAACTAACATTAATAGAATTTCTTACCTGCTCTGGGAAAGTAATCATTTTCATCAAAATGTTTTGAACACACGTAAGAATGCTTGGTGCGAACTTTCTTACCAATACGTAATTTTAAGACCCACGCTAAATGTTGGTCGACCTTTTCCTCTACTCCCAATCGATTTATTATTGTTACAATTTTTTTCCTGATTCAGGGAATTCATGAAACATGAGATCTGGATGCTTTTTTCTCCAAGAAATACATCCCGGCACGCAACAATACTTTTTACTTATGGTTATATTAAAATTTATACATATAGTTGTTCAAAGCTAGCACGCAATATTATACAAAATATTTTAAACACCAATAAAATACAGTAAACCTTCACAAAAAGACCAATGTAACATGACAGCAATACCCGGCATTAAGGTTCCAAATTTCGCCGCCAGATAGAGAGCGCTTGGCTGGCATCGCCTATACAAAGCGGTAAAAACACTCTACGGCTATCAGATGACAGAGTACTACTTTACCGGTTTCCAGATTTTGTCGCTAGGTGGCTACGAGTTAATGGTCCTCGCGAATAGACAAAATCTCGAGTATGTATTTTAAATTTATTTATTTGTGTAAAGTGATTAAAGGAAAAGAAATTCTCGTCTCTATAGGCCATATCTGCACTTATTTAAATGATGCTATAAGACCAGTAGTTGCAGAAGTAACTGTACAGATTTTTAGAGATTGTTCTAAAGTTGACAACAATTATCGTTTCTTTCACTACTAAAAAATATTAATTCCATTTACTTTACTTTAAATAGAAGTGAACTGAAAAAAATGTCCAAAAAATACATCTAATTTAAGTGAAAATTTTGTTCGGATTTTGGTTTTGTGGCGTTCGATTTTCAACTTAGCAATTAATTCTAACTTTTCTTTTCAATGTAGACTAGAAATTCACTCTTTAAATTAAAATTCTGATTGCCATCTATAGTAAACTTTGAGTATTAAGAAATTGAACCAGGCAAAGCTATTCAGAATAGTTTTACTTGTTGCATGTGAATATTTTTGTTGGTGATTTAAAAATCACACTGTTAATATTATTACAAAGTTCTACATATATTTTGCGTAAAAATTATAAAATACACATAGTATAATGGATTTGTGTTTTATGTGCACGAAGGACTACCACTGCGTCCCTGTGGACGACAGAATAGTGTCCGAAGTGGAGTATCTTATACCAGAAATAGTAAGTCAAATTAAACTTTACTTATCATGAATAGGAAATAATTGTATATACCTCCGTTGTGTATTTTTATTTTATTAAACAGTTGCATAAGTGAGGTTAGGTTAAGAGCCGATATGACCATGTCATACAATCGACAAGTCGCTTAATCGACAATATTATACCGTAGTTTTTGTCGAGTTCTCGTGTTTAATTTTATTAATATTATTTACCTTTATATTTTCGTACGTATTCTTAATGAACAATTGAAATTCTAAATTATTTTATCGTACAATATTACTTTTGTTAACTTCTTCCTAAATACAGTTTTCTCTCCATTTATATTTTGTTTGAGTTCTGCTATCACTGTGATTACATTATTTTCTTTCGTTTTGAAATATTATTTTTGTTTTTCGTATAAAATATTATCAACTAGTGTTAAAATACTATTTTCTTAATTGTATATACCGAACAACGTTATATCCAGTGCTCGTACATTACTAATATTATCTCTGTTACGGCAATTATTTTTTTCTTCAAAACCAAAGATATAATTTTTGTTTTTCTATTTTCCATATTAATAACAAAAGGTTGATTTACAGTCTGAAATGTTTATATATGTTTATTTTGACGTCAGACTTTCGGAGTCTATCCGGGAGAGCCACTTCCTAGAGATGGCAGCACTCCTGACTGACTTATAAGGAAAACATAGTATTTTAAATAAGTGCTAGCAGTGGTGGCTTGTGGCAAATTATTTACTTAAAATTATAAACTCTGCTTAATCAAAAAATCATGGAATATATTGCTAGCTAGAAGCTCCGCTGTTTTTATTTCATAATTTATTGTCCAGCAAAAATCATCGAGTAGGTGTAGAGTATTTCTTGCCAGGATAGGATAGATTAGGAATTAAAGAAAAAGGTAGCTTTGATTAAACTAAAAAAAGAAAATAAACACACACTATATGTAATAAAAAAAAATAATAAACTGCCTAAGCTAACATAAACTCTGAAAATACATTACATAAATAAATTCTTAGCAAAAAAAATTAATGTACTGAAAATTAAACATTTTTAAAAATTAGTAGAATACCTCTATTTTTTTGAACCGCATTATAATCTATTACACTTTTATAAAATTTATCTTCTTTTTTGATCGTTGAAATAAAATCTTTTTCGATTGAAATTAATGTAATATCGCTAAGTCGATTTTGATCCATAGAATTGCGTAGATAAGTTTTTATGTGCTTTAAAATTGTAAAACTCCTTTCTACTGATTGGAATAGTCACAATGATGTTCAAAAACTTATAAAATTTTGGCATGCAAAAATGTGAATCGTTTTTAAAGTTAACATATCAGTTGATGCCTTGTTTCTATTAAATAATAATATGTCGTTATAAATCACAGAAACCTCATTTTTTTAATTTAATAGAGTCCAAAAAAGAATATTGTTCTAGCAAATTTTTAAACGAATTTTCAGGAAATTCTTTTAAATAATTTAGATATTTTTCGGCGGTCAAAAGATCAAAAAAGTGTAAGTTGTCTAAATCAGAAAATCTAACTTGAATTTGGCCAATTATTGTCTCTAAAAAAAAGTAGTTTTTCTTTTTTTAAGAATTGCATCTGTTTCAAAATTTATTCTTCTAAATATGTCATTAAAAAACACTTGTCATTTCGAAACATTTCTAATATTTTTGGTAACGAACTTAAACCTTCTTTTGCTAATGTAATATCTGTATTTCTGCTTTGTAAAATGGATAAAATCACTTCAATTTGTTCAAAAATTAAATTATTATATATTATAGCCAGACCCCCAATCTAAACATTCCTAGAAGAGCCGCTGCACTGATACCGACATTTGCTAATGATCGGAGCTCATGCCTCCCTTGCCTATGTTTTCTCTCTGTTCAACTCATATATTTAATCTTTCTTCTTGAATTGATTCAAGGTCAAAACTAGCCTTCTCTTCGCTTTAAAGGGGGATAGGTGGAGACAAATTTTAAGTTTGTCTCCGGCTCTTTAAATAATATTTATTTCTCTCTTTAAATAACACATATAATTAAAAGAATGTCTACTAATATATTTTTCTAATATAATAAATAAATCTTCATATATTCCATTTATTATTTGTAGAAAGTATTAAAATATTTATTAAACGTGCACATTTTCTTTATCTGTTGAGAGGAGGCAGTGTCTCCCTTGCCTCCTCTGACGAGCCGCTACTGAGTGCTAGTGATATTTTGATTCTTTGTTTTGAGGATATTTTGTTATATTTAATTCGATTCAAATTTGTTTATCGAAATTTTCGATATATACATTTATTTTAACGATGCTGTGCGGTCTTTGATCGAAGTAGAAGCAGATTATAAAAGGAATATAAGATTCACAATTGCAGTTATCTACTTGTTAACTAATTACTTAATTATTTTTAGCTGGACATATTATTATTATATTACAAGGCAGATAAACGGAATAATTTATTTTTATCAGGGTTGGCAAATATCATGATATTTATATAAATATCAAAATATCATAATATCGGATATATATCCGATATATATCAGGAATTTCGTTCTTAGGCTATATGCAAAAGAAAACATGAAACGTAAAATACCTTTATTTTGGTAAACAACAAAGATCAAACTTTAGTTTAAAATAACAAAAACAAGACAAAATTATTATTATTTAAGTAACAAAGAATAACATTTTTCCTAAATATATTATATAAATAGTAAATACCTAAATGAGTAAATACTATTGTAGTTTGACATATGATATAAAATATTCATATTTTTATTTAAGTTAAACAATAACTGTTGCCACGTTTTTATTTTTATTCAAAATATCAAAAAATTTTCACTCTGGGTATTTATTTTATAAAAAATTAATAAGTGATATATATCATGATATATATATCAATCAATAAATATCGGATATATATCAAGATATATATCATGGTATATATCACTTGATATATATCTGCCAACCCTGATTTTTATATAGAAATAATTAGGCTGTGTCTTCAAATATCTAATTTGAATCAATCGTAAAAACATTAAATACAATTGTCAGTAGTGCAAGCAATCTTTATTGCTTTGTTATTATATTTATGTATTTTTTATATAAATACACCATAAAAAAATTTATAAAATATATCTTATAATACCTATTATTTTCTTATTTTTTTTTAATGTTACAGATTTTATTCATAGGTACATAAATATAAACATGTATATCACGTTCTTTGTTTTGCTCGTCTTTCTCCTGATATGGCTCAATTTCTGGTATTTTTATCGTACAATCGTAATTTATGGCTGATATGTGCTTTCCGATTTTTAATGCGATTTTCCACTTATTTTTAATATTTCTCTTTTTGAGAAATAATGACCGGATATGTCAACAATTGCAGACAAATACAGAACAATATCTCTTTGACTTGCTGGTCGTTGTTGGTTGTTGTTTACTTATAACCCTATGTGACAGTACAACGTTTTGCCTACGTCTTAGATGTTTTATTTTGCCACCAGATGTCAGACACTTTGTTGGCTCTTACCAATATAAAAAATTGATTTTAAAGCGATAGTAAATAATCAAACACAAAGTAATAACTGAAAAGGGCTTATCTAGAGTTGGTGGAATCCGAAGAAACAGAACGTCGGAGGCTCTCGGCCAGACAGCGGCCAGATCAGTAGCGTCACACGTGCTGCTTGACTTGGGATCGGAATTTCCGTTATCTCCGGTTCCGTTGGAGAATAATTGTCCCACAATTATATTCTCGTATTTTGTAGTTACTATAAAGGCATACAACCCAAAGTAACAAGCCTACAAAAGGTTGTAGTTGAGTATTGGTGGTAAGGGTATGCACGCCACTGATTAATATGAAGATCGAAAATTACGAAATATTTCTTTAATGTGATATGAAAACAACAACAATGAAACAGAAAATTGTATACACAATTACCAATATAACTCACTGTGTATATCTTTCAATATAAAATCTCAGGAATGAGGATTTAAGAAATGCGACCGGGATGGGTTTTGCATATGGCAGATATTGATTCGTCATTTCCGTCCAAAAAAACTATGGGATACAACAAACTTAAAAATGCTCTAAATTGTGTAGTCATAATTTACAATATGATAAATATAATTGTGAAACACAAAAAGTAAGAAGTAAAATATTTACATACAGAAAATAAAGTAAATACAAAAATTAAATATTTTATTGTCCTTTAAACAATATAATTATAATTGTTGAAATAATTATAATACGTAATAAGTACATATAACAGTTTCCACTGACTTTTATTTAAATAAAATAAGGTTTATGAACAGTAGAAATGTATATTCTGACCCGTTATTTAAAATTACTATGATACGGCAATGAAATTATCTCTTGACATTTAAGTTTTTAAGTTACACGACGGGGCTCATTCTCATTTAGCAATATGCAATATAATTCATAATATGTATATCAATGTGTAGTTTCATTTTTCATTATAATAGTTGTACGTTGCAAAATACTTACTGATGAAATTAAATTCCTAAACTTTTGTTGTTTATGGTTTGGGAACACAACTTACCTTAATTATTACTATAGTGGAATGCTGAATATGCAAAGAAAGTTAAATTATTGCGATACAGTTAAATTTTATTTCTATAGGGTGAAGAACGCGCTGCTAAATTAGAATTTAGTGCAAGCACATGCAACTTATTCATATGCTCAACAAGAAATGAGTCAATCCCGGGTTTTCAAAATGGAGACTTTCGTCTCAGTTTTTCATCTAGCCACTATATTGCAACCCTCCTTTCTGAGATTTTATATTCAAAGTTTATTTCTTCATTAGTCGTAATGTGTTGAATCAATTGTAATTAGTTTTGACTTATTTACACGGCTAACAAAATTTCAATAAATCAGAAATTCCCTAACTGTCCGATGGCGTACTGAACATATAGCCTTCCGTAATGTGATGCCTACATAACCTATAAGTTGTACATTAATGGTTACTTACATTTGTGATCGTAGGAACAGACAAAAAAAATAAAAAATACTTATGTAAAGATACTGGAGCTTTTGCTTCACGCAAACAACAAATTAATAATGAGGTGCAGATCATGCAATAATAATTAATATTTGTCAATACATTTGATAATTAAAATATATAATTATATAATATTCACTTCTGGACCAGACTGTACGACATAAGGCTTTGGGGATAATACTCATGCGCAGAAGTGTTAAACATCTATCTCTCTCAGGCTCGTTTCCCGCTTGCATAAAAGCTTACAAGTTAGCGTTCCAGTATTATTATATTCCAGTGACATGTTGACGAGTAGTTCGCGGAACTTTATTCGCCTATTCTAGTAGTTCTGTGGTGACACCAGAATATATTTTCCTGTTGGTGGTATTACATTACTCTATTAATTTAAGTTTTAAATATATAGTTCGCACAAAGAGTTAAATATAAACAGTATAATGGATGTGTGTTTTATGTGCACGAAGGACTACCACTGCGTCCCTGTGGACAACAGAATAGTGTCCGAAGTGGAGTATCTTATTCCTGAAATAGTAAGTCTATTTATACATATCTACCATATACTTTGTATATTTGTTATTAAATGGTGCAAAAGTGAGGTTAGGCTAAGAGAGAATATGAACATATCGTACAATCGACAAGTCGTTTGATCGACTATATTTTTTTCATACAGGCGATTTGAAACTCCGAAATATACAGAAAAAAAAAACAATTGATGTACAATGGGGAAGTTTAGCGTATTTTTTTTATTTTTTTTTTTTATCAAGATTGCCTTCAAAAGTGATATACTATATTTTATTTCAACCAAAGATGCCTAGATTTCTTAAAAACTGAAATTTTATACATAAATGACGTCAGAGTGGCTCGCGGAGAACGTATCGTCTATCTTAACCAGCGCACGCTGGGTTCCCATGGCAACAGAGAAGCGTGTAGTGTAATGCCGCAAGATACAACCTACGTTCAAAAAGACAGGTCTCACCATCCCATCTGCGCAAGCGTATAATTCACCTGTGACGTCAGAGTGGCTTGAAGATAAATCATTAATTATAAATAATTGGCAACGTAATTTTAATTTTCAATTACAGTTTAAGTTATAATTATTCATATACTTACGACTAAAAGATATTTCACATCTAATTTTAACCACGCTAAACTTACCCATTGGACTCATATATTAGCGAATAATATTTGTAGAAATATTATAAAATATGATATTATTTCCAATTTTCTTATATTTATATCTCGCTATATACAGGCTGACCAATGTTTTAAGCATGGAGATTTGGAGAACTATAAGAGATACAAAGTCGGTTAAATTAGACAAAATTTGCCTTATTTAGGGGTCATTTTATATGTTTTTGCTTTACCCAAATTGCATAGGTGGCTAGATATGATCAAAAAATGTAAATTTATCAATTTTCTGTTTTTGCTTATAACTTTTTTATTTTACTACGAATTCACTGCAGTCCTCCAAAGTTTTATTTCTCATACAGATTTCGATTAATTGATACCAACTTTAAATTTTTATATGGACCTCAAAGCAGGCTGTGAGACCGTAGGAGAAGTCAAGAAGATTGATATTTTAATCTATATTTCTATATCCATTTAGCTATCACTATCTGAAATACTAGAATAAAATTATCTTCTTGCTTGCTACATTTCATGAGTATATTATGAGAATAGATTTTACATTTCAGACAATCATCAAGTTGGGTATTCCACTGCGCATCTGTTCCGTGTGTGAGGGGGCCCTCGACGCCTTCAGCAAATTCAAACATTCCAGTGTGGAGAGCAGCCGGCGCCTAGAGAGCAGCATCAGGGCCCGCGGGGCCCCGGAGCCCCCGCTTCACACAGGCAGGGCCCCCGTTGTGGGCCAATATGACACATCTGGTACCCAACCCGAGAAGATAGAAGAGAAGTCTATTAAAGAAGAACCTGTAGAGGAAACATGGCCGGAGTGTCACTTGCACATAAACAGCGCATCCCCAAACCCTGCTTTGCGGGTAGACAGGACATCTCCAGATACATACAGAGCTCTTCCCAATCCATTCGTTCTGTTAGAAAGTGTATTGCCAAAGAAGAAATTGCATAAAAGCAGAATGTCTCTAAACACTGCATTGCACACAGATATCTCCATTAAGGAAGAACAACTGGAAGAAACGCCACAAGACCGACGACTTTATAATTATATAAAGGAAAACATATGTAAGAAAGAATATGCAGAAAATAATAAAATGAATGATGATAAAGATAAGGAAAGAGAACACAAGACAGATGAGAAGAATCCAAGGGTGGACACATGGGAGGAAGTGTGGGAGGAGAGTTCCGCTGAGTCCGAAGAAATAATTGTAAAGGAAAATGACAAGAATTGTAGCAAAAATAATGAAATTGACACAAAGGAAAGTCCCCTCTGTAATAAAAACTTAAAGATAATGCATAAAAAAGAAAATCAAAATAATATTAGTAACAAATTATTCATACGTAAAAATAATTTATCGCGTCGTAAGAAACAAGTACAGAGGCGAATAAAATATTTACCGTGTAATCTATGTACAAAAACATTTATTTATAAATACGATTTGAATAGTCATATAAAGTTGCATAATGGAATCAAAAATATTCAGTGTTTTATTTGTAAAAAAAGATTTTCTAAAAAGCATAATTTGAGACAACATTTAAATACTCATAATGGACAAAAAGACTTCCGCGGTAACACAAACACTAAAATATTTACGTCGGAAACTGAGTTAAAAAGCCACAGTACAGAACAAGAGAGCATCCGAGTAAACAAAGCGTGGCCGTGCTCTGTGTGTCATAAGATATTTAAATTTAGAAGTTATTTGGATCGGCATCTGAAAGTTCATTCTAAAGAGTATCGGTGTGAAATCTGCAGTAAATCGTTCACGCGGAAACGTGTTTTATTGAAGCACGTGAAAGTACATTCTGGAGTAAGATACTTTTATTGTAATGTCTGTAGTAAGTCATTCACAAATAAATATTATATACGCGTCCATATGAAAATTCATTCCGGAATAAAAGACTATCAGTGCAATGTCTGTAGTAAATCATTTATGCTAAAGTCAAATTTAAATGCTCACATGAAAATCCATTTGAAAATAAAAGAACATAAATGCAATGTCTGTTTTAAAACATTTACGTGGAAGTTGAGTTTAAATGCTCACATGAAAAGCCATTTGCGAATAAAAGACTATCAGTGCAATGTCTGTAGTAAATCATTTATGCTAAAGTCAAATTTAAATGCTCCCATGAAAATCCATTTGAAAATAAAAGAACATAAATGCAATGTCTGTTTTAAATCATTTACGTACAAGCATAATTTAAATAGTCACATGAAAATTCATTCTGCTATAAAAGACCAACATTGTGATGTCTGTAATAAACCGTTCAGATATAAATCTTATTTAAAACGTCACATGAAAGTTCATTCTCAAATAAAAATAAATCATACAAATATAAGTCTCGATTAATTACTGACATGAAAACTCATTTTAAAACTGAATATCTTACGTAATTTAATGTTTAACAGAAAAGTCTTGTCGATAATGTTAAAGCAGAGAAACACCCATAAAGGAACCAGGTTGCCCGCTTACTGCTTACAGCATCGGGAATCTACCTCTTATGTTAAACATTGTGAGTAACGGGTACATTTATTATTTAACAATATTCATATTATTAATTATTATTTGTATTGCCCTTTCCTCGCTTAATAATTATTTTGAACTTTTTTAGCATTAAACATACTAGTTGATTAAATATAAGTTATGTTAGGAATTATCAATCTATACTTTTATCACTTTATGTGGCATTTATTTTTTATTCTGATAAGAATCCTGTTGAGCATTTGTAGACCATAATAAGAAAGACTAAAGCTGGTATCAGACAGATGCACATGTCTAAATGTTAATAAAAATGATATTTGTTTTTCTTTTTGAAAATGTACTTTACTTGTATTTTTTTGTAACTTGTATGAAACAATCAATGTATATTATTTTACATTTTACAAGATAAAACTGTTTTTAATGCTGATAAGAGGAATTGACTGGCGAATCTATCACCGTGAAAATAAAAATAAGTTTATCAAATTTTATAAACTTAATAAATAACTCATATTTTTTAATTGCACAATCTGGTGTTTTTTACTTACTTAATCCTGGCGTTCTTATCTAGAATTTTCTCCGGTCTTTTCTATCTGTTGATATTTTTCTTGTGTGTTCCTAGTTTTCTCCTCGACCTCTGACGCTTGTTGTACTTCTAGCTGTCAGGTTTACTGGGTCGTCCTCTTTTTCTTTTTTCCTGTGTCTCTTACTTTAAACATTTGTACTGTATAGATGTTCAAGCCATCTTATTTTGTCTAGTCTTCCATGCCCTTCTATACAAGAGTTCTACCGAAAATTACTGCAAACTACTAATAAAAAATCTGATGTGTCCAACACAATACCTCTCGCTACTGTAGTAATATAATCTATATAAGTTTTTCAATACATTTAATTTGTGGTTTTAAAATTAGTTTGTAATTGTAATTCAGAATATTTTTAATTCATTTCATACCTAAAATTTCCTTCATAAAATCTGTATGTACCAATATGACAGCTGTTTTTGACGTTACTAAAACCGGAACTGAGCTTACCTTGATTCACACATGCAATATATTCCTTAAATATGTCAAATTTTGTGAACATATGAATAACTCATCTGTTTTATCGAAATTCCTCAGCCTCAACGATATGTAAAATTATTATTTTTTTTTTCTATCTAGCTAGAAGTTATATATAAACGTAATTATGCATATCGGTAGAAAATTAAAAAATCTTTATATTTAATAATAACGTAATTTGCGAAAAAATGGTATTAGAGGTATTTTTTTGGAAAAACTGTTTAAAGCTTCAAGTAAAGTACTACTTCCGGTTAACCAATTGTAGTCAAAATCTAATCAGTTTATCATATTTGAATATAAGTCTTAAGTACCAAATATTATATTTTTTACATGTATCTTATTGGAGTTATCGTGGACGAAAAATCGTCACAGACACACACACACACACGACGGACATACAGACATTACGGTAAAAATAGCGAAATCGTATTGTAAGGACCCTAATTCGTGCTCATATGTTGAAAACTCACACTCGAGAAATCTGACCAAAAACAATACCTCCCTTATCTATATATTGATACGCGGGAGGTAAAAATAATTTTTTTTTTTATATACTCTCCTTTTAACTCAACACATTTAAGCATTTGATAAAACCAATCGTTGAAGCAATAAATTCATTCTTTTGGAGACACCTGAGAGACCAAGTTTCCGTAGGATGCAACCGCATCATTTGCACTTGTATATCGGAAACCACGTATGTTATCTTTTAATTTAGGAAATAGGAAGGAATAACAAGGACAATTACTTGGACTCTGTTAAATAGGCTTTAGTTTGTGCAGCAGTATGTGGGGATGCATTGTCCTGGTGCAATACTAGCTTACTTCCAGGCCGATTTTCACTCCCTTGTGAAATACCTGTGGCAAACAAATTGTTGTATACCAATTAGCAGTTACTGTTTTCCTATCTTCTTATGTAATATTGACAATAGGACCGAACTTATTATAATGATTTCGTGTCGTCTCGAACTAGTATCTCATAAAGCAGCTGAGATGGGTGTCGAACTGCGGCGGAAGTGTTAAAAGCTCTCGGCTACGTTGATGCTCTGTGAGTCCACGGCTGAATCGGATATACGATCTATTTCTCCAGCAGGAACTAATTCCCTAGCAGGACACAAGCCAGCACCAAGCAAAACAAAATCCAAACTAAAAGAAATCACACACAAAATTGTTAAACTGGAAAAGTCAATTTTTCAACAAACTAAATCTCAGTAAACTATAAAATACCAAAATCTTTTCAAAGATTGAACTCAAACAAAAAGTTATACAATGATGAATTGACGCAAGCAGTGGCAAGAAAGATATGAAAGGATAAGAAAAAATTAAAGGATGATATCGCAAGTTGTCACAACGCGACAAGTCGAAAACCGACACTCGTCATCCGGGTTCGATTTAAAAATTCACTCGATTCAACCTCTGAATACTCTCAACAAAACCAACATAACCCCAATATCAAAGGCTGACTAAACTTAAACTCTAAACCCAACTTAAACACAAACGAAAGCTAAAATAATGAACTGACGACAGACAATTTACTCTTTCCTACGTTCATTCACTTAAGATAGGGAAAGGGAATGATAATGAATGATTTGTGAAGTGATAACAAGAATTTTTAAAACAGAAATTACTTTAAACTAATCGATCAAAATCCAAAATTTGAGTGTCCATCTGGACACTAAAAATACGGTCAACTTGAATTGATTGCTCTAATTATACAGAAATTACAAAAAAATAAGTTAAACAAAATTTAAACACTTAAAACTACGCAATATTTATTTATACGATATTTATATTACCAACTATTTATTTTGACATGCACTGACCGACACTGACTTCTTTCATTGACTCTCTGCACACTCTGACCGAGACTAACTTCTTTACTTGTGATTGCTGTTTCTGTAACTGATTCAATATCGGTAGCTTGTTTGGCTGCGATGGCAGCTGTTTCATTACCAGCTATTCCGACATGGGAAGGGATCCAGAGGAAGACTCTGTTGTTGTTGTGTTGAGTCGCTGGGATTTGGAGTTCTGTTTATTGGGTTATTTAGGTATATGCTTTGGATACTGTGTATAGAATTTTGGGAGTCAGTACAGTGGCGCTGACTTTTATTTCTGTCGGGTGCTCAAAAACCTAAAGGATATATTCCACATATATACCCCAAAAAATCAGAAATGTAATTAAATGTAAATGGAGCAGTAAAACAAATGAAAAAAATAAATGTATTTATTAAATTTTAGTTAAAGAATAAAATCCATGTATTAGCAATAAGTTTGTATACTGTTACGTGAAAATAGCAGTTGCTATGAAAAATAAATATCAAACGTCAAAATCTGCGTTAGAATGAAAATAACGTAGCTTTTGACGTTTGATTTTTATTTCTTCCTGGCAATTGCTATTGTCAGGTAAAAGTTTTTCAAACTTAATATCAATATAGCGTATGTATTTTTAGTTTAACAATTAACTTCAACATATTGGATTTGTATTTTTATGTAGATTCCAAATATATCAAAATGTGTAGGGTATTCCATTTAAAATAAAATAAAAATAGATCCCAAATCTTGAGAACCATTGGTTGAAATAAAATTTTGATTCGGTCATTTTAATAGTCTTTTAATATAGAAATTGTTTGCTTTAAATGACGAAAGAAAATAACTAATACAAAATTACGTAGGATTCCAAAGAAAGAAACAAAACTTATAATTTCTTGAGGTAAATTTAAAATATTTTAGAACAGAAAATAACTTCATTGTATAATCCTGTCGCTGAAGAAAATTGAAAACGGTAATTGAATAGTTTTTGTTTCGTCAAATGGCTTTCCTTTACATATTTTATTCTCATTTATGTTTATTAATCTATAACATATTAAAGTTACAACAATAATAGTTAGTTATACATACAATATAGTGAAATGTGTTTCATGTTTAGTATCTAATTCTTTCAGTAGTCTTATAGTAGGAATAGTTTTTGTAAATTCTTCTATATTTTGCAAAATCTTATATTTATTTGATTTTATTTCCAACATCATTGATAATGAAAACTGAAATTTTATTTCTTTGTATTCATTTACAAAAGGTTTAAAAACATTAATTTTACATTGTCTAGTACTAGAAATTTGAAATATTCCTTGTGTGCTTTTTGTTTCTTTAATATTTTTGCAATCAATTTCAACATTGTCTTTATCAGGGCTAAATATAATTAATTCATTAGAATTTGGTATACGAATTATATTATTATAGGATGTTATTTGTTAATTTCACATTTATTATTATTGCTGTACAACAACTGGTTAGTACTTATTATTATAACAAGTATAAATCAGTACATTATAGTTTGTGTTTAGATGTTAGCTATGGCACGGTTTGCACATAATGAAGGTCGATTATTTATTCAACTAACCTACTACTTTTTAGTGCGATATGCTATCTGGTGGCGAATTTTAGAAACCCTCCGAGAGACATTCGTAGTTTATAACCTATGTTTACAACGTACGTTTGACGACATTTTATTTATAACTTTGGTTTAATTTTAAGTTTTTTTGCTGCATTTTCGTATTTTTATATTGTTTTATTATTGTATCAGTTTGATATATACCAAACAGTCTTTTTAAAGACTAATTTTCGTGTGGTTATCGTTTCTTTCTTTGATTCTTTTGCATCTTTATTTCTTTTGCAATATATCAAATATACATTGTTGTGTACCAATGTGCAATTCATGGAAAAAACGTAACTCAGATTTACACTTTTTTTCGATTTCCTAGTGATAATTCTCAAGTACAAATGAAAAATAATTTTAACAAGTACGAATTGGTCAATAGGAAAAGGTGTGGATAAACGTTTTAAAAATTTGAAAAAAGTAAGCCCTTTCATGAAGGTGTGCTCCTTACATTTTGATGAAGGAAGCGCCTTATATAAATTGATAACGTAATACACCTGGGTGCCTATTCTGTAACTTATAACACTAGTGATACGCGTTTAAAAGTGTTATAATCTAACTGCCATCTAGCGGTTTTTGAGTGCAAAGGGCAATGTGACGTCACTCATTTTGTAAACGATTCACTAGAGGGAAGAGTAGTGTTATATTCATTTCACTATTGTTATACTGACGTTTGGTTTGTGCGCTTGGCGGTATTGAAAGAAATAATTAGGAAATAACAAACAAATTACTAAAGAGAATCTTGAAATTATGCAAATATACGCAATTGACAATAAACACAATTTTGCACAATTTGAAATTTGTGCCAGGGAGTAGTGCCAACTTAAAAATTATTTTACTAAAACTTTCAAATACAAAAGATCCTAAGATTACAACATTGTACAATTGACATGAGACGTCAATCAATATAACACTTCAAATCGTTGAAAAGTTGCAGAATAGGCACCCTGGTATATTCTAACAAAACACTGATAATTTGTTATTTGAAATGTTCCTTCAGTAATATGCGGTGATGAATGCAAAGCCGATGATTGTAAACATAATCCATATAGATTGACCTCTTCATTTGTAGACGCCAAAATACCGCATAAAATTATATGACCGGCATTAAGAACTTCTTACCCTTCATACACAGTTCTGGAATTTTTGTTTCCTTTATAAAATTAAAGCATTCCATCAAAGGAAACCTTAAATCTTCTTCAGCATTAAACTGATTCATAACCTGAAACCTCGAAAAATAAAGGAATAATTTGAATAATAGCATGACACAGATAAACCTATATTGCTTTTTTACAAAAAAAAGGTAGTGGAATATAGGTTATATTAGTTTATTATGAATGAATTGTATATAAATACATTTATCTACTTTAATCATTTATTTATTGTATTGTTTCAATGTACTTGTAATTTGTTTATACGGTAATAAAGTATTTTTAGATTAATAAAAAACGCATATACATCACATTTTTTGCATGTATTGTCTAACTTTTTATTTATAATAATATAGTACACATACATTGCATGTTAATATATATTTATTAAACAATATATTGTAACTGAAATAAATAATGAAAAGAATATGTCAACCGCCGGGATTTGAACCCGAGACCTACATCTTGCCGGGATGTTGCTCTACCAACTGAGCTATGGCTCACTTGGCTGTCCTATCACGTCGGTTGACATATTCTCTCACGGAATTACTGCTAAGACGTCGTTTAAGGACGTTACTAGTCACATGTTTTTTTTTTTTTTTGTAAATTTCATTTGCTGTTCTCCAGGTGCTTGTAATTTCTTCCTCATGTATCACCACCTCCAGAATGCTATCTGTAACTTAAATATTAAAATATAGTTATTGCTAAATTATCTTTTACACACATATCTTTCATTGGTATAAATAAACTACTTGCAAAATCACTATCTCGTAACTTGTCAGTGTGTCAGTTTCTAAGTAACAACATTGCATAGCAACAATCACGTTAATTGTTGTCTCCAAATTCCTTTAATCCTGTTGTATGTCTACCCTTGGTGTTTTCCTGGTTTATATATCGTTTTACAACTACGAAATGTGATCTGCAACAAAACCTAAAAATCATAATACATTGTTTATTAACTTATTGTTGCATGACATATATTCACATATACACAAAATGCTTGCAATAATACGTAGTTTATTGTTATAGGGAGTGCGCCGCGAAAGAGTTGGCCCCTGGCGGAAAAATGAGGAAGTTGCTAGTGGTGATCAGTACACTGAAATGCCATATAACTAGTTGTAACTTATTGGTTGTTTTACGTTTTTGGATTATTTAAACCATATTTTTTTACATTTAACACAATATGGAAAGCCGGAGGTATTGTTCAGTACCTCAATGTAAAAGTTATGCCACAAAAGATATCGTTTGCATTATTTTTCCCACAAAAATAACTTGCGGAAAGTGGCAGATTGCTTTGAGAATAGGCAAAATGGTTAGCAAATATATGACTGTGTGTTGTAAACATTTTAAATACAACTTTAAGAATGAAGATTATCCAATAATATAGAAATTGTTTATGGCAAATAACATGCATTGTAATAATGACGCACATGCACAATACTAAATTCTAAATATACGAAACCCATATATAAGGACACATAAATGCTGTCCAGCTGTAAAGGATTAAAAAATAAAAATAAAACGAATTCTTCGTATGGTTTTCCCTGTTTAATATTATGTTCAATTATTACACTCCAGCAAAAGTTAAAAATTCGATCTGCGATTCTGATGACTTATTTTAAAACTTTGTTGCTTTTTTTTAATGTAGCAAAAATCCTGAATTCTTTTTGTCTGCGGAGGTTTGCAATACATAGGATAATATATTAAATTTGTCTAACAAACTACAACGAACTACATGGCCAGTTAAAAATACGGCTTCTCCTCGTAAGGTTCTGACTCTTTTATCGATATATTAAAAATATGTTACTAATAATTATAGCCATAGTTATTAAAAAGGAAATATATTAATAATACTGTCATATAAAAGAAATAAACACAGGAAAATTCGGATAAATAAATTAATATCCACAGAAAACTTTGCAATGGCTATACAAAACAATGGCATCTATCACCACTAACGACCATTTTTAAATGTCCTTCGGTGAGACACCTAGCGGCCGGCGCACTCCTTATAACATTAAAAATCCTCGTAATTAATTAATAAGTGGAGTGCATGAAACATTCCAATAATTTTTCACTGCTCTGCTTAGGTATTGAATTATGCACTTGTCGAATCTTCAAATATACTATAATATTACATCAACTTCTTCAAACCTCGACTTTTGCATTTTTCAACTGTGCATATAATTTCTTTAACTAGAAGTTTCTTACGCGCCTGTAATCTTGCTCATGTGCTATCTTCTGCATTTTGCTAACAATTTTTGATCAAAGTCAAAGATCAAAGTGGATACACGGAACGTTTGTTCACCGCTACATTAATTTGATGGTTTTGTTACTTTTAGTTTTGTATTGGTATTAAACAGTTCGCAGTTATTTTAATAGATGTCGCTGAAGAGTACAGAAATGTCAAATTTAAAAATGTTTTTAATATCTAAATAAAAACATAGTAACATTTTAATGTAATTAAAATCATTATTGTATTTTGTAAATAGATATAAAATTGTTTGTGTTAATAAGGTCAATTTTAAAAGTCTTATTATTTAATTTAATAAATAAGAAAATATGTAACTTTTAAGTAGTCATTAATGTAAATTTCTTGCATGACGTAAGATTAAAAATAAAAACATTTTATGGTAAAACTACTGTATATAATATTTTTTCTTGACCATTATTATTTGCATGCAATATTCTTTTCCTATCTTATGTCAACTAACACGCTTCACTCTGTGCAACACCAGGGTAAGAATTTATTTAAGGTCAATAAACAATAAACCCACAAAATCGAATACTGCTCTTCTGTGGCGCTTTGTCACTTTTATTGTTGTTAATTTAACAAATACCATCGACCTTCTTTATATTTTATGAGATCGATGGCCTCTGTACATCTTTGAGGAATTTTGTTTGAAACTCAGGGACTAGTCTGAGTTACCAACAGGTATCTGAAAGGGGTGCTGAAGCGAACGTCTACGAAGAATCATCTTGGAAAAGGTTTTGTTTAAAAAACAATTCCTTAGGAAACAACTGAATGTGATTGAATAAATATAAATAATAATGAATAAAATGATTCACCCATTACATGGTTTTATTTTGGCACACTCTTGTATCACCTGTACTCTAAACTCATATACCTATTAGTATAATAGGTATATGTCTAAACTAAATGAAAATCGTAGTGCCAACTTAGACATAAAATAAAGAACAAGAAGCAATGTATTTCTTTAATTTCAACAATAACAAAAAGAAAACAGACAATTAAAAGATGATATATATATATATATATATATATATATATATATATATATATATATATATATTATTATTAAATTTTTTTATACTATGTATATATTGCTTATACATATTTAATATTGTGCATACAATAGAAAATAAAATAAATTTACAATATTTTTAAATAAATAATACATACGAGTACATTTATGAATACAATATAGTCTTCTCACTCATTTTCATTTGGAGTGGGTGTCTCACAACTTCTATGGAGGAGGCAGTTTATAAACGTATAAATTCTACATCACGTTTCTGAAAAAATATCCATTATAAATTTAAATTACTATTTTATTTAAATTACTTAAATAATTAATAATTTACATTTAATTTTCTTACCAAGTGTTTCTGGACACACAATGTTGTCCTGAGATTTTTCATATTTGAGATAATATTCAACACAATGTGCTGTTATAGAACATGATAAGGTTTTATCAGTTTGATTAGAAACTTGTGGTTGTGGTTATGTATACAGAGTGTGCAAGAAACGCGGAACATAGGACTGTAACATGGGATTTCATAAATTGCGGATACTCTGTTTTCTGATAGATTTAGAGCAAAACTACAACAGTCAAACTGTTAAAATTTATATTTTACATCACATAAGTTCATATTTATAAACAGCACGTCTGCAGTACGAGATTTTTCGTTCAAAATCAGACAGCCTTGGAAATAAAAGAAAATATAATTCATATAATATTAATTACTAATCTTTGTTACAGTCTAAAATTAATTTAAAAATAGATGTTTCGTTCGTATATGTAATAAATATTTGTTTTATGTGATACAACTATCCTACTTTTTATTAGTGCTATCGATTTTCGAAAAAAAAATAATTAGTAATTTCATTGGAAACTTAATTCGAAATTCGGAAATTTCGACTTCTCATTAAAATTAAAAAAATTTAATTTGAAATTTAATGAAGTAAGCAATCACAAATATTAATAAATTAAAAAACAATAGCGTCACCCATAGGAGAAGGTAAAAAAAAACAAAGTTTTAAACACGACATTTTATGCATTTATTTTTATTTATTTCCCAAACTGATTCGAGTGACGCCTTGGAAATATTGTAAATAAATAATATAAATTATAACAAATGTTTTATATTCAAATTCAGATATTAATTTGTGATACACTCATTTAATTGTCATTTTATATAGTCTTGTCTGTTTGTATTATTCTAATGTTGTTGTTCATCTGTATTTATTGTGTTTATTAAATCTTTCCCTTTACTGAAGATCTACAAATTATTTCATCGTTAGGAAACATTTGTTATTATGGGAACTATTTATTTATAATTTTTCCAAAGCGTCACTAGAATCAGTTTATGAAATAAATAAGAATATATATATATATATATATATATATATATATATATATATATATATATATCGGCAGGATAAAGAAGACAATCTTTATATTTTTTACGTACCCCAACGGGTGACGCTAATGTATGTTATACATGAAAACATTTGTTATAATGTATATAATTTATTTATAATAATTGTGATGTTTGTAAGAAATCGTATAAATATAAATCTGTTTTATATACTCACATGAAAATCCATTTGGGAATAAAATAACATAAATACAATGTCTGTTTTAAATCATTTACGCAGAAGTCCAATCTACGTACTCACATGAAAACTCATTTCGCTGTAAAAGCTCATCAATGTGATGTTTGTAAGAAATCGTATAAATATAAATCTAGTTTATATAATCACATGAAAACTCATTAAAGCTCAATGTGATGCATAATTTAATATTTAACCGAAAAGCGGCTGTATGAGAGAAGCGCACCGTTCATACTTTTAAACAATTGATAAACGCACCAGTAAAATTTAGGAATTTAATGTATGTGGGTGTGTGTGTGCGTCCGAGTAGATAAAAAACACGTGAATTTGTTCCGCTCGGGGATAACTCCTTCTAAATAGATATTCGAAGAGGTATGCCTTCAAGTCTTTCTCTTTCGTCCCAAAGCTAATCTAACCTAACCTAACCTAGTCTTAGCTAACCTTACCTAACATAATCTGATCTAACCTAACTTAACCTGACATAACCTGATCTGACCGAACCTGAGGAGAAAAACTGCTGGCGAACAAGAAGCAAATATATTTTGTAGGAATTTAAGACATGGATTTACAAATCTAGTTCTATTTATTCTTCTATTCAATATAAAAGATTTTATTCCATCTTTGAATAATAGTTAATTAATATATGAACTTTGGTGCACTTTTGTAATATTTATTTGGTGCGCTTCTGTAACAAAAAATACCATTTAGTGCTCTTTTGTCAAACGCAGCCGACATGCATTATGGTTAATTATGTTAAACTGACAAGGAACATTCCAAGATGTATTAAATCATTGGTGTAACACAGAAAAGAACCAGGTTGCCCGCTTACTGGTTACAGCACCGGGAATCTACCTCTTGTGCAAATCAATGTGAGTAACGGGTACATTTAGTATTTAACAATATTCATATTAATTATTATTTTTATTGATCTTCCCTCGCCCTAATAATAATTTTGACCTTCTTTGGCACTACATATATTAGTAGATTAAATGTAAGTTATGTTAGGAATTATCAACCTATACTTTTATCACTTTATGTGGCATTTATTTTTTATTCTGATAAGAATCCTGTTGCGAATTTGTAGGCCATAATCAGAGTTGGGTAATACTTACACTAAAAATACTGTAAGTAATACTTACTGTACTTTTTGTACTTAAAGTATTTTACTTAAAGTACTTTTTTACAGTGGTATTTAATACCGATACTTAAGTAAAAAATATTTTTACGTAATACTTTAAGTAAAAAAAGTACTGTAAGTACATTAAAAGTACTGTAAGTACATTAAAAGTACTGTAAGTACTTTTGTTATTTTAAGTATTTTTATATCGTCACCGTATTGGTACTAGTTGAAACGTGTTCAACACTGTCCCCTGTTGCATTAGGTGATTTAGAAGTAAATACGTGTGAGAAACAGCAGAGTGCGTATCTCGTGTCTGTAATAAACAATTATATATCAAATGTGAGTATTTTTTATATAAGAAGTTTCTATTATTTAAAAAACCAGTCAGTATAGTTTTGTAATATAAATAATAATTAATTACCTACATATTTTGTTTTACTCTAATAATTCTAATTTTTCCTTTGCTGGAATAATTAATTCACCACGGCGCCATGCTTTAAGTGACCAAAATTTCGAATGCCTGGTTTTATTAAAAGCCAATAAGAATTACAATAAACAGTAAATACATATATACAAGTTTATATTGACAATATGTTTAGTGTATTTAGAAAGTTTTTTTTTTGTATTAAATACTTTGAATAAATATGACTATGTCTTCACATTTATCCTCATTCGCATCCTTCTAATATACCTATAAATGTACACTATATTAGTGTATATTTGCCTATGTATCTGTCGTAAAAAAAAAAAATTCAAGGTGACCGCTGATTGACAGTTGATAGATTGAATAGCCGCAATATAAAAACAAATATGTATTAATATCTAAATCTGAAAAGAAGAATCTGCTAAGGAAGTGGTAGTTAAAGGTCAGATAAAGAGCAGGAAGTGTTATCTGTGCAGAAGAAGCCGTATCCTTTTTAAAAGTACTCTGTGAAAATTTTAATCATAACATAACCTAAAAATAATAACAAGCAAATCTTAACAAATTTTACATTGAGTTAAACTGCAACCACGAAACACCTAAGGACCGCAGAAGTTTCGAACTAGGCGTACAAAGATGGAAGATGACGAACGTAAATTTACTAGAAGTTCCAGTGTCAGCAACATAAGTGATAATATGGTCTTCAGTAAAAGTAGGAAGATATCGAGATCACCAGTTGCTAAACGCAAAGTCATAGAATCAGAAGAAAATGAAATAGTAAGGATGCTAATAACAATAAACGAGGAGATAAAATCGATGAAGAAGGAAAACAAACAACACAGAGAAGAAACTCAAGAATTATGGACAGAAATACGAGAGGAAATGCAGGAATTACATAAAGGTTTCCATGAAGTAATAAATACATTA
Organism: Stenolophus ochropezus; assembly: GCA_035578165.1. Taxonomy (NCBI): domain Eukaryota; kingdom Metazoa; phylum Arthropoda; class Insecta; order Coleoptera; family Carabidae; genus Stenolophus; species Stenolophus ochropezus. The sequence goes on from JAQOWZ010000012.1 coordinate 6,095,955, forward strand.
AAACAAGAAGTCAAAGATTTAAAAACAAAAGAAAAATTGATGACAGAGGAAATAAAGGTTTTAAAAGGGAAAATAATAGCTTTAGAAACAATGGAAGAGAAGAAAGAAAAAATTGAAAAACGTAACAATATCGTAATTAAGGGAGAACAGAATATAAACAACAATCAGGATGTTGAACAACTTATAAAAAACAAATTAGGAATAGACATCAGAGTTAAAGAAACTCATAAGAAAGGAAAAGAGGATAAAAAAGTTACCATTGCCAAAATAGAGAATTGGGAAGATAAAACAAAAATATTAAAAAATAAAAACTAACTTACAGGGACAAAAACTTACATAGAAAGTGAAATGACTAATAAAGAGATGCAAATACAAAAAGAAATCTTAAAATTGACGAAAGATGAGAAAAATAAAGGAAATAGAATAAGAATAGGGTATAAAAAACTGAAAATAAATGAGACTTGGTATATATGGGATGAAGAGAAGATGAATATAGAAAAACAGGAAGATAAAGCTCCAAAAAACTTAAACAACTAACAATGGAGAACGAGGATGGCAATATGGAATTCGGAAAGCGAAGAAAAGGATATAAAGATAAGGGAAAGGCAATAAATACAATTAAAACAAAAAAAGTAAATAGGAAAAAGAACAAAATGTTAAAATTTAGTACATGGAATACAAGAATGATGCTCCAACCAGGAAAAATGGAAGAAGTAGCGCAAGAATTGAAAAGATATGATATTAATCTGGCAGCGATTCAGGAAACAGGATGGGGCGGTGAAGGTATAATCAAGAAGAATTACTATACAACATTATATTCCGGAGATAAACAGGGGAAATATGGAGTAGCATTCATAGTTTTAAAAAAATTAAAAGAAAAAATAATAGAATTTAAAGGAAATAATGAAAGATTGGCATACATTAGAATAGAAGGATCACCTGTCAACATATCGATATTAAATGTGTATGCACCTACGGAGAATGCAACAAATAAAAGGAAAGAAGATTTTTACGAGAATTTGGAAGAGGAAATTGAAAAAATACCGAAGGAAGATCTAAGCATTATAATGGGCGACTTTCATGCACAGATAGGAAGAGAGAACTACATACAACAAGTCGCAGGTACACACACAATACATGAAAGAACAAATGATAATGGGCAAAGGTTATGTGAATTAGCAATAAAGACTAACATGATAATAAGTAGCACGAAGTATAAACACCCCAAAAAACATAAAGTAACATGGACAGCTCCAGATAATAAGACTCAAACACAAATAGACCACGTACTAGTAACGAAAAGGAGGCAATCTTCGATACTAAACGTAAGGACATACAGAGGAGCATGTGCCGACTCGAATCACTACATGGTAACAACAAAGATACGAAACAAAGTTAAAACAAGTGATAGAAAATATATAACGAGAATTAAATGGAATATAGAAAATATAAACAATGAAACCTCGAGAGAGAAATACGAAGAGGAGGTAGAAAAAAACATAAAAAAGGAAGAACGTAAAATGGATGATATAGAAAAAAAATAGTGCTGGATAAAAAGATGTATTAACGACGCTGCTCAAAAATGGATAGGACATGAAAATAAGAATGCAAAAAATAAAAAAGCCTGGTTTAATGAAGAAATTAAAATAATACTAGATGAAAAGAGAAACGCAAGATTAACATATTTAAGAACAAATAAAAAAGAGGACAAGGAGAAGTATGAGAAAAAAAGAAAGGAATGTAATAAAATTATTAGGAAAAACAAAAGAATATCAATAGAAAATACAATAAAAAATATTGAGAATGAAAGAGCAAACAGAAACACAAAAAGATTTTACAAGGAAATAAAAGAACAAACTAAAATACATAAGACCAAGACAAATGGGATAAAGGATAAAAATGGGCAACTAGCAGAATCTGAAGAACAATACAAAAAGGTATGGACAGATTATTTTAAGGAACTACTTACAGAAGAGGAACAGGAAATAAAAAGTGAATTACCAGAAGAAAACGAAAAACACATAGCAGAACCAACTCTAGAGGAAGTAAAAGAAATTATAAAAAATAGTCGCAACGGTAAAACACCTGGAAGCGACAATATTAATATGGAATTATTAAAGTACGGAGGCGAAGCAATACAGAATCACATCCATGAACTTATAGTAAAAATATGGAGGGAGGAAGAAATGCCGAAAGAATGGGAAACAGGACAAGTTGTAACAATACATAAGAAAGGAAGCCAACAAATATGCGAAAACTACAGAGGAATCACGTTACTGAACACTACCTATAAAATAATGTCAATAATAATACAAAGAAGAATAACAAATGAATCAGCTAGATTTATCGGAAATTATCAATGTGGTTTTATGAAAGGAAAATCTACCACGGACGCGATACATATTATTAAACAGATAATGGAAAAAACACTTGAGTACAACATAAACACCGAGATTCTGTTCATTGACTTCAGACAAGCCTTTGACTCAATTAAAAGACAGCAACTACTGAAAGCTTTAAAAGAACTACAAATACCAAACAAATTAAGAAGATTGATAGCAATGACTATGAAAACATCAAAAATACGAATTAAAACACAAAAAGGAGAAACGGAAGATATACTAACAAATAAAGGTGTAAAACAAGGTGATGCCCTATCTGCCACATTATTTAATTTAGCACTGGAATATACCATGAGAAAAGTAAAGAAAGGAACCCTCAGAACAGGGGGAAGTCAAATAATAGCATATGCAGACGATATAGTAATAATAACGAAAAACAGAAATATAGTGAGAAAAATGCTAGAGGAGATAGTAAAAGAAGGAAAGAAAACAGGACTAGAAATCAACCAAAAAAAGACTAAAATAATGGTAATGGGAAAAGAAGTGCAAGACAAGACTATTAAAATAGGAGAAGCAGAGTTTGAACAAGTAAACAAATTCAAATACTTAGGTGTAATGTTAACAAATAGAGGCGAAAGAGATGAAGAAATAAAAGAAAAAATAGCTGCTACAAATAGAGCTTTCCAAGCCAATAAAAAATTACTACGAAACGGAATTTTAAGCAAGACAACAAAAATGAGAGTATATAGAACAATAATAATACCAATAGCATTATACGCAGCCGAAACAATGACATTTACAAAGAAGGACGAAGAAAAATTAAGAATAATAGAAAGGAAAATAATAAGAACGATACTGGGACCTAAGAAGATATCTGATAATGAATACAGAGTAAGAATGAATCATGAGATTGACAAAGAATTAAAAGGAGAAGATATAATAAAAATAATCAAGAAACAAAGAGTAAAATGGCTAGGACACGTAAACAGAGCTGACGAAAAAGAACCAATAAAAGTAATCATGCAATGGAGCCCTGGAAGTAAGAAAAGAAGAGGAAGACCCAGATCAACATGGCTAGCAGAAGTAGAAGAAGATTTAAGAAGAGCGGGAATTAACAACTGGAAAAATAAAACAAGAGATAGGAAGAAATGGAACATCATAGCGAAGAATATTTAATAAATAACTGAAACGGAGTCCGATCCCCTCCAAAAAAGGATCTAGAAAGCTTAAGTAAAAGCGGTGTAACTCCACAACGGAGTGTTAAACCACTATATATATAATGGTCTTTTGCTAGGGATGGATGTTAACACTTCGTTGGTAAATATGATGCTACATCCACCCGTGCACGCCCTATAAAAGTTTAATTATCCACTATTGAAGATGTAAATAAAGCTCTTAGAAACATAAACAAAGTAAAATTAAACAGGTCCTGGTCAAACTTATCAATCCCAAATATAAATCTGTTCGTAACGAGTTAAATAATCGTGTAGCCCAAGGTGAAACTAATAATAAAATAAAATATTCAAATGGTGTTCCTAAAATAATTAAAACGGGAAACTAAATTCGTCCAACAGATATCCTTTTACACTTAATTGTTTTTATCAATTTACTGGGGACTCAATTCCAAAACTCATTTAATAAAATATTTAATTGTTGTGCTGAATCGTTCGACATTTTAATGATTAGGGAAACTTGGCTTACTAGCTCTTGTAAATAATGAAGAATTATTTCCTTTAAACTATAATGTACTACGCCGCGACAGAAATGTTGCCCTAGTTGATCGATCTGTTGTTGGTGATGCATTAATAGCCTTAGCAAATCATATAAATTATAATATTGTTACTCCCGTTCGGGAAAACCAGTTTGGAGACTAAAAATAATTATAAAGTACTTATCCTAGTTGATGTTTGGCACACTAATTATTACCACGGGTTGTGGAAATGTGTAATAGTTTTATTGCTTTACTTAAAAGTCACAAAGGCACAAACTGCCGGGCAACCTCTTACCATACACTAGTTATACAGTATAATAAGTATAGATCAGCAAAAAGGAATAGGTTAGTAGAATAAATAATTGACCTTCATTATGTGCAACCTGTGCTAACATCTAAACACAGACTATAATGTGCTGATTTATACTTGTTACAATAATAAACACTAACCAATTGTTGTACAGCAATAATAGTAAATGTGAAATTGACAAATAACATCCCATAATAATATAAATCGTATACCAAACTTTAATGAATTAATTATATTTAGCCCTGATAAACAGAATGTTGAATTTCATTGCAAAAATATTAAAGAAACAAAAAGCACACAGGGAATATTTGAAATTTCTAGTACAAGTCAATGTAAAATTAATGTTTTTAAACCTTTTGTAAATGAATGCAAAGAAATAAAATTTCAGTTTACACAATCATTGATGCTGGAAATAAAAACAAATAAATAAAGATTTTGCAAAATATAGAAGAATTTACAAAAACTATTCCTACTATAAGACCACTGAAAGAATTAGATACAAAACATGAAACACATTTTACTATATTGTATGTATTACTAACTATTATTGTTGTAACTTTAATGTGTTATAGATTAATAAATAAAAATGAGAATAAAATATGTAAAGTCATTTGACGAAACAAAAACTATTCAGTTACCGCTTTCAACGTTTTGCAGCGACAGGATTACACAATGCAGTTATTTTCTGTTCTAAAATATTTTAAATTTACCTCAAGAAATTATAAGTTTTGTTTCTTTCTTTGGAATCCTACGTAATTTTGTATTAGTTATTTTCTTCCGTCGTTTAAAGCAAACAATTTCTATATTACAAGACTATTAAAATGACCGAATCAAAATTTTATTTCAACCAATGGTTCCAATTTTTTTAAATTTTAAAGGGAACACCCTACACATTTTGATATATTTGGAATCTACATAAAAATACAAATCCAATATGTTGAAGTTAATTATTAAACTAAAAAAATAACAATTGTCAGGAAGAAATAAAAATCAAACTTTAAAAGCTATGTTTTTTTTCACTCTAACGCAGATTTTGACGTTTGATATTTATTTTTTCATAGCAACTGCTATTTTCACGTAACAGTATACAAACTTATTGATAATACAGGGACTTTATTATTTAACTAAAATTTAATAAATACATTTAATTTTTCCATTTGTTTTATTGCTCCATTTACATTTAATTACATTTCTGATTTTTTGGGGTATATGTATATAAAATATATCCTTTAGGTTTTTGAGCACGCGACAGAAATATAAAATGTCAACGCCACTGTACTGACTCCCAAAATTCTATACACAGTATCCAAAACATATCCCTAAATAATGTCTAGCAACTCAACACAACAACAACAGAGTCTTCCTCTGGATCCCTTTCCATGTCGGAACAGCTGGTAATGAAACAACTGCCATCGCAGCCAAACAAGCTACCGATATTGAATCAGTTACAGAAACAGCAATCACAAGTAAAGAAGTTAGTCTCGGTCAGAGTGTGCAGAGAGTCACTGAAAGAAGTCAGTGTCGGTCAGTACATGTCAGCGACATGCAAACTAGAAATAAATAAATAGTTGGTAATATAAATATCGTATAAATAAATATTGCGTAGTTTTAAGTGTTTAAATTTTGTTTAACTCATTTTTTTGTAATTTCTGTATAATTAGAGCAATCAATTCAAGTTGGCCGTATTTTTAGTGTCCAAATGGACACTCAAATTTTGGATTTTAATCGATTAGCTTAAAGTAATTTCTGTTTTAAAAATTCTTGTTATCACTTCACAAATCATTCATTATTATTCCCTTTCCCTATCCTGAGTGAATGAGCGTAGGAAAGAGTAAATTGTCTGTCGTAGGTTCATTATATTAGGTTTCGTTTGTGCTTAAGTTAGGTTTAGAGTTTAAGTTTAGTCAGCCTTTTTTGTTGAGAGTATTCAGAGGTTGAATCGAGTGAATTTTTAAATCGAACCCGGAACGAGTGTCGGTTTTCGACTTGTCGCGTTGTGACAACTTGCGATATCATCCTTTAATTTTTTCTTACCCTTTCATATCTTTCTTGCCACTGCTTGCGTCAATTCATCATTGTATAACTTTTTGTTTGAGTTCAATCTTTGAAAAGATTTTGGTATTTTATAGTTTACTGAGATTTAGTTTGTTGAGTAATTGACTTTTCCAGTTTAACAATTTTGTGTGTGATTTCTTTAGTTTTGCTTGGATTTTGTTTTGCTTGGTGCTGGCTTGTGTCCTGCTAGGGAATTAGTTCCTGCTGGAGAAATAGACTCGTATATCCGATTCAGCCGTGGACTCACAGAGCATCAACGTAGCCGAGAACTTTTAACACTTCCGCCGCAGTTCGACACTCATCTCAGCTGCTCTACGAGATACTAGTTCGAGACGACACGAAATCATTATAATTAGTTCGGTCCTATTGTCAATATTACATTAGAAGATAGGAAAACAGTAACTGCTAATTGGTATACAACAATTTGTTTGCCACAGGTAGTGTGCAGAGAGTCACTGAAAGAAGTCAGTGTCGGTCAGTGCATGTCAGCGACATGTAAAGTAGAAATAAATAAATAGTTGGTGATATAAATATTGTATAAAAATATTGCGTAGTTTTAAGTGTTTAAATAAATGTGCGTAGTGTTTAAGTCTGTATTAATAATAATTACTTCTAAATTAGTGTTTATATTCGTTTATTTATATTGTTACTTACTTTTATTATCTTTTTATAATTTATTATAAAATTTAATTAAGATTCGGCAGGAACCGGATTTAGTATCACGGCCCAATTTTCGTGCCATCACTACTTCAAAATTTGTTGAACTCATTTTTTTGTAATTTCTGTATAATTAGAGCAATCTCCTTAATTCAAGTTGGCCGTATTTTAGTGTCCAGATGGACACTCAAATTTTGGATTTTGATCGATTAGTTTAAAGTAATTTCTGTTTTAAAAATTCTTGTTATCACTTCACAAATCATTCATTATCATTCCCTTTCCCTATCCTGAGTGAATGAGCGTAGGAAAGAGTAAATTGTCTGTCGTCGGTTCATTATTTTAGCGTTCGTTTGGGTTTAGTCAGCCTTTGATATTGGGGTTATGTTGATTTTGTTGAGAGTATTCAGCCGTGGACTCACAGAGCATCAACGTAGCCGAGAACTTTTAACACTTCCGCCGCAGTTCGACACCCATCTCAGCTGGTCTACGAGATACTAGTTCGAGACGACACGAAATCATTATAATTAGTTCGGTCCTATTGTCAATATTACATTAAAAGATAGGAAAACAGTAACTGCTAATTGGTATACAACAATTTGTTTGCCACAGGTATTTGTCAAGGGTCTGAAAGTAAGCTAGTCTTGCACCAGGACAATGCATCCCCACATACTGCTGCGCAAACTAAAGTCTATTTAACAGAGTCCAAGCTGGAATTACTGGAGCACCCGCCGTACAGTCCTGACCTTGCACCTTGTCATTCCTTCCTATATCCTAAATTAAAGGATAACATACGTGGTTTCCGATATACAAGTGCAAATGATGCGGTTGCATCCTACGGAAACTTGGTCTCTCAGGAGTCTCCAAAAGAATGGATTTATTGCTTCAACGATTGGTTTTATCAAATGCTTAAATGTGTTGAGTTAAAAGGAGAGTATATAAAAAAACAATAAAAAAATTGTTTTGAAAATTTTTATTTTTACCTCCCGCGTATCAATATATAGATAAGGGAGGTATTGTTTTTTGTCAGATTTCTCGAGTGTGAGTTTTCAACGTATGAGCACGAATTAGGGTCCTTACAATACGATTTCGCTATTTTTACCGTAATGTCTGTATGTCCGTCATGTGTGTGTGTCTCTGTGTGTCTGTGACGATTTTTCGTCCACGATAACTCCAATAAGATACATGTAAAAAATGTAATATTTGGTACTTAAGACTTATATTCAAATATGATGAACTGATTAGATTTTGACTACAATAGGGTTTTCCAAGATTTTTTGATTTTTTTATATGATAAACTTAAACAAAATATTGGACCCATATTTTTTAATTTTTCCAAAAAGTTGATAGTATCCGAGAAAAAAATTAATAAAGTTTACGGACAATGGGTGTGACGTCATTCCCCTGACTAGAAAAAGATAGTCCATGTGCGCTATGAGATAGAACTATAAGTAGCTAAAAAACTGAAGTGAAGTTAGGCTACGAGAACCGCGTAAATTGAAACATTGAATATAAACATAACCTGCTTTCGTGATTCATGCTTTCGATAGATGCATTTACCAGTTACCACGTGTGTGTGTTCTCATATATTTTGAAATGAAATGAAATCGAGCTTGCACTGTCATTTTATCACATGAAGCTAGCTATCGGGGGCAGTGTTGCGAAGCGGTGAAATTAAAACTTATATACTTATAGTTGGCAACACTGATCAGGGGAATGACGTCACAAGGTCATTTAAATAAAATTTTAATTTAAATTTTTAAATAAAGTATTCAACAATTACATATTATTTTAGTTTTATTACAATATACTCACGACCAAAATTGATATGCAGAATATAAATTTTAAAAAGGCGTTGTATTGGAAACCCACATTGGTTAACCGGAAGTAGTACTTTACTTGAAGCTTTAAACAGTTTTTGCAAAAAAGTACCTCTAATACCATTTTTTCGCAAATTACTTTATTATTAAATATAAAGATTTTTTAATTTTCTACCGATATGCATAATTACGTTTATATATAACTTCTAGCTAGATAGAAAAAAAAAGTAAATTATAATAATTTTACATATCGTTTAAGCTGAGGAATTCCGATAAAACAGATGAGTTATTCATATTGTAATGGCCCAGATTGGATTTTGTTAGAGCTAGTAGCTAGTCCTGGAAAAAATGGTTGAGGGGATGGCCGTGTGTGGCACTGCGATAGGGAAGCGAAAGGAGAGCGGGAAAAAGAGGTTAAGAGAAGAAGAAGGGAGGTTTTGGTTGATGGTAGAAAAACGTGTTCAAGAAGTGTGGAAGCAGTGTTAAAAGAAAAAAGTTAGTGACAGTTGGAGAGACGGAACGAGAAAGACTAAGGTGCGCGCTGAAGAACGTTGCGACACCCATGGTCGCCCATGGTTTTGTATCCTGGCCAAGCAGTAGAAGACCACGAGGTGGCCAAGACACAGAAGAAAGAACAGACGGAGAGAAAAGTAAACGAAGTGGTGTTTATGAACGTTAGTTTATTGTAAAATTAGAATTTAAGGTTTGTTGTATTAGCATCAAATAAAACATTAAAAAGAAAAAAGTAATGTACTTGGTAGTGGATGGGGTCTGAGGGAAACCCAGGTCATTGCAATATGTTCACAAAATTTGACATATATAAGGAATATATTGCATGTGTGAATCAAGGTAAGCTCAGTTCCGATTTTAGTAACGTCAAAAACAGCTTTCATATTGGTCATACAGATTTTATGAAGGGAATTTTAGGTATGAAATGAATTAAAAATATTCTGAATTACAATTACAAACTAATTTTAAAACCACAAATTAAATGTATTGAAAAACTTATATAGATTATATTACTACAGTAGCGGGAGGTATTGTGTTGGACACATCCGATTTTTTATTAGTAGTTTGCAGTAATTTTCGGTAGAACTCTTGTATAGAAGGGCATGGAAGACTAGACAAAATAAGATGGCTTGAACACCTATACAGTACAAGTGTTTGAAGCAAGAGACACAGGAAAAAGAAAAATAGGATGACCCAGTAATCCTGACAGCTAGAAGTACAACAAGCGACAGAGGTCGAGGAGAAAACTAGGAACACACAAGAAAAGTAGCAACAGATAGAAAAAGCCGAAGAAAATTCTAGATAAGGATTAAGTAAGTAAAAACTACCAGGTTGTGCAATTAAAAAATATGATTTATTTATAAGTTTATAAAATTTAATAAAAATATTTTCATCTTTACGATGATAGACTCGCCAGTCAATTCCTATTATCAGCATTAAAAACTGTTTTATCTTGTAAAATGTAAAACAATATACATAATAACATAACTTACATTTAATCTACTAATACATTTAATGCCAAAGGAGATCGAACTGATTATTAAGCGAGGAAAGGGCTATACAAATAATAATAAAAATAAATAATGTTAAATAATAAATGTACCCGTTACTCACATTGATTAACATAAGAGGTAGATTCCCGATGCTGTAACCAGTAAGGGGGCAACCTGGTTCCTTTATGGGTGTTTCTCTGCTTTAACATTATCCACTTTTCTGTTAAACATTAAATTATGTAAGATATTCAGTTTTAAAATGAGTTTTCATGTCAGTAATTAACAATTAATCGAGACTTATATTTGTATGATTTATTTTTATATGAGAATGAACTTTCATGTGACGTTTTAAATTAGATTTATATCTGAACGGTTTATTACAGACATCACAATGTTGGTCTTTTACAGCGGAATGAATTTTCATGTGACTATTTAAATGCCACTTCCTTATAAATGATTTAAAACAGACATTGCATTTATGTTCTTTTATTCCCAAATGGATTTTCATATGAGAATTTAAATGCGACTTCTGCGTAAATGATTTACTACAGACATTGCATTTATGTTCTTTTATTCCCATATGGATTTTCATGTGAATATTTAAATTCGACTTTAACATAAATGTTTTAAAACAGACATTGCATTTATGTTCTTTTATTCCCAAATGGATTTTCATGTGAATATTTAAATTCGACTTCAACATAAATGTTTTAAAACAGACATTACATTTATGTTCTTTTATTCCCAAATGGATTTTCATGTGATTATTTAAATGCGACTTCCTAGTAAATGATTTAAAGCAGACATTGCATTTATGTTCTTTTATTCCCAAATGGATTTTCATGTGAGCATTTAAATCCGACTTCTGCGTAAATGATTTACTACAGACATTGCACTGATAGTCTTTTATTCCGGAATGAAATCTGATATGGTCGCGTAAATACCATTTATATTTGAATGACTTACTACAGATATTACAATGAAAGTTCCTTATTCCAGAATGTACTTTCACGTGCTTCAATAAACCACGATTCCGTGTGAACGATTTTCTGCAGATTTCACACCGATACTTTTTAGAATGAACTTTCATATGCTGATTCAATTGACTTTTAAATCTAAATATCTTATGACACACAGAGCACGGCCACGTTTTCTTTACTCGAATGCTCTCTTGTTCTGTACTGCGGCTTTTTAACTCGGTTTCCGACGTAAATGTTTTAGTGCTTGTATTACCGCGGAAGTCTTTTTGTCCATTATGAGTTTTTAAATGTTGTTTCAAATTATGCTTTTTAGAAAATCTTTTTTTACAAATAAAACACTGAATATTTTTAATTCCATTATGCAACTCTATATGTCTATTCAAATCGTATTTGTAAATAAATGTTTTTGTACATAGAATACACGGTAAATATTTTATTCGCCTACGTACTTGTTTCTTACGACGCGATAAATTATTTTTACGTATGAATAATTTGTTACTAATATTACTTCGATGGTCTCTTTTATGTATTTTCTTAAAGTTTTTATTACAGAGGGTACTTTTCTTTGTGTCAATTTGATTATTCTTGCTGCAATTTTTGTCATTTTCTTTTACAATTATTTCTTCGGGCTCAGCGGAACTCGTTTCCCACACTTCCTCCCGTGTGTCCGCCCTTGAATTCTCCTCCTCTGTCTTGTGTTCTCCTTCATTATTTTTATCATCATTAATTTTATTACTTTCTGCATATTCTTTCTTGCATATGTTTTCCTTTATATAATTATAAAGTCGTCGGTCTTGTGGTGTTTCTTCCAGTTGTTCTTCCTTAATGGAGATATCTGTGTGCAATGCAGTGTTTACAGACATTCTGCTTTTATGCAATTTATTCTTTGGCAATACACTTTCCAGCAGAACGAATGGATTGGGAAGAGCCCTGTATGTGTCTGGAGATGTCCTGTCTACCCGCAGGGCAGGGTTTAGAGATGCACTGTTTATGTGCGGGTGACACTCCGGCAATGTTTCCTCTATAGGTTCTTCTTTAATAGATATCTCTTCTATCTTGTCGGGTTGGGTACCAGATGTGTCATTGTGGCCAACAACGGGGGCTCTGCCTGTGTGAAGCGGGGGCCCCGGGGCCCCACGGACCCTGATGCTGCTCTCTAGGCGCCGGCTGCTCTCCACACTGGAATGTTTGAATTTGCTGAAGGCGTCGAGGGCCCCCTCACACACGAAACATATGCGCAGTGGAATACCCAACTTGATGATTGTCTGAAATGTGAAATCTATTCTCATAATAAAATCAAAATATAGCAAGAAGCTAATTTTATTCTCATATTTGGAATAGTGATAGCCAAAGGGATATAGAGTAAAATGCCATTTTTTTATTATTTAACGTTTACACAGCCTATTTTGAGGTGCATATGAAAATTGAAAGTTTATATGGAGTACTGCAGTGAATTCGTCGTTAAAAAATGTCTGAATGATGTGCAAGTTAAAATCTTTTTTTTTATTTAAATAAAAAAGTTATAAGCAAAAAACGAAAATAATTTTTTTTATATTTTTTGTTCATATCTAGCCATCTATTCATTTTCTGGAAAAAAACAAAAACATGTAGAAAATGATCCCCAAATGAGACAACTTTTGTCTAATTTAACCGACGTTGGATATGTTATAGGCGTTTAAAGTTTAGATCCCAGCGCCACTGCGGATAAAATTTGAAACCCTCCGAGAGACATAGCTGACAGCAGAGTGAATTAAATAACACGTAATATTGTTGTATATTATAAATTATTGTAATTTAATCTATTTTTTTCTAAAAAAGCAATATAGGTTTATTTGTGTCATGCTATTCTTCTTATTTATTCGTTTATTTTTCGGGGTTTCAGGTTATGAATCAGCTGAATGCTGAACAAAATTTAAGGTTTCTTTAATGGAATACTTTAATTTTTATAAGGAAATAAAAATTCCAGAACTGTATATGAAGGGGAAGAAGTTCTTAATGCCGGTCATATAATTTTATGCGGTATTTTGGTGTTTACAAATGAAGAGGTCAATCTATATGGATTATGTTTACAATCATCGGCTTTGAAATGATCACCGCATACTATTAAAGGAACATTTAAAATAATAAATTATCAGTGTACAGTAAAACATATGGTTTGTTCATGAAAAGCTGGTAAAGGTGGAAGATACAAAAATATTTCTGCAATTTTGTTAAAATGTATCAGGTGTATTTCTGATTAAAAATTTTGATGTGCATAAAATTTGTACACACTTATCTCTAGATTTAGTAAAGCTTCCTTCGTCAAAATGTAAGGAGCACAATTTCATGAAAGGGCTCACTTTTTTCCAATTTTAAAAACGTTTACCTACACCTTTTTCCTATTGACCAATTAGGTCTTGTTAAAATTATTTTTATTTGTACGATAGATTTAGCACTAGGAAATCGAAAAAAGTGTAAATCTGAGTTACGTTTTTTCCATGAATTGCACATTGGTACACAACAATGTAAATTTGACATATTGCAAAAGAAATATAGATGCAAAAGAATAAGAGACATAATACGACAAAAAAAACGATAACCACACGAAAATTAGTCTTTAAATAGACTGTTTGTTATTATATCGAACTGATATATAATAATGAAGCACTAAAACTTGAAATTAAACAAGAGTAATAAATAAAATGTAGTCAAACGTACGTTGTCAACATAGGTTATAAACTACGAATGTCTCTCGGAGGGTTTCTAAAATTCGCCACCAGATGGCATATCGCTGGGCTGGAAATCCCTATAGTTCTCAAAATCCCCATGCTTAAAACATTTGTCACCCTGTATATGTCGAGATATAAATATAATAAAATTAGAAATAATATCATTTTTATAACATTTCTATAAATATTATTCGCTAATGTACATCATTTTTTTTTCTGTTTTTCCTGTATATTTCGAAGATTCAAATCGCCTGTCATTGGTCACTTGTATAAATCGATATATAGATATTAAATTTTTTATAATAGTTCAATAAATATTATTCGCTAATTGGGTAAGTCCAATACATTAATTTTTTTCTGTGTTTCCCTGAGATTCAAATTCCCTGCATGGTAAACATATAGTCGATCAAACGACTTGTCGATTGAAGAACATCGTCATATTCTCCCTTAACCTAACCACTTTTGCTTTTTTTAATCAACGACAAAAAGTAAATAGACAAAGCATTTTCTATCCTTCCGTAATGAATGTTTTGTTTTCGGTAAGCCAGAAAGAGAAAATAGAGATAGATATATAATAAAAGTATTGTTTGAGCATTGCTCGCTAGAGGCATCAGTGTAGTTGACATTCTATATTTTCTGTTATTTACCATTATTTACGTTTTTGTTTTGCCAGTGGCGCGTTACATTTAATTAGGTATATTTGTAACATATAAATTTAAAACTTCTAATTCTAATGACAATTTTAAGAGCACGGGCGCCTCTAGTGAGCAATATTCAAACAATACTAGTAGACATAATATGTCTATCTCTATTTTCTCTGTGTGACTTGTCTAAAACAACAAACCACCTGAAGTTTTGTGTAGTTATATTTGGTAGTTGCAATTAATAAGAAATATACAAAATTTATGTTAGATATGCATAATTAGACTTACAATTTCAGGAATAAGATACTCCACTTCGGACACTATTCTGTCGTCCACAGGGACGCAGTGGTAGTCCTTCGTGCACATAAAACACACATCCATTATACTGTTTATATTTTACTATTTGTGCGAACTATATATTTAAAAATTTGTAATAAAATTAGTAGCGTGATGTAATATCACCAACAAAACGTATTCTGGTGTCAACACAAAACTATTAGAATAGGCGAATAAAGTTGCATCACTGCGTTAGTAGCGAACTACTCGTCAACATGTCACTGAAATACAGTATAAATACTTGTAGGCTTTTATGCAAGTGAGAAACAAGCCTGAGAGAGATAGATGTCTAACACTTCTGCGCATGCGTATTTCCCCAAAGCCTCATGTCGTACAGTTTGGCCCAGAAGTGTATATTTTATAATTATCTATTTTTGTCTATTTTTAAATATTATTGCAAGATCTGCGCCTTATTATTAATTAAAAGCTCCAGTATCTTTACATAAAAATAAACTTTGAATATAAAATCTCAGGATAAAAGTTTGCAATCTAGTGGCTAGATGAAAAACTGCAACGGAAGTCGCCATTTTAAAAGCCCAGGTATGACTCATTTCTTGTTGAGCATTTGAATAAGTTGCATGTGCTTGCACTACATTCTAATTTAGCAGCGCGTTCTTCACTCTATAAAAATAAAATTTAACTCTAGCGCAATTAATTAACTTTCTTTGCATATTTAACATTCCTGTTTAGTAATAATTATGGTCAGTTGCGTTGCATGTGATTGTTCCCAAACCATGAAGACCAAAAGTTTAGGAATTTAATTTCATCTGTATTTTGCATCGTACAACTATTATAATGAATAATGAAACTACACATTGATATACATATTATGAATTATATTGCCTATTGCAAATGGGAATGAATCCCGTCGTGTAATTTAAATGTCAAGAAATAATTTCATTGCCGTATCATAATAATTTTAAATAAAGGGTAAGAATATACATTTCTACTGTTCATAAACCTTATTTTATTTAAATAAATGTCAATGGAAACTGTTATATGTATTTATTATGTATTATACTTATTTCAACAATTATAATTATATTGTTTAAAAGGACAATAAAAACATCAATTTTTGAATTTACTTTATTTTCTATGTATACATATTTTACCTGTTTTGTTTAGAAGTTGACAGTTGACGTAGTTGTTTTTATGTTCTGTAGTTGGCACTATTTACTAGTGACGTGTCCATTCTTTCAATGTATATTTTATGTACCAAACGGTTAAATTTTCTAAAGTTTCTTTAATCAACGACGATGGCCAATATTTCTGCCAAGCACATCTAGCTTGATTCAACTTAATTTCCTAGATGGGTTTCATTTTTATCATTCCTGAAATTTATGTAATAGTTATCTACAATACAAATGCGGAAACATGAACTTCCGTGCATGAGCTTTTGTTTGAAGTACGAGCGAGCAACGCAAATATTTTATTTAGGCGAATGCACGGAAGATATTTCCGCATAAGTATTGTACAAGAATTTTTGTAACGAACGAATTGATTATGAAATGTAATTAATAAAAATGTGAAACTGTCATTTAATCGTCAATAAAGCGAATAAACATTCGTTGCTATGGACTGTATGCCATAGTTCACCGTTGTTATTGTTTGATTGTGTTGCTAATAGATAGCGCTAGTAGTATTAAAATGTCAAAATTAGCAATGAAATTTCTAATTTAATTTAGATAATTTGTATTCTTTTAACTAATTGTACTCAAATATCTTGTTCTTATATTAAATTTGTTGTAATGTGCAAAAAAAAACATAATAACATTTTTAAGCTACTTGATCAAAGTAGTTTCCGTTGAGACACTAGTGCGTGAAAGTGAAATAATAGCGGGAATATAGCCTGTTTGATTGTGAGTTGGCTGCGGGAAACATTAATTTCTAGGTAGTGAGTACGAAAAATATTTTAAAGACGATTAATTTATATATTTACTACACATTACAGGCTTCCACGTTATTTTATTGTGAAAAATTCCAATTTGATTAGTCCATTACTATATATTGAAACATTAAATGCTGTGTCTGTTTCCACACAGTTGTTGATGACTGCTATTTTTAGCAATTGGATGTAATAAGAGATGTGATCCATGTTAGTCAAGCTAGTTGCTCACTAAAATCAATATAAATATTAATACTTTCACCACTTATAATCCAGTACTTTTCTCAGATAGGGCTCAAATGATCTGACAGCTGGAATACCAGCCGCCATTTTGATACGATGTGGTGTTAAGCTAGCACTGGGTTAGACTAAATTTTAACACCGGGTTAAGGCGGTGCTAGCTAACACTCGTTTTGGTTTGAAGCTAACACCGTTTCGAGAATTCGGCTGTAAATGTCCCCCTAGATAAAAATCTAAGAGATTGAGGTCAGGTGATCTTGCTGCCGCACATTTCTTGAACAATGAGGGGGAGCACCATCTTGCTGAAACCATAAATTTTGACGAACGAGTAAGGAAACTTGTTGTAATAGTTTTGGTAGAACATTTCGTAAAAATTTCAAATACTGATCACCATTTAATCTATTGGGCAGTAAGTATTGTGAGATTTATATAAATAATTAACTAATGTATAATGCGAAAAAATTTGATTTAACTAGTCAATGTTTAGAGATTATGTAAGGCATATTATTAATATGAAAGATGTATCTTAGAGGGGGCAGTTAATGTAGTGTAGTGCTGCTGTTAAGAAGTGTCAGTGAAATGAAGATTATGTATATAATTGTGGTGTATTATTTGTGCGTGTGAGTGTACCACATTGCCGATATTGATGTGATTTCTTACAGTATGGTCCAAGAAAATTCCTATTGAAGTACCAGTCCAAACATTTAATGAAAATCTATGTTGTAAAGTACTTCTTCCTACAAATTATGGACACTGTCACATGTGTAAATTGCTTCGTCACTAATTATAAGTAAAATTAAAATTAGCAGCAGGTTGTTGCAGAATCCACTGACAAAATATCGTTGTAGCTGGTGATCAGCAGGCATTAACTCTTGAACACGTTGCAAATGGAATGGATGATAATCATTGTTGTGTAAAATGTTCAAAACAACCGTATGAGATATTTCTTCTCCAACACGAGATGTTCCTCTGCTAATTGTCGGGTCAGCATGCACCAAGTCTAACACTTCATCTTCAACGGCTGCGACCGCCGCCTCCAGTGTTGGCAGATTTGGCGACTTGTCGCCATTTCTGGGATATTTTATAGCATTCGGCGACAAAATTTTCAATTTGGCGATTAACGATTAATTAGATAGACAAGGTTATGAGAAAATTCGTTTCACCTACATAACTGTTTGGCTGGTTGCATTTGGGTTAATATCAGGCGTGACAGTCAAATAGGGCACGAGAGCAGCACCGTCGACCTGTACCCACTCATCTCATCTCATTTCACACTAGGTTCGTTAGCACGCTAGCGCTAGTAGCTACCAAAATAAAAGTTAGCAAGACTTTTACTGAACGGCAATTAGCGCGAATAAGTTATTTTAAATTTTTGACGTTTATTTCTAACCTCTTTGTGTGTTGACAAAATGAACGAGCAGGAAAAATTAATACTGTGCGAATTTTTAAATGATTCGTCCAATGTAGAACTGCAATCCATTTTGGGTGTAACCGGAAATGCAGCAACTATGTTAAGTACAGTATGATGAAATATAATGAATGAATTAGAGAAAGAAGGCGATGCATACGTAGGAAATTTTTGTGAACATATTGTTCCCAATTATTCCAGGCAGACATATAGGAAACATTTTCGTATGCATCGTGACACAATGGGGGTAAATTAATATTATTCAGTGTATATATGGTAAATTATATATCTTTTTTTTGTTATGGCAACAATTTTATTATTTGCTGACAGCATGTAGCTATCATTTTCAATAAAATAAGATATTCATAATATTATCTTTTCTTTACAATTAAAATAAACAAAACAAGCTTTTAAAAATGGTAGCAGTCGCAGCACACTCAACCTAGCGTTGATAGTTTGCTAAGCTCATTGAATGCATCTACTATTGTATGATTGTCTCAGTTCACACTATTCCAGGGGAAAGAGAAAAAGTGGCGGAATTTTAAATCGACGTCATTAGCGGGTTTTGTATTCATTCCATTCTGCGATCTCTATGTGTGGTTTCTCGTGTCACTATTTGTTGTTGTTGATTTTGTTATTGTTGTTGAGTTGAACCAATGCTGTCGATTTAAATTTCCGCCACTTTGTCTCTTCCGCCTGGATTGGTGTGAAATAAGGCAATTATGGAATGGTGTAAAATGAGACAATCATAGAATGATGTGAAATGAGATAAAATGGACGTGATGGACATTCGAAACCAAATTTTATTAGTAACTTTTAAATAATTTATTAAACGTAAAATAGTATAACAATGTCAGTGAGCATTTAATCTGGCTTTCAATTTATAAATACAACTTGTTTTCGCTGGAAGAGTATATTTTGACTTTTATTTAAATTTCCGCCACTGAAATGGTGTGAAATGAGATGAGGATTGGGCAAAGTCGACGGTGCTGCTCTCGTGCCCTGTATTCAAAGTATACGACATTCGTGGATTTTGGATTATTTAATGATTGGCATTTATACATTTTTAATATTAACTTAAATTTCTGCCACTGCCACTAATGACTTGAAAACATTTTTGAAAAAATTGTTAATTGTAGCAATAGTAATAGCATTAAATTAGAACAATAGTATTGACACAATTTTACCATTATTTGTTCAATATTACTATACAGCACAAAGGTCTTTTACTGATTTCATATAAGAAATAAATGAACACTCTAGGCAATAACGATTAAGAAAAACAAAATATATTTAATATAGATAAATTTATTCTTTATACAGGTGTCGCAAATTACTCTTAAAATTTAGGAACAAAGTAAATAAATATATGGCTGACTGCTCTTATTTTAAAGAAAGTAATACCACAGTAAAAGGATATACAGTAGCGCACTCGGCCAGTTTGTTTGGCATATTTCTTTCCAAGCTGCATGGCGTGACCATCAAAAGAAAATACAATATTATCGCAATAACAAAGTATTAAAATAATCATGTAGCAATATATTAATCATTTTATTATATAAAATAAAATTCAAAACAATAAATATAACGAAGATATAAAGAACAAAACTTAATCAAACAACCCTAATGAATATTTCAATTACCAACAAAAGAAACTATTGTTAAGAATAATATAAATGTAAAAAATATAAATTCTAAGTAAGAAAAAATGACATGAAAATATAAAAAAATGGTTAATTGTTAATTAAACATTATAAATATTATAACAAAATAAACTATTTATTGCATAAAAAAATTACTTTGCGTTCATTTTGTTCATCTTTAAAGTTTCTGTTTAATATATAATATATAATAATTTAATAATTCAAATAAATAATAACTTATTGAAAATTACTCTTTAGGAAATCAAACACATTAGAATATATGTTAATTATTTCTAATTATTTAGAATACACAAATATTAAAATCATTATAATATTGATATCTTTTACATTATTAGAAATAAATGACATTCGTATAATGTATTTCGTTTTCTAAAGAGTAATAAGATATTGATAAAACTGACAACATATTATAAACCTGACTATATAATGTTTAGAAGATATCTTTAAATGATATTAAACTAATTCAATCATAATAATTCACTTAACAGGAGAATTATAACATGTGAATCTTTTTTACAGGTACGCGGTATGATTTAAGTTTGGCGCCCCACATTATTGCCCCCTGCACGCCGAACACCTTGGAAGGAGTGTCGCTACTCTATACTCTCTATACTGTGGTGATATCATGTAGTTACAAAATGAACATAACAGCAAAATCACTAACTAAATTAATTTCTTCTCGTGTATCTACTTATTAGCATAGATTATAGAAGCAATATACAGTGTGTGCAACGAAATGCAGAACATAGGATTTTAACATAAGATTTAAAAAAATTACGGATATTTTTTCTCTAATTTAGAGTAAAACTACAACAGTGCAAAGTTGTTCAGAATTAAAATCTACATCAAATAAGATCATAACTAATAAAACAGCACGTCTCCAGTACGAGTTTTATTTAATATGAAATGTTGTATTTTCGTTAAAAATCAGACAGATATGGGAATAAAATAAAATATTTATGTGTCAGTTGTGACAGTTAATGATTATAGATAATTTTATATTTTTGTAATATTTGTGTATTAGTTAAGAGAAAGAATCTAAATTCAACTTAAATAATATTAAAATGCAGATAACAACTTCAGGATCCAAACATGAAATGATGAACTATAATTATAATTAATAATATTTCACTAAACTGTGACATGAATATTTTCTTTTATTTCCATAGCTGTTTGATATTTACCGAAAGTATTATATTTAATATATCTCATATTGCAAATGTGCTGTTGCATCAATTATGATCTTATTTCATGTAGAATTTAGTTTCGAACAATTTTGTATTCTTGTAATTTTGCTCTAAATACGAGTATATCAAGAGAGAGAGTATCTGCAATTTTTTTTAATCTCATGTTAAACTCCTATGTTCCGCGTTTCGTTGCACACAGTGTATACTACTCTCATAATGTAAGCATAAATTAATATATTATTGGCGATGCCATCCACGCGCTCGCTATCTAGCAAAAAAAAAATAGAAACTTAATACCCGGTATTTGTTTTGTTAGGTTAGTTATTTCTTTATTGAAATAAAATAGTTGAAGTGAGTTATAAGTTTATTAAAGCATTGATTGCTCAATATTATTTTATTGCATCTATATAAATATAAGTAATATGTACTGTTGTATATTTCATATACCCTAGACCCCTTAATTCTGTTTTCGTTTTTTAACCATTCTGATGAATGTTGGTTTAAAAAAATTATTGACTGAATGTCATATTCATACAATATTTCTTTATATTAATTCTTATATAGAAACTAACATTAAAGACTGACAATTTCAGCATTATTATGGACTGAATGCACTGTTTTAATCGCATTAGTTTTTGCAACATTTTTTCTTCCTTTTCTTAAAAAAAAATATAAGTACAATACATATAGATTTTCTAATAAACACAATGTAATTTGAAGAGCGGAATTAGGAAGAGCATTTGCAAATTTATTTAATATATTAGTATCTGTTGATAACAATACTGATGTTGGTACAATTTTTGTAATTAAACAAGGTATATTTTTATTGGTACTGCTTTATAATTTTCCCGTGATGTATTTCTCTTGGCGCTCCATATACAATTAATGTCAGTTTTTGACACAAGTACTAAATCTTAACCATTTTTTCTAAAACAAACAAAAAATCTGGTGTGTCCAACACAATACTTCCCGCCACTGTAGTAATACATTCTATATAAGTTTTTCAATACATTTAATTTGTAGTTTTAAAATTAGTTTGTTATTGCAGTTCAGAATATTTTTAATTCATTTCATACCTAAAATTTCCTTCATAAATTTTGTATGACCAATATGACAGCTATTTTTGACGTTACTAAAACCCGAGCTGAACTTACTTTGATTCACGCATGCAAATACATTCCTAATATATTTCTTTCATCTTTTTAAATTTTAAAATAAAATTACTTCATTTTTTACTTATTTTATCTTTTACACTTACTTACATCAAATTTGACATCATATGTCAAATTTTGTGAACATATGAACAACTCATCTGTTTTATCGAAATTCCTCAGCCTAAACGATATGTAAAATTATTATAATTTATATATTTTTTTACCTCCCGCCTATCAATATATAGATAAGGGAGGTATTGTTTTTGGTCAGATTTCTCGAGTGTGAGTTTTCAACATATGAGCACGAATTAGGGTCCCTAGAATACGATTTCACTATTTTTAGCGTGATGTCTGTATGTGTGTGTGTCTGTGTGTGTGTGTGTGGGTGTGTGTGTCTGTGACGATTTTTCGTCCACGATAACTCCAATACAATACATGTAAAAAATATAATATTTGGTATTTAAGACTTATATTCAAATATGATGAACTGATTAGTTTTCGAGTACAATTCGTTAACCGGAAGTAGTACTTTACTTGAAGCTTTAAACCGTTTTTGCTAAAAAAATACCTCTAAATACCATTTTTTCGCAAATTACGTTATTATTAAATATAAAGATTTTATAATTTTCTACCGATCTGCATAATTACGTTTATATATAACTTCTAGATAGATAGAAAAAAATAAATAAATTATATTAATTTTATGTATCGTTTAGGCCAAGGAATTTTTATAAAACAGATGAGTTATTCATATGTTCACAAATTTTGACATAATTATGTCAAATATAATGTAAGTGAGTTTAAAAAATAAAATAAGTAAATAGGAAGCAGTTTTGTTCTAAAATTAAAAATAGTGGAAGAAATATATAAGGAATGTATGTATTTGCATACATGAATCAAGGTAAATTCGGTTCCGGTTTTAGTAACGTCAAAAATAGCTGTCATATTGGTCATACAAATTTTATAAAGGAAATTTTAGCTATGAAATGAATTAAAAGTATTCTCAACTGCAATAACAAACTAATTTTGAAACTACAAATAAAAAGTACTGATAAACTGATATAGAATATATTTCGACAGTGGCGGGAGGTATTGTGTTTGACACATCAGATTTTTTAGCTAGAAGTCATATATAAACGTAATTATGCAGATCGGTAGAAAATTAAAAAATCTTTGTATTTATAATAACGAAATTTGAAAAATATGGTATTTAGAGGTTTTTTTTAGGAAAAACGGTTTAAAGCTTCAAGTAAAGTACTACTTCCGGTTAACCAATTGTAGTCAAAATCTTATCAGTTCATCATATTAGAATAGAACTCTTAAATACCAAATATTATATTTTTTACATGTATCGTATTGAAGTTATCGTGGACGAAAAATCGTCACAGACACACAGACACACGGACATACAGACATCACGCTAAAAATAGTAAAATCATATTCTAGGGACCCTAATTCGTGCTCATATGTTGAAAACCCACATTCGAGAAATCTGACCAAAAACAATACCTCCCTTATCTTTATATTGATAGGCGTGAGGTAAAAAGCAGAAAACGAAAAACAACTGAATAAAAAAAGATCCATGGTCATGCAAACCAAAAAAGTATTCTGCCTTTAAAACCTAGACATTAAAATAATATTATTTCACTATTATTTTTATGAAATGCTCCTGTAATTTTATACGGCTTCGAGGAAAGTTCACTGCTTTGCAAACAATGTGCAAATATATTAACTGTGTAGGTGTCGGTTGTCATTCTACCGCATAAAATAACATGACCAGCGTCAAGTACTGCTTCCTTCCGACACATCTGGAGTTCTCTCCAGCACACAAATACTTAAAGTACTCGCTAAGTTCAAGCTCTATATTTTCTAAAACAATATCTAAATTACATTCATTGTACAAATTCACTAGGTTGTAAATAAAACACTTACCTGTAATTAATGAGCAAAATAACTATGGCTTATGTAAACTATATAATATCAGTTTTCATTAAATTTCAGTAAAATTATTTATATAAACCAGTAACTAATATTAAAATCATAATCTTTAATCCACATTGCATATGTCAAATAATGTACACTATACCGGGTATTAAACTTTCAATATTTGCCACTTACAGCGCTGATCAATAATACAGACATGTGTATATCTGTACTTAGCATTACTTATATCGCAAATTACTATTAAACGACAAAAATAAACAAAAACAATGATTCCAATTGGTGTCTAATGAGAAACTCCCACTGCTGGGTATCCATGGCACATAAGTAATTATATAGTATGAATGTAGGGAGCTTATTATTGATACCCGAAGTTTGTATGATGTAATCCTGGATAGTATGTAAGTGTGTACTAGCCCGCACCGAAGGACCTGCCCAACCAAACATGTAGCCTCTTTTTCCCCTACCCGTCTCAACCTATTTCCATTATACTTAAAAATATCTTCCAAATTCTCAGTCATTTCGAAAAACTAAAAAGAAAACTTATTGAACTAAAATTTAACAAAAATAAAAATTATAAAATACTGCAAAAATATATGAAAATAAGTAAATATAACAAAATGAAGTGTAGCTTAGCGTAACAACATAATATACAATGTATAATCTATCACCATTGTAACCTCCATTTTGAATAGTTCGGTGAGAGATCTAGTAAGCTCGCTCACTCCCTATTATAAATTTACTGAAGTCTTTAAAAAAATTTTATCGCGTACCGTTTTCAAGAACGACCCAGTAAACCTGGAAGCAAGAAGTTGAGAAGAAAACTAGGAAGACACAAGCAAAGTAGCAACAGATACAAAAAAAAACTACCAGGTAGTGTAATTAAAAAAGTAATTTATTCATAAGTTTATAAAATTTGACAAATATATTTTCATTTACAAGTGACAGGCTCACTAGTCAACTCCTCTTATCTTGTTAATAATTTAAAATAATATACACCTTTGTTACTTGCAAAATAAAAAAAAATACATCTGAAGTACCCCCGTAAGCCTTTGATAAAAGTAGTAGCAGCTATATTTTTTTTGTGCATTTTCAATAAAATAGAATTACCATTTCCATATAACAATTTATGCCTGTAAGTTACTCTTAAATCAAATTTAGAATTAAAAATTCACTAAACTTACGGACGTCTGATAACATAAGTTGCATGTTAGAGAAGCGGATGTCAAACTAGTGAGACATGTGCATCGTCTGATACCAGCTTTAGTATTTCTTTTATGGCCAACAAATTCTCAACAGGATTCTCATCAGAATAAAAATTTAATGCCACATAAAACGATTAAAATATGGTTTTATAATTCCCAAAATTAATTACATGTAAAATACTAAAATATTTAATGTCAACGAAGGTCGAAATGTTTATTGAAGCGAGAGAAGAGTAATAACAATAATAATTAATATGAATTTTGTTAAATAATAAATGTACCAGTTACTTACATTGATTTGCAAAAGAGGTAGATTCCCGGTGCTGAAACCAGTAAGCGGGCAACCTGGTTCCTTTCTCGGTGTTTGTCTGTTTTAACATTAACCGCAAGACTATTCTATTAAACATTAAATTTTGTAACATATCTAGTCTTAAAATGAATTTATTTGAGCAGTTAATCGAGACTTATATTTATGATTTACTTTTTTTAGAGTGAATTTTCATGTGATATTTTAAATGAAATTTCTCTCTAAACGATTTACTACAATCACAATGATGGTCTTTTAAATCGAAATGAATTTTCATGTGTCGTTGTAAACTAGATTTATGTCTGAAGGATTTATTACAGACATAACAATGTTGGTTTTTTATATCCGAATGAATTTTCATGTGACCTTGTAAATTACATTTCCGTCTGAACGATTTACTACAGACATTACAATGGTGGTCTTTTATATCGGAATGAATTTTCATGTGATTAATTAAAATATGCTTTTGTGAAAATGATTTAAAACAGACATTACATTTATGTTCTCTTATTTCTAAATGGATTTTCATGTGCATACTTAAATAAGTCTTCAGCGTAAATGATTTACTACAGACGTTGCACTGATAGTCTTTCTTTCCGGAATGTATTTTTGTATGCTGATCCAATTGACTTCTAAATCTAAATATCTTATGACACACAGAGCATGGCCACGCTTTGTTTACTCGGATGCTGTCTTGTTCTGTACTGAGGCTTTTTAACTTAATTTCCGACGTAAATGTTTTAGTGCTTCTATTACCGCGGAAGTCTTTTTGTCCATTATGAGTATATAAATGTTGTCTCAAATTACGCTTTGCTGAAAATCTTTTTTTACAATTACAGCATTGGAATCTTTTTATTCCATTATGCAAAAGTATATGTCTGTTCAAATCATGTTTATGAATAAATATTTGTTTGCATAGAATACACGATAAATATTTTATTTGTCGATATAATTTTATCTTATGACGCGATAAATTAGCTTTACGTATGAATAATGTTCTTTTTTATGCATTTTCTTAAAGTTTTTATTACAGAGGATACTTTTCTTTGGTTCAATTTGATTATTTTTGTTACAATTTTTGTCGTTTCCTTTTACAACTATTTCTTCGGGCTCAGCGGAACTCTTCTCCCACACTTCCTCCCGTTTGTCCGCCCTTGAGTTCTCCTCCTCTGTCTTGTGTTCTCTTTTATCTTTATCATCACTCATTTTATTACTTTCAGCATATTCTTCTTTGCATATATTTTCCTTTATAGCATTATAAAATCGTCGGTCTTGTGGTGTTTCTTCCAGTTGATCGTCCTTAATGGAGATGTCTGTGTGCAATGCACGCAGCTGCACGTGTGGGGATGTCCTGTCTACCCGCAAGGCAGGGTTTAGGGATGCGCTGTTTATGTGCGGGTGACCCTCCGGCCATTTTTCCTCTATAGTTTCTTCTTTAATAGACATCTCTTCTATTTTTTCGGGTTGGGTATCAGATGTGTCATTGTGGCCCACAACGGGGGCCCTGCCTGTGTGTAGCGGGGGCCCTAGGGTCCCGAGGGCCCTGATGCTGCTCTCTAGGCGCCGGCTGCTCTCCACACTGGAATGTTTAAATTTGCTGAAGGCGTAGAGAGTCCCTTCACAAGCTACACAAATGCGCAGTGAAATACCCAACTTGATAATTGTCTGAAATGTAAAATCTATTCTTATAATAAACTCATACAATGTAGCAAGAAGCTAATTTTATTCTAGTATTTGGGATAGTGATAACTAAATGGATATAGAGTAAAATGCTAATCTTCTTGACTTTTTTAACGGTCTCACAGACTGCTTTGAGGTCCATATGAAAATTGAAAGTTGATATCAATTTCTCGAAAACGGTATGAAAAATAAAAATTTGGTGCATTGCAGTGAATTCGACTTTAAAAGTGTCTGAATAATGTACAAGTTAAAATATTTTCTGAATTGAAATATAGAAGTTATAAGCGAAAAAAGAAAATTAAAAAGTTTACATTTTTGCTCATATCTAGTCACCTATGTATTTTTTGGGAAATACAAAAGCATGTATAAAATGACCTCCAAATGAAGCAACTTTTGTCTAATTTAACCAACTTTTTCTCTTCTAGTTTTCGAAATTTCCATACTTAAACAGTGTCATTGGTCACCTGTATGAATCGATATATAAATTAAAAAAATTACAAATAATATAATTTTTTATAATATATCTATAAATATTATTAGCTAATAGGATACGTCCAATTTTACATCAATTTTTTTCTCAGTGTTTTTCCTGTATATTTCGGAGATTCAAATCGCCTGTATGAAAAAATTTAGTCGATCAAACGATTTGTCGATTGTAAAACATAGTCATATTCTCCCTTAATCTAACCTCAGTTTTGCTACTAGAATAGACGAATAAAGTGAACTACTCATCAACATGTCACTGGATCGCTAACTTTGTAGGCTTTTATGCAAGCGAGAAACGAGCCTGAGAGAGATAGATGTCTAACACTTCTGCGTATGCGTATTAATGTTGTACAGTCTGGTGCAGAAGTACATTTTTTATAATTATCTAATAATTAGTTAGAGTTAACGTGAAGGAAAAATATATGAAAAATTTTAAAAATACTTGTCCCTTTTCTTCAGAACAATTGTGAAGAAAAGGGACAAGTGTTTTTAAAATTTTTCTTATAATTATCTGTTTCAGTTTCAAATGTATTTAAAAATGTTATTTCTTTGTCTATTTTTAATTATTATTGCATAATCTGCGCCTTATTATTAGTTTGTTGTTTGCGTGAAGCTAATGATCCAGTATCTTTACATAAGTAATTTTTATGTTTTTATCTTTTTCTACGACCACTAATATAAGTAGTAATAATATACAACTTAAAGGATATGTAAGCATCACATTACGGAAGGCCGTGTGTTAAGTACGCCATCGCACAGTTAGGGAATTTTTGATTTATCGAAATTATTTTAGCCGTGTAAATAAGTCAAAAGTAATTACAATGGTTTAAAACATTACGTCTAATGAAAAAACAAACTTTAAATATAAAATCTCAGGAAGGAGGGTTGCAATCTAGTGGCTAGATGAGAAACTACGAAGGAAGTCGCCATTTTGATAACCCAAGTCTTGTTGAGCATTTGAATAAGTTGCATGTGCTTGCACTACATTCTAATTTAGCAGCGCGTTCTTCACTCTATAAAAATAACATTTAACTCTAACGAAATTAATTAACTTTCTTTGCATATTTAACATTCCTGTTTAGTAACAATTATGGTCAGTAATGTTGCATGTGGTTGTTCCCAAACCATGAAGACCAAAAGTTTAGGAATTTAATTTCATCAGTATTTTGCATCGTACAACTATTATAATGAATAATGAAACTACACATTGATATACATATTATGAATTATATTGCATATTGCTAAATGAGAATGAACCCCGTCGTGTAACTTAAATGTCAAGAAATAATTTCATTTCCGTATCATAGTAATTTTAAATAAAGGGTAAGAATATACAATTCTACTGTTTATAAACCTTATTTTATTTAAATAAAAGTCAATGGAAACTGTTATACGTACATATTATGTATTATACCTATTTTAACAATTTTAATTATATTGTTTAAAAGGACAATAAAAAATTCAATTTTTGTATTTACTTTATTTTCGATGGATACATATTTTACCTGTTACTATTTGTATTTTATAATAATTTTTATTAAAATCTAAATGCACTACATAATACTATATTATTGGGTTGTAAATAGTATAAATTCAATGTTTAGAAGTTGACAGTTGACGTAGTTGTTTTTATGTTCTGTAGTTGGCCCTATTTACTAGTGATGTGTCCATTCTTTCACTGGATTGTGTGATCGTTATGTGACCGAAAAACAGTCAAATGGTGATCGTAGAAAAAGTATAATATATAATTCGAGTTGTAATGCAATTATGCACTTGTGGAATAACAAACTCTTGTGTAACTTTTCCACTTCGTTCGTTATATGCATCTTAACAACTCTTAATATCTTATGTACTAAAATGTTAAATCTTCTATAGTTTCTTTATCAACGACGATGGTCAAAATTTCTGCCAAGCACATCTAGTTTGATTCAACTTAATATCCTAGATGAGTTTTATGTTTATCATTTCTGAATTTTTTGTTAAAAAATATAAACCGTGTAAAATGGGTACCTAAAAATTAGCTGCCGCACATTTCTTGAACAATGAGGTGGAGCACCATCATGCTGTAACCATGAATTTTGACGAACGAGTAATAGAACATCTTTTAATAGTTTTGGTAGAACATTTCATAAAAATTCCAAATACTGGTCACCATTTAATCTATTGGCAAGAGCCAACAAAGTGTCTGACATCTAGTGGCAAAATAAAATATATAAGACGTAGGGAAAACGTTGTACTGTCACATAGGGTTATAAGTAAACAACAACAAAAAGTGACCAGTAAGTCCAAGGGATATTGTTCTGTATTTGTTTGCAAGTATTGACATATCTGTTCATTATTTCCTAAAAAGAGAAATATTAAAAAATAAGAAGAAAATAGCACTAAAAATCGGAAAGAACATATCACCGTTTATAGACATTTATACACAATATTTATACCTACAGATTTTATTCCATGTAAGTGTTTATAATAATTAATGCTTCAAAACATTATTAGATTGTTTTGTAGTCATTAAATTAAAATAAATCGACAGAAACTCTGTAAAGAGAGAAAAAATAGAGAGTCGTTACATGTAAGTAGTATTTATTATTATTTAACATTATATATTTATTGTGAATTGTTTATAGCAAAGATAGAGAAGAAAAAACGATAAGAATACCAGAAATTGAGCTATATCAGGAGAAAGACGTACAAAACAAAGAACATAATGAACAAGTTTATATTTATGTACCTATCGAATAAAATCTGTAAAATTAAAAAAGTAAGGAATTTATAGGTATTATGAAATATATATTTTTTAATTTTTATGGTGTACTTATATCAAAATAAATAAATAAAATAATAAAGCAACGATTGCTTGCACTACTCTCCATCTGCTTTACAGATGCATACACATTTCTCCGAAGTGACAATTGTATTTAACGTAATTACGATAAATTCAAATTAGATATTTGAAGACACAGTCAAATTATTTCTGTATTATTCCGTTAATCTGCTTTGTAATCATATAAAATAATATGTCCAGCTAAAAATAATTAAATAAGTAGTTAATAAGCAGATAACCGCAATTGCGAATCTTATTTTCCTTTTATAATCTGCTTCTACTTCGACCATAGACCGCACTGCATCATTTAAATAAATGTATATATCTGAAATTGCGATACACAAATTTGAATCTAAATAAAAATTACAAAATATCCTGAAAACAAAGTATGAAAACAACACTAGCACTTCTGTAAAAAACAATGTTTTCCCTATAAGTAAGTCAGTAGTGCTGCCATCTCTAGGAAGTGGCTCTTCCGGATAAAGAATCTAAGTAAATACACATTAAAAGTGAGCAAATTAATCAATATGGATTGTAGTATTTTTCATAGCGATTTAAAATTTTAATTTTAGACGTTTTCAATGTCAATACAATCAATGTTGCCAAATGTGTCACAAAGTAACAAAATAAAATGAAATATTTCTATATAAACTAAAATGAACTACGTGCAATAATTTATAGGTTGCCAATTATAATTTTAAAATTTAAAATGTACCTAGAAACAGTATTGTCTAATGTTTAATAAATAACTAGATAAAATTAAATATTTCTACTGAATTTTAACTGAAGTTCTATATAAATTTAATAAATGTTGTTATTATATGTAAATTAAAAATATAGTTACATAGAAATTAATCATAACAACCAATTTAATTATATTATTATTGAGAAGGATAAATGGCTTTTGTTTTTGGTAAACTGCTATCAAACATATTTTCTGTTTAATATGAAATGAAAACACTCAACAAAGCGTCAGCTTTCGTTTTTTGCTAAAAGTTGTCAGAAGTAAGTCGTGTTTGGTATCAAATAAAAGCACTTGACAAGTGTTGGTATGCAAAAATGACAAAAATTCACCATGTCAATCGGCTTTTTTTTGCAAAAAGTTGCTAGAAGTTTGTCATGTTTGGGATCAAATGAAATCATTCGACAAGAGCTGGCTTGTAGAAATGATATTAGCCGTCAAATATATACAGGCTGGAAATGAACTTAATGTCATAAATTTAAGGGTGAGTAGTGAAGATCACGAAAGTGAAAGGATTTTTTTTTTAAATTTGCATATTTAAGGGTAGTTTTCATTAAACTAACATTTTTGTTAATCTTAATTATTTGTAACGTAATTTATTTTGAAATTTCAATGAGCCATATCAAAGAGTAATATTAATATTTTGCAGAATTATCTTTAGTAAAAAAAAACAGCATGGATTAACTGATAAATAGCAACAATACTAGAAACTTTGAATTTTAAAATAACGATATAAAAAAACTTACATTAAACATCAATTCAAGAATAAACACAAAACTCATAAATATTGTTCAAAATTGTCATTTCCCACAACTATACACAATACACTACATTGAATTAGTGAGATACTACATACCACGTCCATACGATTTTCTTGTTTTATAATTTCAGCACAGTTTTGAATCCGCATCCTCAATTCTTTAACAGTTTCAGGGGGGTTTTGATAATCAAACACTAAGGACTTTACATGTCCCCATAGATAAAAATCTAAGGGATTGAGGTCAGGTGATCTAGGTGGCCATGATATAGGAAACTCCATATGTTCCCATAAGTAATTATTAACATGCTACCGCACATTTCTTGAAAAATGAGTTGGAGCACCTGTAAGACCCAGATTCTGGCTTAGTCTAACTTACTTAGAACCACTGATATAAACCACTTGAGAAAGAAACCAAAGGCGGTGGTAAACATAAACATTCGCTGGCCCGGGGGTTAGTTAGCCAGTGCGTGCCAAATAGTGCGGTTGTTATACAGTGATAAGTCAACTGAACACTGTGCCTTGTAACCTGATGTCAGTGAGTAAAGGAGTAATTAAAGGTTAGTGGCAGCCCACGGTTATTATAAGTGTTGTTGATGCTCACAGATGAATTACTGAATGGTTGACATATTTAGTATTAACTGTTTGTGTATTTATTGTGTATGGTGTAAAAGTATCAAGATGCACTATTTGTTTGTGACCGCAAACGTAGAGAATACCTGCCCCTACCTGGTGGGTGTCTAGGACATCCCCCAACCTATTAACTAGCCAATGAAAGAAAAATTGTATATTAATTATACTGCCCTTAGTTTATGAAAACATTTTTTATAGCTCTTTAACAAGGTTGGTTAAATTAGCAAACAATTTCAATTGTATACGATTACTTTAATGAGAGAAACAAATTTTTTTTTCGACAAGTGGTTCTCAAAGTACTGGGAACAACTTTCTTATTTTAAATGGGAACCTATTTTTTTATTTGCTTATTCGATTCAGTATTTTTTCTGAATTCAACGTTATCCATATGTAATATCCTTACATAACAAAATTTTGGAGAAAACGCAAAATTATGTATGTATCATTTTTATTTTAATATAACTATTAAAAAGGTGCTATGGAAGAAACAGAAAATAAATCAGTAAAACAATTGTTAATATTATTGCTGTCGACCTTTTCCAGTGTACTTTTGTTATTTCTGCATTTAATTTACTTGTTTTCTTCCATAGATCTCTTTCAATAGTCATATTTAAATAATAATTATATATACATAATTTTGCTAATTTATAGCTCTTATAGTTCCCGAGATAGCAATAGTGTACCACTTAAAATGAACATCCTATATATATCTATATATATATATATATATATATATATATATATATATCTATATATATATATATATATATATATATATATATATATATATATATATATAAGTGAAGAAGAAGCAAAATTAAAATTTCCACTAATGTCAAAATATTCATTATTTTATAATAACGCTTTTAGCCGATAAAAATGGTGCACCGCAACTGTCATTATAACTATATTAATTTAACCACCAATGAAAATCATAGAATTAATAAAAAAGTTTAATCAACATTTACTCGTATTTATTGACTATATAAAAATATTGTATATCAAAGGAACTTTACTCTTCATTTTCGATGACTGAAGTAGCACTTTTTATCAATTATCTTTAAAAAAATTATATAAAAAATTGTAAAACTTCGTGAATGAGGACTTCCGTTATTTTTTTTTATTTTTTTTAATGAATCTAAATTTAAAAATAAAAGACCCGTATTTTTTTATTTTGCAAATAAATTAATAGTTTTGCTAAAAAATGTTCGCAAATAGGTTTGTGACGTATTATCCCTGACAGACAAAGAAGACAAGATGTTAAAAAGAGATAGATATAGTAACCAATGGGAACATAGCATTACAAATGCCGCGCGTAACGTCAAATTCAAACTTGTATGTAAACATATTGCCAATGCTAACATAACCTCTCGTTTCAACCACGCTTGTTTGTGAATTTCGCTCGTGTATTATCAGAGACTTGTTTTTATTAATATATTTTCTTAATTAAGTGCTTATTAAAGGACGAAATATGTTATCAGGTAATATTTTATTGTAAATGTATCTCAAAACACAAATAAATAAGTATGAAGTATGAAACAAGCTTGAACTGGCTGCTGATATAAGTGATTTCGAGACATGCGCTCTAAGTCAGATTGGCTTCAGGGTTAACACGTCACACGCCTATTTGCTGAATTAGTTTTTCTAATAAATATTTTATATATTTTTTAACTTTACACGAACTTATTTGAAGATAGAATTAATATGCAATTAAAATTTTGGGAAAAGCTCGCAACGCGGAAGTCCCCATTTATCTTATTTTTTTAAATTAAATTAAATATTTCTTAATACTTACTTGCAATATTATTATTTCATTATTTATTTATTTAGTTGATATTAATTCACAGGATAAAAAAATTGAGAAAGAGGCTTAAGTTTGTAGCCCTGTTTAATTAATGGATTTTTGTAGATCTAAACACTAATTTTATTCTTAAAAACTACTTACAATATAGAAATATAAAACACAAAATACTTACACTTTATCTTTGGAAGGCAGGAATGGCACTTAAGTTATAATTTTTAATTATTAATAGAAATTTTGAATTTTTAATATGTTGATACATAGAAGACTAAAGAACGAATTGAACGATTGAATTTTGTAAATCTGATCGTGAGAGCAATATGAAGCAAAATCACTTACTCATCAAATTTGCCCCACTAATACTTATCTCTTGGCTAATTATTTTAATTTAGGCAGGTTGTTACATTGGACTGGACAAAAAAATTAAGTTAATAAATTTATGCTGTATTTCCAACGACAACGGAGATACCGAAGACGGGCGTTTCGATGACTCACCCTGTATAAAAATAAAATTAAAAATGAGCGTAAATATAAAAGTTCGAATCCGGGCCCTAAAACTTTTGGGCCTTAGGCTATTGCCTCTTTAGCATAAGCCAAAGTTCGCCCCTGCCCATAGAGTTCGAAGGAAAAGAAATCGAACAAAGAAAAAGAGGACGACCCAGTAAACCTAGAAGCAAGAAGTCGAGGAGAAAACTAGGAAGACACAAGAAAAGTAGCAACAGATACAAAAAGCAGGATAAAATTTTGGATAAGAACACCAAGATTAAACAAGTAGTTCTAAAAACTACCAGGTTGTGCAATAAATAAATGATTTATTCATAAGTTTATAAAATTTGACAAATATATTTTCATTTGCAAGTGACAGGCTCACTAGTCAACTTCCCTTATCTTGTTAATAATAAAAAATAATATACATATTTATTACATGCAAATTAAAAAAATACAACTGAAGTACCCCCTGTACGCCTTTTGTAGATATAGTAGCAGCTATAATTTTTTTGTACATTTTCGATAAATTACAAATACTATTTCTATATAACAAATTATGACTGTAAAGTAATTTAAATCAAATTTAAAATTAAAAATTTACTAAACTTACGGACGTCTGAGAACATAAGTTGCATGTTAGGGAAGCGGCTGCCAAATCAGTTAGACATGTGCATCTGTCTGATACCAGCTTTAGTCTTTCTTATTATGGCATACAAATACTCAACAGGATTCTCATCAGAATAAATATTGAATGCCACATAAAACGATTAAAATATGGTTTGATAATTCCTAATATTACTTTACATGTAAAATACTAAAATATTTAATGTCAAAGAAGATTGAAATGTTTATTAAGGCGAGGTAAGGACACTAGAAATAATAATTAATATGAATATTGTTAAATAATAATTGTACCCGTTATTCACATTGATTTGCACAAGAGGTATATTCCCGGTGCTGTAACCAGTAAGCGGACGGCCTGGTACATTTTTGGGTGTTTTTTTTTTTAATATTAACCACAAGACTTTTTTGTTAAACATTAAATTTTGTAACACATTCAGTTTTAAAATGAGTTTTGATGTGAGCAATTAATCGTGACTTATATTTATATGATTTAATTTTTTTTAGAGTGAATTTTCATGTGACGTTTTAAATGAGGTTTCTGTCTGAACGATTTACTACAGACATCACAATGATAGTCTTTTATATCCGAATGAATTTTCATGTGACGCCGTAAAGCATGTTTGTGTCTGAACGATTTATTACAGACATCACAATGTTGGTCTTTTACATCCGAATGAATTTTCATGTGACGTTGTAAATCAATTTTCTGTATGAACGATTTATTACAGACATCACAATGTTGGTCTTTTATATCGGCATGAATTTTCATGTGAGCATTTAAATCATGCTTGTGTGTAAAAGATTTACAACAGACAAGGCATTTATGTTCTTTTATTCCCAAATGGATTTTCATGTGGGTAATTAAATTCGTCTTCTGCGAAAATGATTTACTACAGACGTTGCACTCATAGTTTTTCTTTCCGGAATGTATTTTTATATGCTGATCCAAATGACTTCTAAATCTAAATATCTTATGACACACAGAGCACGGCCACGCTTTGTTTACTCGGATGCTCTCTTGTTCTGTACTGCGGCTTTTTAACTCAGTTTCCGACGTAAATGTTTTAGTGCTTGTATTACCGCGGAAGTCTTTTTGTCCATTATGAGTATTTAAATGATGTCTCAAATTATGTTTTTTTAAAAATCTTTTTTTACAAATGAAACATTGATAATTTTTAATTCCATTATGCAACACTACATGTCTATTCAAATCATATTTATGGATAAATTTTTGTTTGCATAGAACACACTGTAACTGTTTTATTTGCCTATATACTTTTTTTTTATGATGCGGTAAATTAGCTTTACCTATTACTAATTTGTTACTAATATTACTACGATGTTCATTTTTATGAATTTTCTTAATGTTTTTATTACAGAGGGTATTTTTCTTTGGTTCAATTTGTTTATTTTTGCGACAATTTTTCTCGTTTCCTTTTATAACTATTTCTTCGGGCTCAGCGGAACTCTTGTCCCATACTTCCTCCCGTGTGTCTGCCCTTGAATTCTCCTCCTCTGTCTTGTGTTCTCTTTTATCTTTATCATCACTCATTGTATTACTTTCAGCATATTCAGCCTTGCATATATTTTCCTTTATTTTATTATAAAATTCCTGGTCTTGTGGAGTTTGTTCCAGTTGTTCTTCCTTAATGGAAATATCTGTGTGCAATGCAGTGTTTAGAGACATTTTGCTTTTATGCAACTTATTCTGTGGCATTACACTTTCTAACAGAACGAATGGATTGGGAAGAACCCTGTATGTGTCTGAGGATGTCCATTCTACCCGCAAAGAAGGGTTTAGGGATGCGCTGTTTATGTGCGGGTGACACTCCGGCCATGTTTCCTCTATAGGTTCTTCTTTAATAGACTCTTCTATCTTCTCGAATTGGGTATCAGATGTGTCATTGTGGCCCACAACGGGGGCCCTGCCTGTGTGTAGCGGGGGCCCCGGGGCCCCGCGGGCCCTGATGCTACTCTCTAGGCGCCGGCTGCTCTCCACACTGGAATGTTTGAATTTGCTGAAGGCGTCGAGGGCCCCCTCACACACGGAACAGATGCGCAGTGGAATACCCAACTTGATAATTGTCTGAAATGTAAACTCCGTTTTAATAATATAGTCATCAAGCTACCTGTCCACCTTTTAACATAACCACAGTTTATTTTAAAGACAAACCTTGACATGTCTCACACACGTGAATGCGGTTGAACGTTTCCACCTACTAGAGATGGCAGCACTACTGACTGACTTATAGGGAAACAATGTATTTTACTTAAGTGCTAGTAATATTTTCATAATTTGTTTTCAGGATAGTTTGTTATTTTTAATTTGATTGAAATTTGTTTATCGCAATTTCAGATACATACATTTATTTAAATGATACTGTGCGGTCTATGGTCGAAGTAGAAACAGATTATAAAAGGAAAATAAGATTCACAATTGCGGTTATCTGCTTGTTAACTATTTATTAAATTATTTTTAGCTGGACATATTATTTCATAAAATTACAAGGAAGATTAACGGAATAATATACATATAATTGGGCTGTATCTTCAAATATCTAATTTGAATCAATCGTAATAACATTAAATACAATTGTCACTTCGGAGAAATGTGTATGCAAGTACAGCAGATGGATAGTAGTGCAAGCAATCGTTGCTTTGTTATTATATTTATTTTCTATATAAATACACCCTAAAAAAATTAAATATATATTTCATAATACCTATAAATTCCTTATTTTTTAATGGTACAGATTTTATTCGATAGCTACATAAATATAAACATGTAAATCATGTTCTTTGTTTTGCACGTCTTTCTCCTGATATGGCTCAATTTCTGGTATTTTTATCATTTCTTTTTCTCTATCATTCCTATTAAGAATTCAAAATAAATATATAATGGCAAAGAATAATAATTACTTCTTACATGTAACGTTTCTTTAATATTTTTTCTCTTTGCAGAGATTCTGTCGAATTATTTTAATTTAATGACTACAAAGCAATCTAATAATGTTTTGAAACATAAATTATTATAAATACTTACGGAATAAAATCACTAGGTATAAAATATTGTTTATAAATGCCCATATAACGGTGATATGTGCTTTTCGATTTTTAATGCGATTTTCCACTTATTTTTAAATATTTCTATTTTTGGGAAATAATGAACGGATATGTCAAAATTTGCAAACAAATACAGAACAATATCTCTTCCAATTGCTGGTCATTTTTTGTTGTTATTTACTTATAACCCTATGTGACAGTTCAACGTTTTCCCTACGTCTTTCATGTTTTATTTTGCCACCAGATGTCAGACACTTTGTTGGCTATTGCCAATAGTGGTAGGTAGTCTTTATCATTGCGCACAATAAAAAAAAGTATGCAAACTCCAAACAGTTGTCATAGTCATATTGTTTCATTTGAGAGAAGATAGCTGAACTTCTGCAGTGCATTGAAAATTCTGTGTTCAGGTTAAGGTTGTACATCGAAGAAAACTCAAAATGTTGTTAACCTTTCTGTTTATATTAAACCAGCCTCAAAAAAATAATACAGAGTATTCTGGAAAGTACCTGATTTATATAATTTTATAACATATTCCAGAATATTAATAATCATATCCTTGTGGTGAAATAATTAAAGTTAAATTTTATTTTATTTAAACATATTATGCAGAATTGGAATATTTATTGGTTGCTAACAGGAATTATTTTAAATTTTAATGTGGATAACATATATAGGCTTTCCGTTTTAAGAGGCTAACCATTGGGATCTCGAGAACCGTAGGAGATACGAAGTCGGTTAAATTGAGACAAAGTTGCAGCATTAGTTGCCCATGTCAATCATGGTTTTGTCTTCCCAAAAAAGTCTCTGTAATAAATTTCATCCAGGTCCAAGTATTTCAAGTATATTTTAACGAATAGAGAAATAAATTAAAACTCTTACTAATTACACATGTTTTAATTTTATTTTTCGTAATGGAAATTTTTAAATCGGCGGTTGGAATAATACCTTGTCTTAAAAATAATTTTCTAATTAAAATACTTGATATACATATTAATTAGTAATAAAAAAATATTGAGAAACGTTACATAATATTTACAGATGACAATATGAAGACAAGAAATGAGCAGAATTAATGTTCATATAGAGTCACGTTTTTCCCTATGTATACTTCAATTTTCCATTTAGTTTGTAACTCAATATCTCTGAAGAAATAATGTATGGATATTTTTGCAATAATATTATTACTGCATTGTGGTATTAAACAATATTTTTCTGAACCAAAACCAGTTCTCCTATACAACTAGCATATGAACATCAGAATGTTTTCCCTAATCCTCTTATTTTAAATTTTGCCATCAGATGTCACCCACTTTGTTGGCTCATGCCAATAGAGCACGAGAGCAGCACCGTCGACCTGTACCCACTCATCTCATCTCATTTCACACTAATTTATAATTGTCTCAATTCACACTATTCCAGGCGGGAGAGAAAAAGTGGCGGAAATTTAATTCGACGTCTTTAGCGGGTTTTGTATTCATCCCATTCTGCGATCTCTATGTGTGGTTTATCCATTGCGCTCTTTTAGTGTTTCTCGTGTCAGTATTTGTTGTTGTTGATTTTGTTTTTTCTCTTCCGCCTGGATTGGTGTGAAATAAGGAAATCATGGAATAATGTGAAATGAGACACTTATAGAATGGTATGAAATGAGATAAGATGGAGAAGATCGACATTCGAAAAAAAGTTTTATTAGTTAGTTTTAAAAGATTTATTAAACGTAAAATAGTATAACAATGTCAGTGACCATTAAATCTGGCTTTCAATGTATAAATATAACACGTTTTCGCAGGAAGAGTATATTTTGACTTTTAATTAAATTTCCGCCACTGGAATGGTGTGAAATGAGATGAGAGGACTGAGCAAAGTCGTCGGTGCTGCTCTCGTGCACTGTAAATTTTACTTACAACAAAATTCTAATTTTTGTTTATCTTAATCATTATTTAATAGCACATAATTTAAGTTTACATTTTATAATTTTTTGTTATGGCGCAGCCCCTACTTATCATTATTTTGAATTAACTTCGAAAAAATGGATTGGTTTTAATTGTAAATTTCAACTGTTTATTAAGAGTACGTGTGTAAATATCGTGTTAAATATAATATGAATATAATGAAACACAAGAACTAGAAAAAACTACGCTAAAAATATTGTCTATCAAACGACTTGTCGATTGTGCAACATGGTCATATTCTCCCTTAACGTAACCTCGTTTATACAGTACTGAATAACATTAAATCAGATAATACGTATATAAGATATGTATAATTGGTTCATATAAGGAAAGTAAAGTATAATCAGACTTACAATTTCAGGAATAAGATACTCCACTTCGGACACTATTCTGTCGTCCACAGGGACGCAGTGGTAGTCCTTCGTGCACATAAAACACAAATCCATTACACTATTGATATTTTACAATTAGTGCGAACTATATATTATATATTTAAAGTTTTGTACGGAACTTAACAGCGCAATATTTGATATTACGATCAAGAAATAATACTTCTCAAACCAAAACTATTCTGAACAGCTTTGCCTGGTTCAAGTACTTAATGTAGAAATTGTACTGTAGATGGCAGTCGCATCACTTACAAAGTGTATAACGAATCAGAGCAATGTACATTTATAAGAAAAATTAGGCTTATTTATCTTAGTAATATAATTACTTTATTCAAACAGTTAGTTACATGATTGAAAGATATGAACGAATATGGAATAATTCATTATATGTTTTAATAAAAACGATACTATAATTAATGTCAAAAAAATTACAAACAAACGTCAGTTATAAATTCCTGGTTAATTGATTTGGTAAAAAGGGAAGTATGGATTCATGTTAAAAATTACATATTCATACACCATTACTAAATTTCTACCAACCCAATAATTTTAGAGATTTTTACCATTTTTTTTCTAAAATTATTTATTCAATTAGAAATTAAATCTAGTATTGGGAGTCGCCAACAAAGTAGCTGACATCTGATAGCAAAAAATAGTAGGGAAAACATTGTAGCTGTCGCATATTCATTGACTTTATACACTACGGTATAAGGTCCATGCGCATTGTAAAAGAATAGACAAGAAAATATTTTCTTCAAAATTTAATTAGTATAATTTTTAGTACCACTATACAGTAAATATTTAAGTTCTGAAATAACCCTACATTATTTCACAAAAGACGGAAGTTTTGAAAAACATGTGGAAAATTATTTTAAATATTATGAAGAAAATTTCGCCATTCATGAACGTTTGTTTCCACCATTTCGTAGAATAATGTTAGTTGATCTAAGTATGCTGTAGTGCATTTTATAACTAAAAATATTAACAATATTTTC
Organism: Stenolophus ochropezus; assembly: GCA_035578165.1. Taxonomy (NCBI): domain Eukaryota; kingdom Metazoa; phylum Arthropoda; class Insecta; order Coleoptera; family Carabidae; genus Stenolophus; species Stenolophus ochropezus. Next base: position 6,138,440 of record JAQOWZ010000012.1, read on the forward strand.
GAAGATAGTATTAGGAGGAGATACTAATTCAATATCATTCAGCGATAAAACAAAATAAATATTTTTATATCTAGAAGGGTGCTTACAAAATATATTTGATATTTTAAATACATCCATATTAAGAACATTAGAGTAATATTAGATGGTACAATGATTGACCTAAAAAAAACTAATTGTTTAAGTTGTAGAATAAATTTAATCATAGACCGCACAGCACCATTTAAATAAATTTGTATATATACCGGATGTCTGTTCTAAAGGTGTACATAGGGGAATAACATGGGAAATTAGTTTTATGCAATGCCCTACTTAATGAAAAATAAGTCACGCACTTTGCGGTAACTATTACAACCATAAAAACATCTTATTAAAAAAACACTTTCTTCATTAGTAAACAAAAAAACCAGAGACAAAATCAAATTGTCAGAAACATCAAATAACTTATTTGGCAGATGAAACGTTAAGCATTTATTTATTTTTTATTCAATTTCATGGCTGTCGATATTTTAAATGTAATTTTCGACATTTTCATATTTAATTTCTCTCGTTACAAAGCATATAAAAATAATTCTATTTATTGATTTAGATGCAGAATTTTATGTCCTAAAGCTTTTATTTGACGCACTTTTACTTAACATAATTAGGTGACCAGGGAATTGCAAAAAACTAATTTCGCATGTTAATCTCCTATGTACACCTTAAAGACAGACACACGGTGTATATGCCCTAATGTAAGAAACATATTCTATATACTACATCCCACTACACTTTACATTAACAATATTGAATTGATAAATAAACTGTATAAACTAATGCTGTGAGATGCAGTAAAATCCAGAGTTTCCTACTAGTCACATTTTAGTGCTGCCATCTGTTATTAGTGGCGACTCCAAATACCATGAATATTTTTCGGAGATTGTGGTTCCAACATGGCGGTTCAGCAGCTCATAACAGTATTCGGGTTAGGAATTATTTAAATGAAGAATTTATAATAGATGGATCGGAAGAGATAGTCAAAGAAAGTGGCCCGCTAGATCTCCGGATCCTACAAAATTAGATTAGAATTCGGAACTGTTTTGAAACTGTGGTCGCAAATATCCGGGAAGAGTAAATTACTCATTTATAAACATGTTTCCGTGAAAATGGTGGTTGCATTAAAAATATTTTGTAATTTAATTTGTAGAGGGGGGTACCCTTAATAACATATGAAGATAATACAACAACACACCCAACTGAATTATAAAATATAAGGGTTTCTATTTGAAAATGATTTGATTCGCTTTGATGAACACCTGTATAATTTCACAAAAAAAAGTGAGAACATCGAGCAAAGTTACAATTGTACAGAAAAAAATTGATCAAAAGTTTATTATAAAAAAAACTATATTTTGGTCCCCTCTAGTTGCCCTATCAGTTTCGTCCGTACATTAGGAATCAACCTGTATATGGCATGTTAGATCATATAAGGTTATTACTGATCTTGTACATTTTAAAGCTTTCTGCTAAGTAGAGGGTAGAGATACACATGTTGTCTGTATTATAAAAGTAAAATTTATGCATATATTTTAGTAGCTAGCGAATATCAAACATGTAGCAATATATATTCTATAGTCTATACTAATATGTAGATACATGAGAAGAAATTAATTTAGTTAATGATATTGCTTTGTTATCATGGTATCACTTTCTTTAAAATATAAGCAGACAGCCATATATTTATTTATTTTATTACCAGATTTCAAGAGCTTTTTGTCATTGCTTCAAAAGAGAAGTTTTTCTGAAAAATAGAGTAAACTAATTTCTTGGCTACAAAGCTCTTACACTGTGCTACGGAAAAAATTTGTTCACGTTACTATATCATTTTAAATTAATAAAATTATATTTAACACAACAGTAATCGCCTTTATTTACATTAAAACAACACACAAGCATATACTAAACGATCCCTATAATAGGGTGTTTGTTGTACCGTTAGTTAGATTATTTAATTTTGCATCTACGATATTAAATATTCTGTTTTATGAGATTTTCTTATGAAAATATTTAATAAATAAAATTGTATTTTGACAGTTGTCATTTATATTTATATTTTAAGAAATTTGGATACTCGCAAAAATATGTTTTCTAATGTTAATTCCATATGTAAGGTTTTCTAGTATTCACCCTGTACACATACTCATACAAAACATGTTTTTTTTTTAGGAAATATAGAAGCGAATACAAGACTAGGCAACATGAGAAATATCACAATCAGAGAGCAACTAAAATTAAAGGCCGTAACACAAAAATACAACAAGCCCAATTGAGATGTCTCCCATACAGTACAAATGTTTGAAGCAAGAGAAACAGGATAAGAAAAAGAAGACGTCCCAGTAAACCTGACAGCTAGAAGTACAACAAGCATCAGAGGTCGAGGAGAAAACTAGAAACACACAAGAAAATCTAAGTAAGTAGTTTTAAAAACCAACAGGTTGTGTAAATAAAAAAATAATATGTTTATTCATAAATATATAAAATTTGACAAAAACATTTTCATTTTCAAGAAAGTGACAGGCTTTCTAGTCAATTCCTCTTATCTTGCAAATAGTGTAAAATAATATACATCTTTGTTACATGCAAATAAAAAAAATACAAATAAAGTACCCCCCGTATGCCAACTGAATTATAAAATATAAGGGTTTCTATTTGAAAATGATTTGATTCGCTTTGATGAACACCTGTATAATTTTACAAAAAAAAGTGAGAACATCGAGCAAAGTTACAGTTGTACAGAAAAAAATTCTTAATTTTTACTATTAAAATAACTTCATTATGTTTCTATAAAGCATTGCGTGTATTCGGTCTTTTTTAGTGAATAAACGGAATAACTTGGCAACGCTGCGGAAAACTAAAATAAAATTCATATGTCCGTATAGGATAATAAAATGTAAAAATATATAGGAAATTCCATTTAAAAAAGGCAAACAATTCTAGCCGAGCCATAATGCAATACGCATTATCGATAAAATACAAATACCATTTCTATATAACAATTTATGTCTGTAAAGTAAGTTAAATCAAATTTAAAATTAAAAATTTACTAAACTTACGGACGTCTGATAACATAAGTTGCATGTTAAAGAAGAGGCTGTCAAACCAGCTAGACATGTGCATCTGTCTGATACCAGCTTTACTCTTTATTATTATGGCCTACAAATTCTCAACAAAATTTTTATCAGAATAAAAAGACACCTAAAGTGACACAAGTATGGTTCGATAATTCCTAATATTAATTACATGTGAAATACTACAATATTTTATGTCAAAGAAGGTCGAAATGTTTATTAAGGCAAGGGAAGGGCAATAAAAATAATAATTAATATGAATATTGTTAAATAATAAATGTACCCGTTACTTACATTGATTTGCACAAGAGGTAGATTTCCGGTGCTGTAACCAGTAAGCGGACAACCTGGTTCCTTTCTGGGTGTTTGTCTGTTTTAACATTAACCACAAGACTTAAACACTAAATTTTGTAACATATTTAGTTTTAAAATGAGTTTTCATATGAGTAATTAATCGAGACTTATATTTGTATGATTTACTTTCTTTTAGAATGAATTTTCATGTGACCCCGTAAATGATGTTTGTGTCTGAACGATTTATCACAGACAGTACAATGTTGTTCTTTTATATTTGAATGAATTTTCATGTGACGCTGTAAATCAATTTTGTGTCTGAACGATTTATTACAGACATTACAATGTTGGTCTTTTATATCGGAATGAATTTTCATATGACGTTGTAAATTAATTTTCTGTGTAAACGATTTATTACAGACATCACAATGGTGGTCTTTTATATTGGAATGAATTTTCATGTGTTGTTGTAAATGATGTTTTCTTCTGAACGATTTCTTACAGACATCACAATACTGGTCTTTTATATCGGCATGAATTTTTATGTGATCTTTTAAAACATGCTTATGTTTAAATGATTCAAAACAAACTATGCATTTATGTTCTTTTATTCCCAAATGGATTTTCATGTGAACATTTAAATTCCATTTCTGCGTTAATGATTTACTGCAGACGTTGCACTGATAGTCTTTTATTCCGGAATGAATTTTCATATGACGGCGTAAATCATATTTATATGTGAACAATTTACTACAGACGTCACACTGATACTCTCTTGTAGCTGAATGTACTTTCATATGTTTTGACAAATATGACTTCCGAGTAAACGATTTACTGCAGATTTCACAGCGATACTCTTCTTTGTTTACTCGATTGCTCTCATGTTCTGTACTGCGGCTTTTTAACTCAGTTTCCGACGTAAATGTTTTAGTGCTTGAATTACCGCGGAAGTCTTTTTGTCCATTATGAGTATATAAATGTTGTCTCAAATTATGCTTTTCAAAAAATCTGTTTTTACAAATAAAACATTGAAAATTTTTAATCCCATTATGCAACACTACATGTTTATTGAAATCGTATTTATGGATAAATATTTGTTTGCATAGAACACAGGGTAACTGTTTTATTCGCCTATATACTTTTTTCTTTTGACGCAATAAATTAGTTTTACGTATGATTAATTTGTTACTAATATTATTTCGATGTACACTTTTATTAATTTTCTTCAAGTTTTTATTACAGAGGGTACTTTTCTTTGTTTCAATTTGATTATTTTTGCAACAATTTTTGTCATTTTCCTTTAAAATTATTTCTTCGGGTTCAGCGGAACTCTTCTTCCACATTTCCTCCCGTGTGTCCGCCCTTGAATTTTCCTCCTCTGTCTTGTGTTCTCTTTTATCTTTATCATCACTTATTTTATTACTTCCAGCATATTCTTCCTTGCATATGTTTTCCTTTATATAATTATAAAGTCGTCGGTCTTGTGGCGTTTCTTCCAGTTGTTCGTCCTTAATGGAGATATCTGTGTGCAATACAATGTTTAGAGAAATTTTGTTTTTATGCAATTTATTCTTTGGCAATACACTTTCTAACAGAACGAATGGATTGGGAAGAGCTCTGTACGTGTGTGAGGATGTCTCAGCGGAACTCTTTTTCCACACTTCTTTCCGTGTGTCCGCCCTTGAATTCTCTTCCTCTACCTTCTGTTCCCTTACATCTTTATCATCATTCATTAAATTTCTTTCAGCATATTCTTCTTTGCATATATTTTCTTTTATATTATTATAAACTTCTTGGTCTTGTGGTGTTTGTTCCAGTTGATCTTCCTTAATGGAGATGTCTGTGTGCAATGCACGCAGCTGCACGTGTGGGAATGTCCTGTCTATCCGCAAGGCAGGGTTTAGGGATGCGCTGTTTATGTGCGGGTGACACTCCGGCCATGTTTCCTTCATAGGTTCTTCTTTAATAGACATATCTTCTATCTTCTCGGGTTTGGTATCAGATGTGTCATTGTGGCCCACAACGGGGGCCCTGCCTGTGTGTAGCGGGGGCTCCGGGACCCCGCGGGCCCTGATGCTGCTTTCTAAGCGCCGGCTGATCTCCACACTGGAATGTTTGAATAAGCTGAAGGCGTCGAGGGCCCCCTCACACACGGAACAGATGCGCAACGGAATACACAACTTGATGATTGTCTGAAATGTAAAATCTATTCTCATAATAAACTCATAAAATATAGCAAGAAGCTAATTTTATTCTGCTTTTTAGAATAGTGATAGCCAAATAGATATACAGTAAAATGCCGATTTTTTAACGGTTACAGTTTATTTTGATGTGCATATGAAAATTGAAAGTTTACATCAATTTCTCGAAAACGGTATGAGAAATAAAAATTTGGAGTACTGCAATGAATTCGTCGTTAAAAAATGTCTGAATGATGTGCAAGATAAAATATTGTTTTATATTGAAATTAAAAAGTTATAAGCAAAAAACTAAAATTAAAATTATAATATTTTTTGTTCATATTTAGTCATCTATGCACTTTTTGCGAGAAACAAAAGCATGTAGAAAATGACCCCCAAATGAGGCAACTTTTGTCTAATTTAACCGACTTTGGATCTGTTATAGTTCTCGAAATCCCCAAGCTTAAACAGTGTCATTGGTCACTTGTAATATATAAATATTATTTTTTTATAATAGTTCAATAATTATTATTCGCTAATAGGGTAAGTCCAATTCTACATCATTTTCCTTTCTGTGTTTTCCCTGTACATATCAGAGATTCAAATCCCCTGTATGGTAAAAATATAGTCGATCAAATGACTTGTCGATTGTAAAACATCGTCATGTTCTCCCTTAACCTAACCTGACTTTTGCATCATTTAATCAACGACAAAATATAAATAGACAAAGCATTGCCTATCCTTCCGTAATGAATGTTTTGTTTTCAGTAAACCAGAAAGAGAAAATAAAGATAGATATATAATGAAATCATTGTTCGAGCTAGAGGCATCAGTGTAGTTGACATTATTTACGTTTTTGTTTTGCCAGTGACGCATTACATTTAATTATATTTAAAAATATAAATTTAAAACTTACAATTCTATACAGGTGTGAAGTTAGCCACGAATATTCCAGCAACGAAAATAGTTGTGTTCATTGTATCCGGCAAACGGTTTATGTGTATCTATCAATGTGTTACTTAGAAATAACTGTAACAAAAACTATAACATTTAAGCTAATGATTAGAAATACTGAAATGAAGTTAATCACCATGAAAATTTCTGCATTTACATCAAAATTATTACAGTTATTTAATAATTTAGCAGTACCTAACCATGTTCACTTCCTTTGCCCAAACGTTCTTAGCACTATGATATTTTTATGGTAGATTCCCAATGGATGTACCTGTCCATTTTGATAAGTTTTTGTTAAAATATTAGAGAATGAGGGTTACTAATCTTAAGACAACCCCAGAATTATAGAAATTTGAGCTCTCTCGACATTAAAAACCCCCCTATAAAAACGTTCGTGTCACTTCCATATCTTTATGGTAGGTTCCCAAAGGGTGTATCTGTACATTTTACTAAGATTTTGTGAACAATTTAGGGATGAATTTTACTAATCATAAGACAACTCGAGAATGATAAAAATTTGAGGTCTCTCGACAATCGTAAGGAAAACATTCCTTAAAGGCATAAAATATGTAATCAAACAAATATTATTCAAGTAATGAAATAGAAACAAATTAGTTTCAGTAAACATCATTAAATTAAAAATAATTAAATGAAGAACATAAATTATTTAGATCTAACAATTGCACAATTGCGTTAATAAAAGCTTTAATTTTAATAAGAAACCTATACCTAACCAATTTATGAATAATATTATATTCCTTGATAAGATTTGCAAATAAAATTCTATTCGAAATATAGTTTATAAAAGGAATTAAGTAACAATATCTAGAATTAATATTATGAAAAGAAAATAAAATTGTTAACTCCTTGATCAATATCCCGGGTCAAACGAAAACATGTACATATTGTTTTATAATTGGTAATGGGAATTATGCTTAAAATAATAATGAACATAAGATTCAATACATAGTTTTTTTTTAGAAAAATTGTTAATTTTGTACAAAACATTTACAAAATCAACGAGTCTTTGATTCAAATGGTAAACTATCCCACCCCAAATGAACTTAGATTTGTAATTTGTACCATAAGCTTATGCTTATGTTACAGGTAATATTAAAAATTTCCAGATAGTTCAAATGGTAATAAAGTAAAAGAATGTAAGTGCCTTTATAATCCCCAAAGTGAAGTAAATTCGGCAAAACAAACCAGTTACTTTGTGCGTATTAGCTCTATGGGATACTGTATTCCAATGAACAGAAGATGAAAATAACAAAATAGGACGCTTTTTGTGTGAGAATATACAAGAAAAATTAATTATTTTTCACATAAATCACAAAATAGTAGATTATAGGTATAAACGGAAAATTAATATATTATAAAACTAGAAAAATATGAATACTGAAAAATAAGTTATCTTATAAAATTAAAAAAAAATGTACAACATGGAACAAAATTAGTATGAACTTCATGGCCACAGCAAAAATAAGAATTAGATTTATTACATTCTACTCTTACTATATGGAATAATGTTTTGTTATAAAATTTGAAAATTATGTTACAACTGATAGCAGTTCTTAGTTGAAGTTACTTTGGAATGGAACAGTTTTAAATGAACTGCAAATATGAATTAACAGTTAAATTTATCCCATTACAAGTTATAAGAATAATTGGTAAGTCCACCCTTTTCTAATCTATAATCCCGATAATTCTGACAAAACTTGCACGAAATTGAAATGACTTTAAATTCTCAGAAATTTTATGGTAAGTAACTATTTATTATTATTATTGCTTAAAATATAGATAAAAAAATATGTATAACACCCTTTTTATTAATAAATTATAATATTTTAAATAACATATTTCAAAATTAAACAATCACAAATTTAAATTAATTTCTTAAAATAACTTCGTATATTTAGTGGTACCGCTAAACTGCTAAACACGGGCTGGCAGCTTCTGAGCTGGGGGATGCAGAAAACTACATTGGTAACATGGAATGAATTGTCGTTCGGACTATACACAGGGTTCAATGTCATAAATAAACTCCGCCTACTACTCATTTCCCTTACACCCGACCCTTGCCGCAAAATATAGATAGTAAGGTGAGGATTGCCCTTAATGTCGAGAGAGCTAAAAATTTTATCATTCTCAAATTGTCTTAAGATTAGTAACGCTCATCCCCTAAAATGTTTACAAAATCTTAGTGAAATGTATATGTACACCCTTTGGGAACCTACTTTAAAAATAGGGATGTGACACAAACGTTCTTACAAGCGGGGTAATTATTTTAATGTCGAGGGAGCTCAAATTTTTATCATTCTCAAGTTGTCTTAAGATTAGTAACACTCATCCTCTAAATTGTTAACAAAAACTTGGTAGAATGTACAGGTATACCCTTTGAAAACCTACCATAAATATATGGAAGTGACACGAACGTTTTTACAGGGGGGTTTTTAATGTCGAGAGAGCTCAAATTTCTATAATTCTGGGGTTGTCTTCAGATTAGTAACCCTCATTCTCTAATATTTTAACAAAAACTTATCAAAATGGACAGGTACATCCTTTGGGAATCTACCATAAAAATATCATAGTGCTAAGAACGTTTGGGCAAAGGAAGTGAACATGTGTAGGTACTGCTAAATTATTAAATAACTGTAATAATTTTAATGTAAATGTAGAAATTTTCATGGTGATTAACTTCATTTCAGTATTTCTAATCATTAGCTTAAATGCTATAGTTTTTGTTACAGTTATTTGTAAGTAACACATTGATAGATACACATAAACCGTTTGCCGGATACAATGAACACAACTATTTTCGTTGCTGGAATATTCGTGGCTAACTTCACACCGGGCAATTCTATTGTCAATTTTAAGAGCACGGACGCCTCTAGTGACCAATATTCAAACAATACTGGTAGACATAATATGTCAATCTCTATTTTCTACAACAACAAACCACGTGAAGTTCTGTCCAGTTATATTTTGTCGATACATATAATAAGAAATATACAAAATTTATGTTAGATATGTATAATTAGACTTACAATTTCAGGAATAAGATACTCCACTTCGGACACTATTCTGTCGTCCACAGGGACGCAGTGGTAGTCCTTCGTGCACATAAAACACAAATCCATTACACTGTTTATATTTTACTAATTGTGCGAACTATATATTTAAAACATTGTAATAAAATTAGTAGCGTGATGTAATACCACCAACAAGAAAATATAGTCTGATGATATGTCAACACAGAACTTCTAGAATAGGCGAATAAAGTGAACTACTCGTCAACATGTCACTGGAATATAGTAATACGGGAACGCTAACTTATAGGCTTTTATGCAAGCGAGAAACAAGCCTGAGAGAGATGTCTAACACTTCTGCGCATGCGTATTATCCCCAAAGCCTCATGTCGTACAGTTTGGTCCAGAAGTGCATATTTTATAATTATCTGTTTTATTTATCAAATGTATTTAAAAAATGTTATTTCTTTGTTTATTTTTAATTATTATTGCATAATCTGCGCCTTATTATTAGTTTGTTGTTTGCGTGAAGCAAATGCTTCAGTATCTTTACATAAAGTAATTTTTATATTTTATCTTTTTCTACGGCCACTAATATAAGTAGCCATTATTGCACAACTTTTAGGTTATGTAATCATCACATTACGGAAGGCTGTGTGTCAAGTACGCCATCGCACAGTTAGGGAATTTTTGATTTATCCAAATTTTGTTTACCGTGTAAATACATCAAAACTAATTACAATTAATTTAAAACATTACGACTAATGAAGAAATAAACTTTAAATATAAAATGTCAGGAGGGAGGGTTGCAATCTAGTGGCTAGATGAAAAACTGCGAAGGAAGTCGCCATTTTGATAACCCAAGTATGACTCATGTCTTGTTGAGCATTTGAATAAGTTGTATGTGCTTGCACTACATTCTAATTTAGCAGCGCGTTCTTCACTCCATAAAAATAACATTTAACTCTAACGCAATTAATTAACTTTCTTTGCATATTTAACATTCCTGTATAGTAATTACTATGGTCAGTTGTGTTGCATGTGGTTGTTCTCAAACCATGAAGACCAAAAGTTTAGAAATTTAATTTCATCAGTATTTTGCATCGTACAATATTATAATTATTAATGAAACTACACATTGATATACATATTATGAATTATATTGCATATTGCCAAATGAGAATGAATCCCGTCGTGTAACTTAAATGTCAAGAAATTATTTCATTGCCGTATCATAGTAATTTTAAATAAAGGGTAAGAATATACTTTTCTACTGTTCATAAACCTTACTTTATTTAAATAAAAGTCAATGGAAACTGTTATACGTACTTATTATGTATTATACTTATTTCAACAAATATAATTATATTGTTTAAAAGACAATAAAATCTTCAATTTTTGTATTTACTTTATTTTCTATGTATACATATTTTACATGTTACTATATGTATTTCATAATTATATTTATTAAATTCTAAATGTTCTACATAGTAGTATTTTATTGGGTTGTAAATAGTATAAGTTCACTGTTTAGAAGTTGGCAGTTGACGTAGTTGTTTTTATGTTCTGTTGGCACTATTTACTAGTGATGTGTCCATTCTATCAGTGTATTGTGTGATCGTCATGTGACCGAAAAACAGTCAAATGGTGATCGTAGAAAAAGTATAATATATAATTCGCGTTGTAATGCAATTTCACACTTGTGGAATAACAAACTCTTGTGTAACTTTTCCACTTCGTGCGTTATATACATCTTAACAACTGTTAATATCTTATGTAATAAAAGTTTAAATATTCTATAGTTTCTTTAATCAACGACGATAGCCAAAAATTTTGCCAAGCACATCTAGCTTGATTCAACTTAATTTCCTAGATGGGTTTCATTTTTATCGTTCCTGAAATTTATGTAATAGTTATCTACTATACAAATACAGAAACTTGAACTTCCGTGCATGGGCTTTTGTTTGAAGTACGAACGAGCAACGCGAAATTCACATTTGGATAAGCCGACTGGCCCTTTTAAAAATTTTATGGGACTTGCAGTAATCCTTCATTTAGGCTGTTAAGGGCCATACCAGTACTTTTAAATCATATTAAAATATTCAAATAATAATGCATTTTAAACTCACGTCTTCTAATTTCAATTTGAAAACTGAGAAGAGTTTAGAGTAAATTTTAAATACAAACAGTTATTGACATAATTATAAGAAATATTTGGTTGTTAAAAAAGGATTTTATTTATATTTCGTCTTATAAGGCCATTATCAGGATATACTAATGAATATGCTTTACAAAAGATTTTTAGTATATATACAAAGAAGAACAAAGGCAAAAAGTAAGTATTAACTAACTTTACAATGGTAGGAAAATCTGAAAGGGATTAAAGCGGAGTGATTAACAGAGATTTGACTAAGTCAGATTGTTCATTCTTAAGATTTATCTTTTCATTTGGATTTCCAATTATTCTAAGAACACAATTATTAGTTATTAAAATTTTTTTTAGAGATACCCGTTCAGTTTTGAACATGTCATCAAAAAGTTATTTCTGTGCTTGCAGTTTTTAGTAGTGTGTGCATAAAATTATAAATACGAATATGTGGAGATCCTCCTCGATCAACCGGCTGCGACGTCGGGTCAGACCGCCGTCAGGGTAAGTCTCTGGGGACTGCGGACACGCAGGGGGCCCAGCCACCATTGGATTGTTGGTCGCTTTCCTCTGGCTGACTGGCAACCTCCTCGTGTGTTTGTCATCCTTGGAGGCTATATCTCACCGGTAGGCTCTGGCGTTGAAGTTCAACGTCCCCTTTTGGGGCTCCCTGGTGGGTGGAGCGCTGATGAGATGAAGCTTCTTTTCCCCATGGATGGATTTGTAAAGACCACCATAACCCCAGCGGGCGCGTCTTCGGATACACCGCTAACAACACCAGTGGGTGCGTCTTCGGACACCCCATTACCAATGGGTGCGTCGTCGGACACCCCATCAACTGCTCCCAAGCCCAAGAGGCACCGCATTAGCGGAGCGGAGCAAAAACGTCGGAAGAAGGCACGTGAAGCTGAGCTGGCGAAAGCTAACTCAGCCGGCAAACCACCTTCCGCGTCTTCGGTGCACTTGGGAAAAGCTAACCCCGCTGGCTCTAGACAATCGTCTAAACCGGTGAAGACGGCTGGCTGCCCAGGAAACACCAAACGCCAACGATCGGAAGGGTCGGAACCTTCTCCCAATGTCAGGAAAAGAAACCGCCCTCTCCCATCAGCAAAACCCCCTGCCCCAAGTGTGAGCTACGCAGATGCCTCTAAGAGACATCTGAAAGTGGCGATCATTTGTCGCAGTAATCCCCTTGGGAAGATCTCCTCCTCTCAGGTGCAGATACTGCAGGACCGGCTGTATGAACAACTGGACACCGCATTATTTACCCTGAAGGATGAAGAACAGCCTCCTGTCTTCGATGGGTGGCTTCATTCCGGAGAAATTCTTCGTATCACCTGCGGTGACAACCATTCCCTGGAATGGCTGAAATCTGCGGTGAGCAAACTCCCCCCCCCCTTTGGGACAACGCCCAACTTGAGGTCGTTGGCCTGGACTGCCTTCCTCGGTTGGTGAAGGCAGCTGTCTGGATTCCGGGTAAAGCCGATGAAAGGCAGACAAAACAAAGACCTCAAGGTTTCCAACTGGTGCGTCTTTCATGATGCACCTAAGGAGAAACCATTGGGCAGATTGTTAGTCTTCGGCGTCAACGAAGAGGATGCCAAAACCCTTACGGAGAGAGGGAAGAAACTTCGGTATCTTTTCTCCTCCCTCAGCGTCAAGTTGAAGGTTGGTAGTTCAATACCACCTCAACCAACCCCTGGGACCGCAGCTCAGTCCTCGCAGAGTGCAACCTCAATGGAGGTTTGCTCCAAAGAGGATGCTGAACTGCAGGAGCTCGAGTCTCTCCTCCTCACATCCGAAACCTTAAATGACCCATCCCAATCCTAAATCTCCCTCTTCTTCACCTCTATCCTTCATTCAACTAAACCTGCAACACTGTCGGGCGGCGACCTCAATATTGAGACGACACCTAGATAGTAGGCAGCACAGTATAGCTCTGGTTCAAGAACCCTGGATTTTAAAATCAAAGATCTGTGGACTAGGCGACAAAAATATCTTTACCTTTACAGGTTTTGGTATTGAAAATCCGAGGACATGTATAGTAGTGCCTAACAACCTTCAGGCTGTTATTCTCCAACACCTGTGTACACGTGATATCACTGCCATCCTTCTTAGCAGAGTCACAAACAACAGCAAGGAAGACATCATTCTTGCCTCCTGCTACCTTCCCTCAGATTCTTCACAATCACCTCCCAGCCCTGAACTTGTCAAACTGGTCGAGTTTTGTGAAGAAAATCACAAACATCTAATTGTAGGATGTGACTCTAACTCACACCATACTGTCTGGGGCAGCAAAGACATTAACCCCAGAGGTAAATCTTTATGTGAATACATCACTAGTACCAATCTAGAAATTCTCAACCAAGGCGATGAACCTACTTTCGTCACGTCTCGTGCACAATCTAGGATTGACATCACCCTGGCAACACCTAAGATATCTAATGACATATCAGGATGGTATGTATCACCTGATGTCTCAATGTCTGATCACAAATCAATTCACTTTACGCTGAACGCTAAGCATATTGATAAAAAGGTCTTTCGGAACCCCAGGAAAACAGACAAAACTCTATTCCTAGATCTTCTTCATTCTAGAATAGAGGGATGTCATATTCCAAATCAAATTAGCAAGGATACGCTTGAAGATTGCGTCAGCAAACTCCAGCACGCTCTTATCAATTCATATGAAAGGGCATGTCCCTTAAGTACAATTAACTCAAAGAACGCCCCATGGTGGTGCAAGGAATTGAGTAAAATGAGAACTTCTATTAGGAAATTGTTCAACAAAGCCAAAAACTCCAAAATGCAAGCTGACTGGCTCTCGTACAAATTGGAGAAAACAAAATACAAAAAAGCTATCAGGCAAAGGCAAAGGAACGCCTGGCAACAATATGTCAGCAATATTGACAAATCTGCCCCTGTAGCTCGCTTGAAAAAAATGTTCTGCAAAGAACCAAACCAACAGCTAGGCTGCCTCAAAAAAGAAGATGGCACCTACGCTTCCTCAATCATTGAAAACAATGAAATTCTTCTAAAATGTCATTTCCCCGGCTGTGTGATCTCTGAAAGATGTACCTGGAAGGACAACGATCACTCCTTCTCAGAGGAGGCGCTCGAACTCTCTAAGGTAATCATTGATGAGACACGCACAACCTGGGCAATAAACTCCCTAAAGCCTTATAAATCACCAGGTCTAGATGGTATTGTTGCGGCCCTTCTTCAATGGGGCTGCAAGCAATTAACACCTTACCTGGTTTGGATTTTTAGAGCTTGCATTACCCTCGCATATGTCCCTATAGGATGGAGGGAAGTTAAAGTAGTTTACATTCCCAAACCTGGACGCGTAGACTACTCAATACCTAAATCATATCGCCCAATAAGCCTTACCTCAGTTCTTCTTAAAACTCTGGAAAGACTTTGTGATAGATACATAAGGGAAACTGCACTGGTTCAAAATCCGCTGCACCCTAACCAACATGCTTATATTCAGGGAAAATCGACCGAAACTGCTCTTCATGCTGTGGTTAGCAGGATCGAAAATTCTTTGGAACACAACAATTCCTCCCTGGGTATTTTCATAGATATAGAAGGCGCTTTCGACAAAGCTACCTTCAACTCTATAGTCCATGCTCTAGAGTTCCATGAAGTAGAATCTCCTCTTATCAGGTGGATAAAGTTCATGCTAGAACATAGGACGATCGAATTCTCCTCTGGAGAAACAACCATAAGAGGCTATGTTACAAGAGGCTGTCCCCAAGGTGGTGTTCTGTCACCCCTTCTTTGGGCGATATTAGTAAACAATCTTCTGCTACTCCTCAACAACAATGGATATCACTCTATTGGATATGCAGACGACATCACTGTCCTGCTAAACGGAAAATTTGAGAACATCCTTGCAAATCTAGCAAGCGCTGCTCTCAAACTCATTGAAAACTGGTGCAAAGACCACTCTCTTTCGGTAAATCCTGCCAAAACTGAAATGGTTCTTTTCACAAGAAAGCGGAAAATTGGCACTCTCACAACGCCAAAAATATTCAATCAGTCTCTAAGTTTGTCCAGTAACGTCAAATATCTGGGAGTCATAATTGACAGCAAACTTAACTGGAGTCTACATTTAAACTACAAAGTTGAAAAAGCCTGCATAGCATTCTGGCAGTGTCGACGGATCTTAGGTAAAACCTGGGGTCTAACTCCAAAACTCGCTTTATGGTTATACGTATCCATAACCAGGCCAATGATCACCTACGGAGCTCTTGTCTGGTGGCCCAGAATCAAACAATCCGTAGCAATATCAAAACTAGAACATGTACAAAGATTGGCATGTCTAGCCATAACCGGTGCAATGCGCACCACACCAACAGCGGCAATGGAAGTCCTTCTATGCCTTCCTCCTCTAAACCTTCACATAGAGGAAGTCGCGCTGAAAGCAGTCCTACGCCTCTCACAATTAGGCCACTGGCCCAAAATAGGACCAAGTTGCAGGCATTGTTCTATTTTCAAAGAAGCAGCTCAAAGTGCTCCTCTTCTGCAAATGAACACTGACTGCATTGCTCCAAAATTATACTTTGATAAACCCTATCGGATTATACTAGACTGTCAGATATCATCAAATCCCGACATTCTAATTTCCACTGACGGCTCCAAAAATGGGAAAGGCTCAGGTTCAGGCATTTTCTCTGAACAAATGAACCTGGACGTCAGTATTCCACTAGGCAAATATGCTACTGTCTTCCAAGCAGAAATGCTGGGGATCCTGCATAGTGCATTGCTGATTAAAGAACACAACGTTCTAAATAAGCATATAAGGATAGCATCTGACAGTAGAGCAGCTCTTCAAAGCCTGAATGGTTTTAAATTTACCTCAGGTTTAACTGAACTCTGTCACACCGCCCTGTCAAACGTATGCCAAGATAATACTCTTGAACTCATATGGGTAAAAGGACATAGTGACAATGAAGGTAACATTCGTGCCGACTATTTAGCAAAGCAAGGCTCATCTACCCCACCTTGTGGGCCCGAGCCCATCTTGCCGCTAAGTAAATCGACTCTTCATAACATCATTCGAATCATTACTTTCGACAAATTTTCAGCTAGTTGGAACACTAGATCTAACTGCAAACAGACGAAATCTTTTATCTTTAAGCCGACTTTCAAGCTGGCTAATTACCTAATAAGGCTTTCGAGGAACAATCTCAAACTCCTTATTGAAGTATTTACAGGGCATGGTCGTTTCAACAAGCACATGCATCGTATAAAAATCTCAAACACCTCACTTTGCAGAGGATGTGATATGGATGATGAAACAGTGGAGCACATTCTTCAGGAATGCCCCACTTTATCATTAAAAAGAGGTTCCATGCTTGGGGATATGTGGCCTTCCGAGGCAACACTCAGCACAACCCCACCTGCCAACTTGCTAGCCTTCTTCCGTAGCGTAGAATGGCTTCAAGATAGCTAGGGAGCTGTGCACCTGGAGGCAGTACAATGGGCCCATATGTGAGGCCTCAGTGCACGTGGAGTTTATCCACCCTCCACCTCAAATCTAATCTAATGTGGAGATCCTGGGACAATAGTTTTATAGACGTAAGTTATGCTGAAAACAACATTCGAAAGAAATAGTTCAACATCTAGCAGATCAGCCGTCGACATCGAAAAAACGCAGTCGCAAATATCTTTCCTATGACGAGAAGAATATGATACGGCCCTGTTCTTACTTTTGAAGTGATACCTTTGAGTTGAGATAATTTATAACTCCTGACCAGAAAGCTTCTCACCCCTCCATAAAAGGTTGTAAAATCCGCATAAGTCGGTTTCATATACATCTACTTCTACTATAAGAGATATTCACCTTCAACAAGACGAAGCACCTACATACAATTCGCCAGGTTACAGAACATCTTACCGAAATGTTTTATGACAAATGGAGAGGTACTAACGGCCCTATTCCGTGGCTTGCTAAATCTCCCGAGTTGAGCTCTTTACATTTTTACTTATGGGGATATTTAAAGGATAAAATTTATGACAGCGTTCACAATAATTTGCAGGAATTAAAAAATAATATTCAATTTGTTTCAATAATATTATCAGAAGAACACTTCGATTAGTGAGAAGTAGTTTATTAAGAAGATTAGAACTTTGTAGTCATGTCAATGGTGGCAATTTTGAACAATTTTATAAATTATTTGTCTCTATGTGTATTTTTTCTTTGTGTTTTGTCTTTGTTTAAATGATAATTTTTCACAACTTAAAGAAAATTGTTAAATTTTTTGCTATTATTTCTGCATTTCATTTGTTTTCTTCCGTAGCACTCTTTAAATAGTCATATTTAAATAAAAATTATACATACATAATTTTACATTTTTCTCAAAAATTTTGTTATGTAAGGGTATTACATATGGATATTGTTGAATTCAGAAAAGAAATTCTGAATCGAATAAGCAAATAAAAAAGAAGGTTCCCATTTAATTGAAGAAAGTTGTACCCCGCATTTTGAGAACCACTGGTCGAAAAAAAATTTTGTTTTCATCATTAAAATAGTCTTATAAAATAGATTTTTTTTTGCTAATTTAACCAACCTTATAGTTCTTATAGTTCCCAATAGTGTACCACTTGAAATGAACACTGTATATATATACAGCATAAATTTATTATCAGAATTTATTCGTCCAATCAAGGAGCATAACGTAAAATTATTTTCATATATTCAGGGTGTTGTTTTCACATTTTTAAAATTATATTTTATTCCCCTATACGGACATATTTTAGTTTTCCGCGGCGTTGCCAAGTTATTCCACTTATTCTCTAAAGACATACTAAAGTTATTTTAATAGTAAAAATTAACTTTTGTTTTCCTGAACAACTGTAAACTATACTCTATGTTCTCACACATTTTATTTTAAATGTAATTATACTGGCTATAATTACATTTAATTGAAAATTTGACATAATACCTCTTTTTCACATTTGTGTCTCTGGAACTTACATGGATTTTATAGAAAGAAAAACTTATCCGCATATTAATTTGGTATATGAAGGTGAATAACAATTTGTACGCCGCAAAGTTTCTTCATGTCAAATTTTCAAGGTCACAAAGATAGAACGATAGATTTCTAGCAAAATTTATCAATTCTGATATCAATATAAAGAGTTGATTCAAGGCTCCACAATCATGTACTGTTTTCTGTTTTATATGCAAAAACAATTAAACATCGACCATTTCTTTGTTGACCACGTATGTAGAGCCTTACTAGGTAGAAATATTGAGAAGAGCTTCAAATACACATTATGCAGAATGTGATAACAAACAACAATGTGTACAACTATGAACCTCAAAAAACTTATAGTATTGGCGATAAATAGAAAAATAATGTAAGAGTTCAGATAGCATTTCTTCAAAAAATCATAACCTTATTTACTAATTATTAATATTTACATCATAGCAGAATATTATCAAGGACTATTGAACAACATAAAAAAAAATACTTTCAAATGTTAAAAATAGGGTCATAATATAAAAATTTTATTCAAATCTTTAAAGCAATGTAGGAAGAAGAAAACATCCTTATACAATTTTTTAATCGAACCAATATGATTGCAGTAAGAATATGTTTTTTAAATTTATAAAAGTGTTTCAAATTTTAAAAAAATCATATATTTCTTATTTATAATTATTAAATGCTGATATTCGTAATGCAGTAGTATATTATAAAGGACAATCCAACACCATAAAAATATCTCACTTTCAATTGTTAAAAATAGGAGCAAAATATGGAAAATGGAAATAAAATATCAGGTCTACCGACCAACAAAAAAGTATCAATTGTAACAAATATAGGCAAAATAAGAAATATAAATTTAATCTATACTTTCACTGACCGTGTTGTAAAGCTCTGTATGGAGAATAAAACATCCTTAAACAGTTTTACAATCGGGCCAATAGGATTCCAATTAGTTTATTTTTCTTAAATTCGTCTTGCAATTAATATAGACCACGTTAGTACGGTTAAGATTTACATTTGGCGCGAAACCCTAATTCAAATCTGAGTGTATGCATTTCTTATGGCAGTACATTTTCAATTCACGATATTAAAGCATTTTGACGATTCTTAATTATAACATAGGGTTTTTTTATATTCTAAAACATTACTCTTTGGTTTCCATACAGAAAAAGTACAAATAAAAGAATAAGTTAAGAAAAATTTGATTTTAAAGAAAGTAGTATCGCAAATAGTAACATGTCGTTACTTGGTGCAGCAGGTTAAAAACGCCCCGTTAAAGTGACAGGTTCAACTGAATACTAAGACAGCTACGACATACGTTTTTAGAAATTTGTACCTACTGTTTAAATTGACGTTAATTAAATAATATTATGTTTTTTGGGTATATATATTATATTAGAAGATAGATAAAACATTAGAGATTAGTATTTATAAGGTTTAATAGTTAAGATTTGCATTTTATAATACTTTCTAGCAGTTTAAAGATATCATATTTTTATTCCCATAAGAATAACATGGGCTTATAAATAGGCAGAGGCGAGTTAGGATTTCAGTTTGAATTTGGCGCCACAAAATGACCGTTACACTAATGCAGTCTATAGGGCATTTGTGCCGACGTTACACAAGATGGCGGTGAACAGCTGATTGTGGACAATCTAGCTTTATTTTAACATTGAGTCATACTTAGAAATATCGTCCCATATATACAGGGTGAACACGAACCTAATGTCATAAATTTAAGGGTATATAGTATTTAATGTGTAGATTACGAAACAGAAAGAATTTTTTGAAAATTCGAAAAATGAAAATTCGTCTTTTCTTAGCAAAACTTTTTTTTACTGCTGTTTTAATTATTATTTCATTAAAAATATGGTTAACAAAAGTACATTTAAAATTAGTTGTATAAGATTCTAATTAATTAAATATAATATTTGACGAACGTAATTGTGTAATATATAAAATATTTTAGTATTATTCTTGAAAGTATTGATGTAGGTCATTTTGGCAGTGTTCTTGTTCTTAAAAAAATGTATTCTAATTCTGAGTTAGTGGATATGTTCTTAATTTATGATGAAGTGAGACAAAACGCGGTATTAGCAGCAGAATTGTATGCCAAACGGTATCCTCGAAGACGCCACCCTGATCGTAGGATGTTTATCACTGTGACACAACGTCTTCGCGACACAGCAAATTTAAAAAGGAACTCTGGACGTGGCGGCGGTCGCAGATTACGCCACGACATGAAGGATGAAGTCCTAGACCTAGTGCATGCCGACCCAACAATTAGTACCAGAAAAATATCTCGTGTTGTGGGAGAAATATCTCAGGCGGCTGTTGTAAACATTTTGCATAAAAATGATTATCATCCATATCATTTTCAACAAGTCCAAGGGTTAATGCCTGCTGATCACCACACTAGAATGACATTTTGTCAATGGATTTTCGGACAAAATGCTACAAATGTGAATTTTACCTCTTCAATATTATTTAGTGATAAAGCAATTTTCACACGTGTCTGTGTTTATAATTTCCACAACTCGCATTAATGGGCCCAAGAAAATCCACATGTTGTTGTGAGAAATAGTTTGCAACATAAATTTTCTTTAAATGTTTGGGGTGGAATCTTAAATAGTAATTTACTTGGCCCGTACATACTCCCCCACAGATTAAATGGTAACCAGTATTTGGATTTTTTGAAAAATATCCTTCCAGTATTATTTAAAAATGTGCCATTAAATGTTCCTCCAAAATCATGGTTTCTGCATGATGGTGCTCCTCCTCATTTTGCGAGAAATGTGCGTCATCATTTAAATAATATCTACGGAAACAGGTAGATTGGCCGTGGAGGTCCTGTGCAGTGGCCACCAAGATCAACTTATCTCAATCCCTTGGACTTCTATCTATGGGGTCATTTAAAGTCCCTAGTTTATGATAATCAAAGCCCGCCAGAAAATATTGAAGAATTGAGGATACGGATCCAAAATAGTGTACAAATTATTCAACAACAAAACCATATGCACTTGGCATGTAGTATGTCACTAATTCAACGTAGTGCACTGTGAGTAGCTGTGAGAGGTGATAATTTTGAACAATATTTATGAATTTTTGTATTTATTCTTTGTTTTGATACAATGATGTAAGTTACTAGTATTACTACTATTTATTAGTTTAATATTTAATCCTTTCTGTTTTTCTTCGTTCTTTTTTTAATAAAAATAAGCCAGTGAAATGTTAATATTTACCGTTTTTTGGGGCAATGAACTCTCAAAATAAATAAATAAATATTATTAAAAATAATGAAGTTTTGATTACCCTTCAACATTACGTAAATTAGTTTTAAGTATTTAATTGTGTTTTTATTTATAAAATATTATGTGTTGCCAGTGATCCAGTGGTACCAAAAATGTGAGCTTCATGAAAACTACCCTTAAATAGGCGAATTTTCAAAAAATTCTTTCTGTTTCGTAATCTACATATTAAATACTATATACCCTTAAATTTATGACATTAGGTTCGTGTTCACCCTGTATATATATATATATATATATATATATATATATATATATATATATAATTATATATATATATATATATATATATATTATATATAATTATATTATTTTTTTTACAGCACTTATTGTTTTCGTGAAGGAAAAGTGTTTATAGTATGTGAAGGTGAGTGTATAAGCAGTGTTTTCCGTAAAAATATTTGTAGATATTGTTAGTATTTACCGAATTAGAGGTTATTAAATTACCTAATCGTAGTTTTCTGTGCAAGAAATTCAATATTTCTAGATTTAAATATGCTGTTTAAAAGTGTAACTGGCCATAATTAAAGGTGTGTATTAATTACTTATTTTCTGGTACAAATTAGTTGTATTTATAAATATATTAATATGAAATAAGTGGTTTTTAGCATCAGGTTTTACAATTATTTGAGTTTTGATTAGTTTTTTTTTTTTGTGTATATTTTTAAATGGTGTTTTGTGTAGCCTCCGGCAAATAATCTTGTTATAAAGACTTTGTCGAGTGTATATCAAAATAAAAGTTAACAAACTGAAAAGAAAGTATGTAGAATCGTGTTGATCAAAAATTTGCAGGGTACGAAATAAAAAATAAGTTAAAACAGTGAAGAAAAGTGCGGGCAAGTGAGGTTAACCTTGGGTGTCATTTCGTCAAACAGCTGACGGTCAAGCTGGCCGCTCGTTCAGAGTTCAGTTCCGCGCATGCGCAATAAGGACTAAGGCAGTGGCGTAACAAAAAAAAAATATTGCACCGGGCAATAACTTGTTTTCAGTCGTTGTAAAATAAAAATAAATTATAAAAAGCAGTAAATATTGTAAAGCTGAACAATTTAGTGGAAGTGAGAGCGTGCAATAGGAAAGATAAGGGGCATAGTAAAAGGGATGAGCAAATATACAAGAGAGCGCAAAAACTCAATAGATAAAAGAAAAAGAGAAGAAGAAGACAAACGTGAAGAAGAGCAGGATCCTTTTAAGAGAAGTAAGGTAATAGAAGGATCACCAGTAAAAGAGTCATCGAAGAAAGAAGAAATGGAAGAAGTTAAAAAAATGTTAAAGGGGCTCACAGAAGCTGTGGATCAGATGTGGGGACAAATAAGTACAAACCACGAAGAATTGAAAAGTGAAGTTCAGAAAAATACAATCACAATCGAGGAATTAAGAAGGGAACATGCGGAAAGAGAAGTAGAATGGAAAAAGGAAAAAGACGAGATGAAAAAAGAATTATCACAGCTGAAAAAAAGAATAGAAGAACAGGATAAAAGAAATAGAGCGAATAATATAGTAGTGAAAGGGGTGGTGTTGGAAGGGAAAACCCCAAAAGAAGCGATTAAGGAAGTTTTCCGGAAAAACTTGGGGGTTGAGTGTACAATAAAAACTGCAACGGTAATGAGGAGCACAAAGGGAAACACGACAAAACAACCAATAATAGTTGAACTGGAAAGCAGTGAAGCAAAGAACTCTGTGATGGAAAATAAGAAGAAACTGAAAGGAAGCACCGTTTTTATTGACAACGACTGGACTAAGGATGAAAGGAGAATGAAATACGTAATCAGACAAAGAGTGGCAGAAGAACGTAAAAAGAATAAGAAAGTTGAAGTATATTACAATAAGTTGGTAGTTGAAGGGAAAAAGCTTATTTGGAATGCAGACAACAACGAGTTAGAAGAAACTCAAGAAAGATAGCAGTCACAGACACAGATATGGACGGATGCAAAGATACAACCTAAGCAAAAAAAAATGGATGAAAGTAAGAAAACAAAGACAGTCTCGCAAATAAATAAAAAAATAAATATAGGAACGTGGAATGTGCAAGGAACAAACGCTACAGGAGCATATAAAAATCTTCAGAAAGTGTTGAAAGACTATAAAATAGATGTGGCCGCCTTGCAAGAAACTAAACAGAAGGAAAATAACATGTATGAGTTGGAAGAATACATAGTATGCAATAGCGGTTTTGGAACACATATATATGGGACGGGTTTTATGATTAACAAGAGGATAAAAAATTTAGTAATGGATTTCAGACCAATTTCAGAAAAAATTGCTGTACTGAGATTAAGAGGAAAGTATAGGAAACTAAGCCTAATTAATGTTCATGCCCCAACTAATGACAAAGATGAAGAAACTAAAGAAGAATTTTATGAAGAATTAGAAAGAGTAATGAGCACAATTCAAAGAGATGACGTGAAACTGGTACTAGGTGATCTAAATGCCAAAATTGGCAGGGAAGACAGTTTCAGAAACGTTACAGGGGGACAGAGTAAGCATAGGGAATCAAATGATAATGGTATAAAACTAATCAACTTTGCAATGGAAATGGATATGAAAATAAGAAGCACAGCTTTCACAAGAAAAGAGATATACAAGGGGACATGGAAAGCTCCCAATGGGAAATACACAAATCAAATAGATCATGTTCTAATTGATAAAAAGTTTACGCATGTGGTAAAAAATGTGAAGAGCAGGAGAGGTGCCGAAACTAGCTCAGACCATTTTCTAGTACAAGCAGAATTAAATCTTGAAGGAACACGATACACGAGTAAGACAAAGCAGGGTAGGAAAAAATATAATGTGCAATTATTGCAATGTGAAAAAGTAAGGGAAAGCTTTCAAAAAACGTTAGCAACAAAACTGGAAAATAGCGTGGTAACACATGAGATAAACGATAAATGGAACGTGATAAAAGGTGCGATGTGTAGTACGGCGGAGGGGGATCTGAAGATGTGTCCAAATGGGAAAAAATGTAACTGGTACGATGAAGAATGTGTCAGGGCTCTCCAAAAGAAAATTGAAGCTAGAGCAAGAATGCTGCAACATGAAGACCACAGTACGCGCGAAAAATATAAGGAAGAAAGAAACAAATACAAAATGATATGTAGAGAAAAGAAAAAGTATAAATGATAAGTTAGTTGAGATTGAAGAAAATTATAAAAATAACTGTATAAGAAATTTCTACCAAGAAATTAAAAATCAACGGTCGGGATATAAAGGCAAATTAAGTTTCTGTAGAACAAAAGAAGGACAGCTAGTATCAGTAGAAGAGAGGAAAAATAGATGGGCCGAACATTTTAGGGAACTGCTAAATGAAATAGAAACAACTGAAGGAGAAGAACAAGAGACAAGACACGCAAACAACGAGAAAATCGATCCTCCAAGTGAAGAAGAAATTATGACAGTGGTTATGAAGATGAAGAACAACAAAAGTCCGGGTATAAATGGCATTGCAGTGGAAATAATAAAATACGGTGGCAAGGAGTTGCACGACCAAATATACAAAATAATTAAAAACATATGGGAAGAAGAAAAAATGCCAAATGAATGGAATGAGGCGACCATTGTACCTCTGCACAAGAAAGGAGACAAAACAGTGTGCGAAAACTATAGAGGTATCGCCTTGTTGGATGTAACCTATAAAATTATGGCCACTTGCATAAGAGATAAACTAAGGAACATGACTGAGAATATACTAAGTGAGTACCAAGCAGGTTTTAGAGCTGGCAGGTCAACAACGGACCAAATCTTCATACTAAAGAACACAATTGCAGATAGTGTAGAACATAACTTACCCCTGGAGATTATGTTTATCGATTTTAAACAGGCGTACGATTCCATTAATAAAAAGGAACTTTACAGAATTTTGCGAGACTTCCAAATGCCAGAAAAAATTATAAAATTAGTTGAAATGACGCAAAATAATGCAAAAGGAAAGGTACTAGTAGATGGCACAGTCTCGGGTAGTTTTGAAATTACAAACGGGTTACGGCAGGGAGATCCTATGTCTCCGTTGTTGTTCAATCTTGTTCTGGAATGGGTGATAAGAAGAGCAGGTTTAAACACAAAAGGTATAATAAATAGACACAGGCATCAAATTCTGGCGTATGCTGATGATATCACGTTGATAACAAGAACCAAAAAAGAAATGGAAAATATTTTTGGGAGATTAGAGTCAGCAGCAAGGGGAGTGGGGTTGAAGATCAACGAAAATAAAACAAAGTATATGCGGATACCAAGCAGACAACAAAGCGAAGAGGAAAATGTGCAATTAAAAAGTGAAAGAGGAAGACTTTATAAATTCCAACAAGTGCAAGATTTTAACTATTTGGGAGTAAATTTAACAAGCAATGACAGAGAAAGTACTGAAATTGAGTTAAGGTTGGCAAAAGGGAATAAATGTGTAGGAGCACTACGTAGTTTTTTGAGGTCGAAACAAGTGTCGTGGGCGGCTAAGATTCGGACATATAGAACAGTAATAATGCCGACGGTACTGTACGGGAGCGAAACTTGGGTTTTAATAAAGAGTGATCGGGAAAAGCTGGAAAGGTGGGAAAGGAAAGTTCTTAGGTTAATATTTGGTGGGATAAAGTGTGGTGAACAGATAAGGAGTAGAACAAATAACGAAGTGATGGTTTTATATGGTGACTCCAGTATATCGGCAGTGATAAGGGCACAGAGACTGAGGTGGCTGGGGCATATTGCGCGTATGTCCGAGAGCAGAACAGTAAAGGTAGTGATGGGGAGTCAGTCAAGTGCGCGCAGGAAACGAGGGAGACCAAAAAAGAAGTGGTTTGAAATGGTGAACGAGGACTTAAAACAACTAGGTGTAACAGACTGGAGAAAGGAAGCAGGGGACAGGGTGCACTGGAGAGGAGTGTGCCTATCTGCCAAGGGCCTTTAGGCCTGTAGAGCATTCAATTTTATTTATTTAATAATTTATTTTTTATTATAAATATCAATATAAATGATTATAAAAGTATAATAAATACAATTTGAATAGTTATTTTGAAATTTAAGTGCTACTGTAGCGCCATCTGTTGAGGTATATATGATCCACTCACACATAACTGAAAATTTATATGCCTGTTAGGCCGTATTTATTTGGGACATTTTAAGTAACCTGGTAGGTTAATCCTGTTTACTTGGCATATGTGAAGTAACCCAGAACTGATCTCGAACTGATCCAAGTCACCCAGCTATTTTGCTAGGTTGGTGAGTTCAACCCGTTTTCTATCTTTGTTTACACATTGCTTTCTCTTTCCATTTCTGTCAGAAGTTATACTTTTGTAGGTTATAACGGAGAACATAAATAAATAACTTTAATAAATAACTGAAATTTACCATATAAAATTTTCACCAAGTATAAAATTTGGTTGTTTATTTGGTACCAACACGGGTAAATAAATGTATTTAAAACTCCCGCCATTACCGAGCTTGTCAAATTTAGTTCCCAAAGTTGATCCTAAGACGCGCTAAAATTTGTTTTCACAGATGATAAGGTAGATATCCAATCTTCTACAAATATATTTCCTTAATCTATGAGTCTAACTATCTAAAATATTTATAAATTAGATTTTAAAAGTATTTATATATAAAGGAAGAATACTGTACAGTATGAATTTACCTTTGGAAGTGTTTGAATAGTAATCAAATATAGTTTTTTAAACGTCAGAGTGTAAATAAATTTTGAAATGTAGTTTTCTTGATTAAAAAATCCATTCTGGAATATTCTTTAGTTTGCATTTAATAAAGAATATGTTTTACTATTACTTATTTTTATAATTATTGCCCAATAGATTGTTTGAGTTTATAAAAAAAATCCATGTTAGAGTATCTGAGTATGTGTAGGTTATAGTCTCATCTAAAAAATAAAATATTTAACTATTAATATATAAATATTTATATTCTATATAAAAGTACCTGTATTGGAGATGATTTCTTATTAAATTTCGTACAATATTTCATTATACATTTTAGTAAATATGACATTTTTCACTTAGTTGTTTCCAACTCAAGTGTCAAATGAACCATTTTTGTTAAATTTTATAATATCGTGCAATTTTCCTGGTTTCATTTTCAAGGATACATTATAATAATGATTTTCATCCAACGAATTGCCTTATAGAAAACGCATTTCTCGATTAATATTTGGTTGCAGAAAGTGTTTATTGTTTGAAATATCAATGATAAATGAATAATTGGATAGATACGTTGTTTTTATAAACGTTTTTATCTAACAAGTCATTTCATTCCATAACAAAATTCAATAGAATTTTTAAAAATCAAATCTTTGTTGTAATCAACTACTTTCATCTGAAATTTGATGAAAGAATACATAAAGAATGTATAAAATGCAGTTACTTACAGTTTATTATAATCCAGATACATAATTTAAAATAATTATTGTACAATAAATTATTAAATATTTCTTCCAAGTGGGTATGAAGGAAAGGTTTGTCAGTATTTTTATGACTGAATACGACGCGGCTTGATTGATTTCCAGAATTGATTTTTTTGTCAATAGTATTATTATCCGTAATATTATCTTATTTCTTTTCTATAAATATATTCTTGTTTGGATATCTTAACCAATTAAAAACTATAACTGAAATGAAAACACATATCTAAATACAGCCAAGAATATACAAAATTACATACTTACATTACAGAAAGTAGTGTAATTTTACTTTTAAACTAATTTTACTATATATTTCTCCAAGCAAATTCAAGCCTTGCATTATGATTGTTTGATTATATTGTAAATAAGGTTTGCCGTAAATTATTATGTACAATGCACTTTTATGATAATCAGTTACACTTCAGTAGTGTTATTGTCAGTAATTTTATGTTATTTCTCTTCTATAAATGTACTCTTGTTTGGGTAACCAATTAAAAATTATAACTGAAATGAAAATACATATTTAAATACAGTGAAACAAATTTAAAATGATATACTTACATCACAAAGTGTATTGTACATATTCTTTTAAACAAAGTTTATTTTATATTTCTGTATATTTCTCTTTGAAAATATAAAACTTGTGTAACGACTTTTTTGGTTATAGACCAACGAATGATAAACGTCAATGTCATAAAATTAAATATTTTAAATACACCCCACTTAACATTCAGTGTATTTGTATATATTTCGCTCACTATTATAATGTGTAAAAATATAATTACCTTTACAATATCTCTTTTCATTTTCAAAATAAATCAATTAAAAGTTTCATATTGAATTGTCAAAAATGACGGATGGCACAGTAATTCTTTTTAAATTTAAACCTGGCATCTAGGATATTTTTTTCAGTTTTGTTCCAGTTTTCCTTTTTCGCTTAGTTTTTGACTTTTTACACGAAAACCACTCACAGTAAAAATATGAGACCCCAAAAAGGCCCTATTCCACTTTAAACCACATCTAATAAAATAATATTAAAATTATTCAATGAATGGTTTGACCTGTACCCGTGAGCAAAATTTTTGCGATGCTCGAGATGAATCCAACTATATATAGAGATATATATAATGAATCTATCAAAATAGTATATGACTAGCGAATGCTCAGCTACGCTGAGCTTTCCCTAGGCCTCCGGCGTCAGTGAAATTTTAACATTTGATAATTAATTTGATTTCATTAAGCTAGCACTTGTCGAATGGTTTCTTTTAATACTAAACACGACATACTTCTGACAACTTTTTGCAGAAAACAAAAGCCGATCAACATGGATCGTTTTTGTAAATTCTGTTCGTTAGCCCGTAACGAGACCTTTCATTTGAGACCAAACACGACATGCTTCTGAGAATTTTCTGCTAAAAAACAAAAACCGATGTCCATCATTTTTTTCATGTCTGCAAAGCCAGCCCTTGTCGAATGCTTTGAATATGGTACCAAACACAAGATAGGTAAAAATTTTGGCGCCTTGTTTAAAAAACTTGAATACGATTCTTATTTCGATTATCAATTTTTTATACATCTATGTAACTCATTGATAATGCTAATACATATTAATTTCATTGTTAGCTTGTAAAATTTGTAGTTTATGCTAATTATTATTTTTCTAATGTCGTCACAGTAATAAAATAATAAATTAAATAAATTAATTTCATCAAGTAAAGAAGTAATTAATATTATCTAACCACAAAAAACGGTGGCTAACGCGCTTTGACTCGTTGAGTAAAGTGTGACATCTAGGATTCAAATTCCAGTGAGGACAAACCTATAACCAAAAATAAATACCGCTGTGTTCGAGTGGTTCGGAACCGACTCTAAGCTGTAGATCCCGCTGTTCTGTAATTAGATTTCTGTCTGTTAGACAGTGTAAAATAAAATTAAATAAATTAAGATGAAATTGTTCAAAAATAAAATATAGGGATTTACAAATATATGAATAGTAATAAATGAGAAGTATTTAGTAGTAATAATGAAATTAATTAAATTATATATTTTTAATAACTGTAATATTGTTTTTTTTTGGTTGGTATAAATCGGAGATAATCAATACTTTTAAAATAGTTAAAATAAATTTAAATAAATGACTTTAAATATCGACTGGTAAGTATAAGCAAAATTATTGAAAAATTCAAATTTGACAAAATGTGTTTATATTTGTAGAGTACTTTAGTTATAATTATAAAATTATAATTATTAATTTATATAATATCTTGAAGTACAAGTTGTCCAGCCTTCTTTCAACTAATATACAGAAGTTGTTTTGCTATATCTTTTATGAACTTTCACGGTCCACGAAAATTATCAATCATGAACTTTCATTACTCAATATTTTGTTTTAAATAGAGCTTTTTATTTCATGTTTATATTAATGTAATTAATAATTGAATGGATGACATTGTTCATGTGAAGATTTAAATTTCAAATATGATTTTATTTCTTTTCAAACTACTGCCGTGTATTTGGAGATAGATTCACTGTAATATTCAACAAATTTCACGTAGAATGCAATGAAAAGTACAAAGAAATTGTAATATGCACTTACAGATCAATATAATCCTATTAAATATTTATCACAAAACGATTATGATTGCAATTCTTTTTTGAAATTTATTTGTCATCTTCAGTTTTCTGCATAAATAATGTATTTCAGAATACCTTTCTGGTTATATATGAAAGAATATGTGATATTTTTTCCTTTTATAAAAATATTTATATATCTATCTCTATGGCACAACATTCCTCTGAGGAATAGGGCCTCAAGGACAGGGCGGGCTATGTTGCTTATCTACACGATCAGACAAGACACGCCACGACCACACAACCGTACTGGCTGACAGAGGTTTTCTACTAAAACTTCAGTATTAAAACACTACTTCTGAATGTTTATCTCTGTAAAATGCGATTAAATAAAAATATTTGGTATTATGAAAATGGCTGCATTTATTTTTATTTTCTTATATTCTGAGCTGCTAAACAAACATGTGACTTCTGTAACTGATA
This sequence comes from Stenolophus ochropezus, assembly GCA_035578165.1. Taxonomy (NCBI): domain Eukaryota; kingdom Metazoa; phylum Arthropoda; class Insecta; order Coleoptera; family Carabidae; genus Stenolophus; species Stenolophus ochropezus. The sequence continues at coordinate 6,169,898 of JAQOWZ010000012.1, forward strand.
GCATAAAATTTGTATTTAAAAATGTTTTATCTTAACTTGACCTAATTTCCACCAATTTCCCTAAATTCTATTCTATTATTTCTTAGTGAAAATATTAATATTTTTGCATTACATTCAGTTACGTTGGACAGAAAGTAATCGTAATCCATGCAGTTCTACGTGTTTATTTTGTGTTAAAAAGGATTTATTATGTTATATATCAATTGGAAATTGAGAAATATTTTAAATAATATGTGTTTGTTAACATTTTTATCTAAAAAAGCATCTCATGCCATTATAAATGTCATAGAATGTTTTAAAATGAAACTTTGTTGTAATCAATTATTCTTATCATATATCTATTTAAATACCTAAAGAATTTGTAAAATAGAGTTACTTACAGTTTAACAAAATTCAGAGACATCATTTAAAATATTTATGGTACAATAAATTGGTAAACATTCTTCTAAAAGAGTAAATTTAGTCGTAAGATTGCAACTCGATATAGAAATGTAGGTTTTTTAATTAAATAATCCAACGTGAAATTATCTCTTGGTTTTATAATAAAATATATGTCGTTTTCTCAATTATTTTGACAATATTTATCAAATTGTCTCATGAATTATTTTAATTTATTTCAGGAGGGTTCAGCTTTGCTGATACTTCCTGATTTTCTTAATATGGTCCCTTAGCCAATTTTTAAATGTACGTTACTGAATATAATATATTCTTAGTTTTAAACACATTTCACTTTATTATTTCTGTACATATCACCAACAAAATACTAAACTTACATCCATGAATTTTTGAGTTAGTCAAAACGTCATATGTCAAAAAAAAAAAATGTTAAATACACAACATTCAACATTAAATGTAATTGTATATAATTCCATTGTATGGAAATATGTTTCAATTTCTAATTTTTATTTTCATTTTTATAAATATTTTAATTACATTTTACACATTAAATTGTCAAAATTGACTGATGACATCGTGATTTTTTTTACTTTAGACATGGTTTCTAGGATCTTATGTTTCCAGATACCACTTTCGCTCAGTTGTAATTTTTTTTTACATAAAACGTATGCACGGTTAAAATAGTAGACCCTAAATAGATCATATTCCTCATTAAACCACATGTAATGGTAAAAAAATTAAAATTATTACATAAATGGTTTGACCTGTACGGGAAGACCGAACGGCGACTATGATTCCTATTTAAAAAAAAGTGAAATATATTACCCTGGATACAAACAAAATTTATTAGTAATTATTGAAAAGTATAGCAATGGCTAATGAAGAAATGGAGAAAGTTTGCATTGAGGAGGAAGAAAACAGTAAGTAATTTTAATTAATAATTTTACATTATAAATTATATTATTAAATTTATATTTTTTTACTATAGCAACCATCAGAGATTTAAGACGAGAATTGGAAGACGGCGAAAGGTATGTGGGGGAGCTAAGGAGGAAACTGGGCATGCTGGAGAAGGAAAAGAACGGAGGAGAGAATGAGGTGGAGAAGGAAAAGAACGGAAGAGAGAATGAGGTAGAAAAGGAGAAGAACGGAGGAGAGAACAAGGTGGACAAGAAGTACAGAGAAAGTTCCCGCGCCCGCGGTAGAATTACTAATTACCGCGGCCGGTATGCAGCCCGAGGCCGCTGGTACGGTAATTACCGCCGGTATAATGAAGAAAAGGAGCAGGAGGGAGAGAACAAGAAGGAGGTGGAGAAGAAGAAAGATGGAGAAAGTTCCCGCGGTAGAGGAGGTAATTACCGCGGCCGGTATGCAGGCCGGGACCGCTTTCGCGGTAATTACAGCCGTTATCGCGGGAACCAAACCAACAACACAGTAAGAAACAAACATCAATATATTTATATATTTTAATAACTAATGCAAAATTTCTTTCAGAATACGAGGCAGTGGTGGGCAAAATACCACCTCATAAACAATTTTTTAAACAAATAATTTAAGTTAGAATATAGAATTTAAGAATATAATTAGTTTAAAATGAATAAAAAAAAGTTCTAAATTGTTCATTCATTATTCTTTTCTTCTAATGCTGCTTTGCCATTGTCGGAGTGTTTAGGAATGTTTGCTCGTGCCGGGCGTTCCGATTTTTGTGTGTCGCCTTGTTGTGATAGTGAACTACGATTGACAGATAACAGATCGCATTAGCGCACAGTGAACTTATGGAAGGAGCAAAAGTGAATGTATTTAGGGTGATTAGAATAGAGAATAAAAAAACGTATGAGTTTTATTTTTTCTTATTCCCCTTTATAATAATTACTAATAAATTGCTATAAACAAATTCTGCACAATATCCGTAGACAAGATTTTATGAAGTTTGTTTAACATAAATATGGATATGATAAAAATAATTTTATAACAATGATATAACGGGAAGATCGGCGTAGTTTGATCTTGTTTTCTGATATTATTCCAATCAAAAACCAATATCAAACTGCACAAATCTTCCATACATATCGTTCTTATAAAAAGTAGATTATAAAGGCCGTATTTATTTGGGAAATTTGAATCCAACCTTCAACAGATCCTAAACGTACCCGGGTTGGTACCAAATAAATAATCAAATTTTACAGTTGGAGAAAATTTTAACCAGTTAATTTAAATTATTTGTTCAAGTTACTTATTTAAGTTTTTCATTTTAACCTATAAAAGATATAACATCTGACAAAAATAGAAAGAGAAAGCAATGTAAACAAAGAAAGAAAACAGGTTCAACTCACTAACCCAACAAAATAGCTGGGTGAGTTGGATCAGTTCAGGATCATTTCTGGGTTATTTCAAACGTACCAAGTGAACAGAATTAACCTACTAGGTTACTTAAAGTCCCAAATAAATACGGCCACAGTATAAGTATATCTATTTTAGATAATAACTTTATACTTATAAACTTTATTTCATTATTTCAAACTTACCTATTTGTGTTTTTTTTGGCTTATTTGTATGATATTCAGTTACTTCATAGTTTTTCGAAAATTATCTAATGCTAATTTGTATTGTTTTAATGTTCAGTTTTTGACATATACCCTTAACAATTTCTCATGTTCGTTTTTAGTTAATTTTTTTGAAGTTTATAAAAAAAAAAAAAAAAATTTAATTTTAGAAACACTGTACTGGTGAAGGAAATGTTATGAAATAGATGAATTTGCAAGTTTAAATAAAGTAATTTTAAAATAAAGTTTTACTGATTAGTAAATAGAAATGAAAATTACTGTATGAAAATGGTTATTTCGTGAATTTTACTTTTTTATTATTTAAATCAAATTTGACAACTAAATTGATAATTAAAAATTAGTTTTGACAGAGTTGAAAAAATGAAATGATATATTTATAGTAATAATTTTGTAATTAATAATTTATGATATTAATTAATTTTTTATTAAAATTTAACCCATGTCGTAGTCACATTCATCATTTAAAATCAGTTGTCTTTAATAAATGTTTAATTATAACTTAGGTACACAAAATGGGAAAGTACTATATTATTACAATATTACAATAAATAATAATGTTAATAAGGTATGTAGCAAAAAACTTTTGGGGGGTGCGCGCGCAACTGTGTCTTAAGGATTCCCTGTAAATGCTAACGGAAATCCGCTAAAATCGTTAGCAAAAGACGTTAACTAAACAAAAAGATTAATGTAAACTAAGGAAACAAACCGGTTAAAAAAAACCACTTACATTAATTAAATATATTGGAATAGTTTCCGCCATAAAGGAAGAGAGTTTTGTCGAAAAAGCAGTAAGCAAAAATTATTATGAATATGACTGACTTTATTAGGACATTGCAGAATATTCTCGTTTCTTTCATATAATGTAGTTATTTTTATGTATAATTTCTGAAAATACAACGAAATAAAGATAGTACTTAATAAAATAAGTTTTTCCTTTAAATACTTATAATAGACTAATTCTGAACAAATCTGTAAGTCTTACAAATATGTAAATCTGTAAATAATGAATAATACACCAACGAAAGTAGCCACTTTTATGTATAAGTTTACATTAATCAATAAATATGGATGCGTTTTATCTGTTTTTTACAGATTTACAAATCTATGAGACTTCCAGGTTTGTTCAGAATTGGCCTATAAATTTATTTACCACTATTCTTCTACTAGGTCAATATAGATTTTCGATGGCAGCAGAATAGTCAGCGAGTAGGTTTCCATTTCCAGTTCCAAAATATTCAATACGGCTTTTCAAACGTGACTGACAAGTACTCCAAAAAATATTTTTCATGAAACTGCTACCCTATAAATAATCAAGAATAATATAATAAAGAAAGATGATCTTTATTCAAATTATGCCTTTGTTTTAAAATGAATTCATTCTTCCAAATATTGTCTTCACATCAATGTACTATAATTTTTTTTTATATTAAAATATACCATATGTTTCGATTAAAATTGTATCCTTTTCATGTGATTGTAATTCATGTAATATTCATTTGAAGAAAATTTAACTTGCAGATTTCATCTCAGGATTTGATTCGCTTTCCTGTATTTAGAAAATAATATTATTAATTAATAAAAAATACGTAAACATTCAAACACTTTTTTTCTAAAAGATATCTTCGCCCCAGGTGAAAGAACTTCTATATTACGATTTCAGATTGTAATAATTGCAATAGTCCAAATAATGACATAACTCGTATACAGTGTGTGCAAGGAAATGCGGAACATAGGACTTAAACATGGGATTTCAAAAAATTGCGGATACTCTCTCTCCTGATAGATTTAGAAAAAAACTGCAAGAGTACAAAGTTGTTCAGAATTAAATTCTACGTCAGATAAAATCATAATTGTTGCAACAGCACGTGTGCAGTACGAGATATATTAAATATAAAATGTAACATTTCCGTTCAAAATTAGACACCCATGGAAATAAAAGAAAAAATCTATATGTCAATTATGACATTTAGTAACCTTACTTTGTCTTCAATATTTTTTAAAATTATATTTGTACTGTTTTTTTTAATATTAGTACATTGTTAAAGAAATTAATATAATTTTAACTTTAATAATATTAAATTATAGACAATAAGTATTACAATTAGCGAAAATTCTCTAAACTGACAGATAGATATTTTCATTTATTTCCATGGCTATCTGATTTTTAACGAAAGTATAATATTTTATATTTAATATATCTCGTATTACAGGCCTGCTGTTGCAACAACTATGATCTTATCTGACGTAGAATTTCATTCTGAATAACTTTGTACTCTTGCAGTTTTGCTCTAAATTTATCAGGAGAAAGAGTATCCGCAATTTTTTTAAATCCCATGTTAAAGTACTATGTTCCGCATTTCCTTGCACACACTGTATAATCTTCGATGTACTTCACAGATACAATGCAGTTTAGGCTTCAGTTTCCAATATCTATAAATATAAAATTCAAATGATGTTTTTTAGAATATAAGAAAAACATACCATTTCAAATCGTTGTGAATCATGAAGATTTTTGGTATTTGTGCATCTTTATTATATATTATGAATTTAACTTTTAATTAGTTACATTAGTTTAAGATTTTTCTACAATTTTTTTCTTAAAATTTAGAAATTTTGTTATGATATTATATATCATTTATTTTAATAAATTATTTGAGTTGCCAGAATACTTTGAATAATAAAGTTTAGTAATGAAAAAATATGAACAAAATTTGTATGAAATGAAACTGTCAACTAAATTGTGGAATGTCGGTAACATAGGTATCATTATTAAAAAATGACTACTAATTTTATTCCGTGGAAGATAATTTTTTTCATATAATATTGCAGTCTTTTCATTAACGATATTTAATTTTATTTCGTGTTTGAATTTAAATGATATATAAATATAGTAGTAATAAAATCTCCTTGAATGAATGTGTAATTTTATAGTTAGTTGAAACTCCACTGTTTGAGAACCGATTTGCTTCAAAATCTACTTCACACCACATTTATAAAAACAAATTTACAAATAACAATTAAGACTTTTTAAAACAACTCATCACTGCTAAACATTTCTATGTAATATAGTTTTGATCAGTTAGATTTGATTATGTTATTATCAAAATGTTTCAGAACTGCTGTGCTTACAAAAGAAATTTTTATAATGAAACGGATAAATTGCAAGCGTAAATAATGTTATTTTAAAATTTAGGTTTTACTTTTATATTTGTTAGATAATAAAGTTAAAATTTACCTCATGAAGATGCTTATTCATTATTTTTACTTACTTGAGTTTCTCTGGCGGGAAAATTAAAATATGCAGTAATGACCCAAGATGAATTTTTTGTTTATCGATAATATGGATAAATACGAAATATTTTTTCTAATATTTTATTCGAATATTGTTTAATAGTTTGTGTTCTGTATTAATCACATAGCAGTCTATAATAAAATTAATATATGTAACACAAACAAAATGCATTAAAATTTTAACCTCAATGTCAAATGTCAAAAAATGAAGTTAATAATATACCTGTTAAATTACAAGAATACTTTATAAAATCGTACAAATTCTATTAATTTTATAATATACGTACTTTTTGCAGTTAATTAAGTCCTCAATAACGATAGGAATCAAATTGCATTATATTGTATTTAAATGTTTTTTTTAAATCTGACATTCCTAGAGATTAATGGCTCATCCAGTAAGAAACTGACAATGGGGCCTATTCTGTACCTCAGTGGTTAATTTTTAACCAGTTGCTAAAATTATTAACAAATAAAAAACAAACATTACAAGTCATGTTTTGATATTTTCTCCAGTGCTACCTATTTTCATTGGAGAAAAAATTAGTAACAGGTTAAAAATTAATCACTGAGCTACAGAATATACATTTTTAATGAACATGTAGTGAAATTTTAAGAAAATTGTATTAAAAGAAAGGAATTTGTAGCATTTAAAATCAGTTTTCTTTAACAGATGTATAATTATGACTTAGATACACAAAATAGGAAAGCTATATATTATTAAAATATTACAATAAATAATAATGACAATAAACTATGTAGTAAAAATCTTCTAGGCGGAACGAGTGAGTCTTCAGGATTCCCTGTAAATGCTAACGGAAAACCGCCAAAAAACGTTAGCAAAAGACGATAACTAAACAAAAACAATAATGTGAAAGAATGAAACGAAACGGTACTAACACTTACATTATTTAAATATATTGGAATTGCCATAAAGAAAGAGCGTTTTGTCGAAAAAGCAAGGGGAAAAAGGCCAATTCAGATTTAACCTTTTAAATTTTCTTTTAGTTCGCGTTGTCATAGTAATTGGCATTATTTATTTAATTTCATTGACTGTCAATTAGGAAAATCTGTTGTAATCGTTGAAAATGTCAAAAAACAACGATTTTACCTAATTCAATGCTATGGCAATCGGTCTCATGTTTATCTTTGGGGCCGTTGGAAACAAATAGTTTATGCAAATTATCTTCGACCGAATGTAGAGAATTTAAAAGAGAGAATTAGAGACGCTGTGACGTCTTTAACTCTGGAAGAAAGTCAAAGAAGTTAAAGAATTGCATCGAAGACTAGAATTGTGCACTCAACAAACCGTGAATGGATTGAGTACAATAGTTATTGTTTATATTATTTTTGTTGTTAAATTTATGAAACTAAAGTTAAAGTCATGTTAACAATAATTTCTATGACAACGCAAACTTGTTTTTTGGGACTTACTATTAACTATTACTATATTACTATCGAACTATTTTCGACTTTTCTCTGAAACTAAAAGAAAATTTGAAAAGGTTAAAACTGAATTGGCAGTTTTGAAACATGCAACTTTTATAAAGAATACATTTTTCTCGTAAAATTAAAAACATTTTTTTTTCCCTTCTTTCCAACTCGATCCGAGGACATACTGTATATCAAAGCCTCAGAGAATGTTAATATGAATTTTGACTTACTTTATTTGGACATTGAAAAGTTTTCTCGTAGAATTTGTGACGCAAAATTTGAAGAATGTTTCTTTCATTTCATGTAGTAATTTATATGTTTACTTTTTGCAAATACGACGAAATTTTCCTCCAGATATGCGTTCTGTTAAATAAAAAATAGTAATTAGTTAATATGTTTTTTTTTTCTTTAAATATAAATGTATTTACCATTCTTGTTCAACTTCGTCAATAATAATATAGTTTTTCCGATGGTAGCAGAATCGTCAGCGAATAGAGTGGTTTCCATTTTAAGTTCCAAAATATTCAATATCGCTTTCCAAAGGAGGTTATTCTTGACAAATTTTCCAAAAATATATTTTTTGTGAAACTGCTACCCTATAAACAATGAAAACTTATATAATAAAGGAAGATAATTTTTATTCAAATGATGCCTTCGTTTTAAAATGGATTCATTTTTCCAAATATTGTTTAACATCAACGTAGTATATATTTGATTTGGACTAATAGTCCATATGCTTCGATTGAAATTGAATCCTTTTCTTGTAATATTCAATGAAGGAAAATTCCATCTCAGGATTTGATCCATTTTTCTGTATTCAGAAGGAAATATTACTAATGAATAAAAAATATGTAAACATTGAACACTTTTTTATAAAAAAAGTTTCGCCTCAGATGAAAGAACTTCTATATTACGATTTCAGATTGTAATAATTGCAATAATCCAAATAATCACATAACTCGTATTTATAATCTTCGATGTACTTCAGTGTATACTTCAGTTTCCAATATCTATAAATATGAAATTCACAAATGATATTTTTTTAGAACATAAGAAAAACATACCATTTCACATCGTTGTGAATCATGAAGATTTTTGGTATTTGTGTATCTTTATTATATATTATGAATTTAATTTTTAAATAGTTACATTAGTTTAAAATTTTTCTACATTTTTTTTTTAATTTTGAAATTTTGTTATGATGTTACGGTTTATTTTTGCAATCCGCAATTTATTTAAAATCTAAATCATTTTATTTCCTTATTATCATTTTTGTTCGCAATTTATGGAACTCTTAGGCATTGCTGGTTGCTTATTGTCAGGAATATTAATTTTTATATTTTTATACATTTGGGCATGTGCAAGTTTGAGCTAACTCGCAGATTTGAGCGAAGTGATGCATTCTGTTCGTTGATCGTCGCTGTAGTCATATCTCAGTGTCTAGTTATTATTTATCATATTGTTTAGTTTATTGTTGGATAAATTTTAACGTGCCCGTTATTTGGGGATTATAACTGAGGAAAGTACTGGGGAAATATTTGTTCCCGCGGAAAATTGTTCCGGATTTATTGCACTGCGATCATTGAAAGACAACTTAGCCGCCCACCATCTCAGGTATTTACTTTTATTGTTGATTAGCCCAGTTGTAGTATCTATAAAGTATTTTGGTAATAATATTTTGATCATTGTTAATTTACAACCAGTAAAAGTAACTTTTAACTTAATCATCGACCTGGCAATGCTAATTGAGTTCTCCTTTCAGGCTTTTATTTTATTGTATTTACTTTTCTACCACTATTGATATTAATTCGATCTCGATCCGATTTATTGGATGCTTATGGTTGGATTGGGTTGTTGAGCCCTTATTTTTGGTGGATACACATTTTAGTGGAGAATTTTTGGGGAGAATTGGATGACCGGTACCTCGTGTTTCAAGCGGAAATTGTTCGACGCCATTTTGGAACTCGTCACACACTACGTCACTACCGCACACTACGTCACTCCGACGTCATCAGCTCTCCAAACACATGCAGATAAGCTCTATTTTGATTTTTTTTCTTTGTTGTTATTTTTAAATATTTTTTTGAATTGATTTTGAATGTTATGTTATTTAATTACATTTATTTACGCTTATGCTATTATTTTATATGTACTAGCTCACGCGAGTCTCAGAATTTTTTTTTTTTATGAGAGATACTCATTTAGGGATTGTTTCGGTTTAGGAAGGGTTAGGACTGAATTTAACTTATTTCGACGCTTGTTACGCTCGCATTACCCTGATTGGTCGACCAACCACCCGTATTGCGCCTATTTTTGCGTATTATATTTAAAGTCTAAGCTATCTAAACATCCGAAGTCCTCGCTCGTTCGTGCGCCACGCATCCCCTATTTGGTACAGTTTATTCACCTATTAGTATTACCTTTCGTTTATATCTCGCATGAGTTATATAATTCATTCAGAAAATCTGTTAATATAAAGAATTTCGATTTCAAACTTTATTTACATAATGTAATACTACAAATATTTAATATATCCTACATTTCAATTTCAAACGGAGCTTTATTTGTTTTTTTTTTGAGTTACCTACTATTATCTTTGATTATCCTTCACAGATTCGTATTTTCGTGGTTGTATACTAGGTTTCCTTTTTTTTTAACAACAACCACGTGGCGCCCTATTATAATTTATACTATTTCATTATTTGAACCACCCCCTTCTCCACTGTCTAAAAGCTGGCGGCCGCATTCACTGTCATCTTGGATGCGTAAGAGCTACATTAATACACGACTGTGTGGTGCGCGTAGCAAATTTGGCGCCCAACGTGGGGCCCTTGCGTCAAAAAAAAAAAAAAAAAATAATAGAAGAGGGCCTTGTTTATTTCATTGTTGTGACCATTATTGTGACCATTATCGTCACTATTGTTGCGTGGCGTGGGGTGGCCATTGTTGCCATTATTATTATATCCATTGTTGCCAGTATTTTGACACCACGGTTAATATTATTATTGTGGACATTGTTAACATTTTATTATAATTTTTTTTGTTGTTGCTTTGGTAGAGGAGACGTCTCTCTTCGCACTGCTCTCGCTAGCATAGTGGTATAGTTTTTTTGTTACTATCGCGGAGAAGGTCTAGCATTGTCGTTTTCTTGTGGCATATTTCTATTGTGTCATTATTGGGGTAGTTTTTATTTCCTTTATTATCCAATTGTTTTTTTTGTTATTGATTGGGGATGGAGTCCAAATTGGAAATTAACAGGTTAAGTAAGACCGAGCTGAGTTACGAATTGAAAATTCGAGGTGTTAGTGATGATAGCGATGTCTCGTCGATGCGGAAGTCATTGCGGTATCTACTTCGGTTAGAGAAAGACTCAAAACGTACATTGCCAGACTATCCTTTTACCTTTGAGGAGGATCATGAGGCATTAGAACAACAAATCGTTGAGATTAAAAATCTAATAGATTCGTTTAGCGGGACAAAATTCTCATCCGAATATAATAAGTTGATTACAAAAATTACGCATTCGTTAGGTCGAGCCAATCGGTGTGTAAGTAAGACTGCTGATGAGAAGAAGAAGAAATCCGAGCAATTTTCTCAGCTAGTCACGTTACAGTCTAAACTTAAAACCAAGGTTAGGAGTTTGAAACATTCGGCAACACTGTTGAGCAGTACTATATTGGAACAATCCATCTCGGGCGAATTAGCTGTTGTTTCGGATACTTCGACAGTCGAGTCTGATTCCGATATGGAAATTGAATCACCACGTATGGTACTCAAGTCAACCCCCGTGTCTCAATGGGACTTAAAATTCTCCGGGGATACCAAACACATGTCGGTCAATGCATTCTTAGAGCGAGTGGAAGAGCTTCGTCTGGCACGCAACGTATCGAGAGTACAACTATTGCGTACTGCCGTTGACTTGTTCAAGGGCACTGCACTTATCTGGTACCGGGCAAACCGTGAATTATTTAGGACATGGGCTGAACTTGTTGTTGCACTTCGGGATGAGTTCCAACCGGTTGATTACGAAGATAAATTACTTGACGAAATCAAACATCGGACTCAAGGGCCTAACGAGAGTATCGGAATTTACATCGCGGTCATGTCTTCTCTTTTTAGTAGACTTAAGGATAAGCTTTCAGAAGATGTTCGTGTGAATATATTATTGAAGAACATCGCTCCGTTCTACCAAACGCAGCTCGGTTTAGTAGATGTCAAAACTGTCTCCGAATTACTGAGGTTATGTCGACGATTAGAAGCCCGTAAAGTCTCTGTAGAAGCTTATGTTCCACCTCCGCGCCGTAGTCAGGCATATGAACCTGATTTAGCTTACGTTTATACTGATGGTCCACAGGCTTCTCAGCACAAATGTTATAATGTTGAAACGAGTGTTGCGGATCCTTCTAAGTCTCCTTCATTAGTTCAACCTCGCCAATCGTGCTGGAATTGCGGTAAGGCGGGTCATTTGTCCTCGCGTTGTCGTCAGCCTCGTAAGAAGCATTGTTTCCGGTGCGGCAAACCGGATGTTACCTGCCGAGACTGCCCTTCGTGTAGTGTCGCGGGAAACGGTCGTCGGATGCAGCGGTAAACCGGCCGTTGCATCGTTCTAGTGTGGAATCGGTATCTGTTAATTATGTTTTGGATTTCATTTTGTCGCATGCTAAGGACGACGAACGCCCTTATCTACAAGTTTATATTTTCGAAAAATGTTTTTTGGGTTTGTTAGATTCTGGTGCAACTTGCACTATTATGGGGAATCCGGGGTGGATTATGTTGCAAAATTTAAATTTATCGCTGAAGGAATCAGCATCGTTTTGTACGGTCGCGAATGGTCAGCGTTGTGCCTGTATCGGGAGTATTTCGGTGCCGATACGGTTGAGAGACCAAGTTAAAGTTATAGACATTCTTATTGTTCCCGAGTTATCGCATGGCTTAATTCTCGGTACGAATTTTTGGAAGACCATGGGTGTAGTTCCAGATCTCCGCCGAGGAGAATGGAAATTTTCTGGTTCGCCTGAAGTTTCAGTTGATGCTATCAGTTCGCGCAGTTGCCTTACACTTGATCAGGAACGACTGTTGAGCTCGCTTATCGACCGAATATTCAAGGACGTAGACGAGAGTGTTATCGGATGTACCTCGCGAGTCGAACATGAAATAGTTACCGACAGCGAACCAATCAAGCAGAGGTACTATCCTATCTCGCCCGCAATGCAAAAGCATGTGGATAAGGAACTTGAGCTTATGTTAACTCAAGGTATCATTGAAAGGTCGCAGAGTCCTTGGTCGTCGCCTATTCTGCTTGTGCCAAAAAAAGACGGGACCTTCCGGTTTTGCGTTGATTACCGCAAGCTGAATAAGGTTAGCCGTCGTGACGCTTACCCGTTGCCATATGTGTCGGATACTTTGGACAAGTTGCGAGATGCTAGGTACCTAACGTCACTCGACATAAAATCGGCCTATTGGCAAATACCGGTTGCGGAAAATTCGAGACAATATACCGCCTTTACAGTTCCGAATCGCGGTCTTTACCAATTTAAACGTATGCCGTTTGGTCTTCATAATGCTCCCGCGACGTGGCAGCGTTTTATAGATAGAGTCATCGGCGTCGACTTGGAACCGCATGTCTTCGTTTACCTCGACGACATCATTATTGTCACTCAAGACTTCGACAAACATTTAGAAATCCTTGAGGAAGTGTTAGTCCGTTTGACGAAAGCTGGCTTGACCCTGGGACGAGAGAAGTGCCAATTCTGCCGGGATGAATTGAAATACTTAGGCTACGTTGTTAATCGTCAAGGTTTGCACGTAGATCCCGATAAGGTTCGGGCTATTATTGAGATTCCGACACCTCGAAACGTATCGGAAGTACGTAGAGTAGTAGGCATGGCATCGTGGTACCGACGTTTCGTACCCCATTTTTCGTCCGTGATTTCACCATTAACCAATTTGCTTCGCAAGAGTGTAAAATTCGATTGGGATCAATCTTGTTCGGACGCTTGGTCAAAACTTAAAAGTCACTTGGTTTCGTCTCCTATTCTTTCGTGCCCAGACTTTCAAAAAGAATTCACGCTACAAACTGACGCGTCTAATTACGGTTTGGGTGCTGTATTGTCGCAGCAACATGATGACGGAGAAAAGGTCATATGTTATCTCTCTCGCTCTCTCACTCGTCAAGAACAAAAATTTTCTACGACCGAAAAAGAACTTTTAGCCCTTCTGTGGTCTGTCGAAAAACTCCGCCCGTATTTGGAAGGAACTCGCTTTACAGCCATTACCGACCACTATTCGCTCTTGTGGCTTAACAATCTTCAGAACCCTTCCGGACGTCTTGCGCGCTGGTCTGTGAGATTACAGCAGTACGACTTTAACATCGTACACCGGAAAGGGAAGGAACACGTAGTTCCTGACGCCCTGTCTCGTGCCGTCCCTGTCGTCGCTGATGTTAGTGTGGCCGAAGTTAACGATAAGTGGTACAATAAACTTTTAGAATCTGTTTCGCGTGATCCGGTACGTTACCCTGCTTTTCGTATAACTAACGGTGTACTGTACAAATTTGTAAAACATAAGTGGCCAGGTTTGGTCAACGAATGCGATCATTGGAAGAGAGTCATACCGAAAGATGAACGTGCGAAATGTATGATGCTGTGTCACGATATACCGACCAGTGGTCATCTTGGTGTCTTTAAAACTTTTCATCGTGCCGCCCAATCATATTATTGGCCGAAGATGAAGGCCGATATAGCGTCTTATGTACGAAGATGTGTAGTCTGCATTAAAGCAAAACCCAGTCAAAAAGCCCCCACAGGTCAAATGGGTGGCCATTCATTTATCTCTCGTCCATGGGAAATTATTAGTACCGACTTAATCGGTCCCTTGCCGACTTCTTCTCAAGGAAATTCGTTTATTCTCGTTGTGACTGATTGTTTCAGTAAATTTACCGTTTGTTTTCCCCTTCGTAAAGGCACTGCCCCTAATATTGTCCGTCGTATGGAGAACGACGTCTTTTTACTATTCGGTGTACCTCGTGTTATCATTATGGATAATGGTAAGCAATTTCGATCGAAGGAATTCCTCAAATTATGCTCCACGTATAAAGTTAAACCTGCGTTTACTTCATTTTATCACCCCCAGGCAAACCCTACCGAACGAGTCAATAGGGTGTTGAAAACAATGCTCACTTCTTATGTAGCCGACTCGCAGAGATCCTGGGATAAAATCCTCCCTCAAATTTCTTGTGCACTCCGCACTGCGGTTCATGAAGCTACCGGACATAGCCCCTACTTCATTAATTTTGGGCGGGAGATGTTGTTGTCAGGTGATTGTCATAGGGTCCGATTGGACAGCCCTGAAACTGACACTTCCGATGGAAAGAAACTAGCCGACCGCTCTCATCATTTTACGAAGCTGTATGAGGATGTCCAATCACGCTTACAGAAGGCTTATACCAAGTCTAAAACTCGATATGATCTTCGTCGCCGTGTAGTCAATTATTCTCCTAATCAGCTTGTATGGCGAAAAAATTTTGTTCTGTCGGATGCCACGAAATATTTTTCGGCTAAATTAGCAGACAAGTACGTAGGTCCCTTTATGATACATAAGAAGGTAGCGCAAGATAATTATCAGCTGAAGAGCTTAGAAGGTGAAATACTCACTGGCACTTGGAGCAGCCAACACCTTAAGGAACATCCCGAAATCGACCCTGGTTAGAAATCATTAAAGAGTATTCTATCGGTCCCGTATTTTGTTCTGACCCTCGCATTAGATACGGCTTACGATCTATTGTTCTTTGGATATTTCCGTTTTCTTTCTTTTGTATCTCTCTCGTATCACTGGGAGCCATCTTCGGTGGTGAAGAGAATTGTCGGTTACATTCCTTATCAATTCCGAATAGGAAATTTTAGTTGCCACGAAAATTTCCTCGACAGGTAAGAGGGGGAATTGTTACGGTTTATTTTTGCAATCCGCAATTTATTTAAAATCTAAATCATTTTATTTCCTTATTATCATTTTTGTTCGCAATTTATGGAACTCTTAGGCATTGCTGGTTGCTTATTGTCAGGAATATTAATTTTTATATTTTTATACATTTGGGCATGTGCAAGTTTGAGCTAACTCGCAGATTTGAGCGAAGTGATGCATTCTGTTCGTTGATCGTCGCTGTAGTCATATCTCAGTGTCTAGTTATTATTTATCATATTGTTTAGTTTATTGTTGGATAAATTTTAACGTGCCCGTTATTTGGGGATTATAACTGAGGAAAGTACTGGGGAAATATTTGTTCCCGCGGAAAATTGTTCCGGATTTATTGCACTGCGATCATTGAAAAACAACTTAGCCGCCCACCATCTCAGGTATTTACTTTTATTGTTGATTAGCCCAGTTGTAGTATCTATAAAGTATTTTGGTAATAATATTTTGATCATTGTTAATTTACAACCAGTAAAAGTAACTTTTAACTTAATCATCGACCTGGCAATGCTAATTGAGTTCTCCTTTCAGGCTTTTATTTTATTGTATTTACTTTTCTACCACTATTGATATTAATTCGATCTCGATCCGATTTATTGGATGCTTATGGTTGGATTGGGTTGTTGAGCCCTTATTTTTGGTGGATACACATTTTAGTGGAGAATTTTTGGGGAGAATTGGATGACCGGTACCTCGTGTTTCAAGCGGAAATTGTTCGACGCCATTTTGGAACTCGTCACACACTACGTCACTACCGCACACTACGTCACTCCGACGTCATCAGCTCTCCAAACACATGCAGATAAGCTCTATTTTGATTTTTTTTCTTTGTTGTTATTTTTAAATATTTTTTTGAATTGATTTTGAATGTTATGTTATTTAATTACATTTATTTACGCTTATGCTATTATTTTATATGTACTAGCTCACGCGAGTCTCAGAATTTTTTTTTTTATGAGAGATACTCATTTAGGGATTGTTTCGGTTTAGGAAGGGTTAGGACTGAATTTAACTTATTTCGACGCTTGTTACGCTCGCATTACCCTGATTGGTCGACCAACCACCCGTATTGCGCCTATTTTTGCGTATTATATTTAAAGTCTAAGCTATCTAAACATCCGAAGTCCTCGCTCGTTCGTGCGCCACGCATCCCCTATTTGGTACAGTTTATTCACCTATTAGTATTACCTTTCGTTTATATCTCGCATGAGTTATATAATTCATTCAGAAAATCTGTTAATATAAAGAATTTCGATTTCAAGCTTTATTTACATAATGTAATACTACAAATATTTAATATATCCTACATTTCAATTTCAAACGGAGCTTTATTTGTTTTTTTTTTGAGTTACCTACTATTATCTTTGATTATCCTTCACAGATTCGTATTTTCGTGGTTGTATACTAGGTTTCCTTTTTTTTTAACAACAACCACGTGGCGCCCTATTATAATTTATACTATTTCATTATTTGAACCACCCCCTTCTCCACTGTCTAAAAGCTGGCGGCCGCATTCACTGTCATCTTGGATGCGTAAGAGCTACATTAATACACGACTGTGTGGTGCGCGTAGCAATGATATTATATATAATTTATTTTAATAAATTATTTGAGTTGCCAGAATACTTCGAACAATAAAAAGTTTAATAATTTACAAATATAAATGTATAACAATATTATTAATATTTTCATTTACATTTTAAGTTAAAGAATTATTTTATTCAATTAAAAGTGTATAAATAGATTACAAAATGTAGTTCTTGTTAAAATTATAAAATCTTTCATATAATATTAAAAATAAATTTTTATAACCTGGCAACTCGATTTCATACAAACATTCACACAAACATTCATACTTTTGCGATTTATTACTCTCTTAATTTTCTTTTATTTGATCGCTTTGTGGTTTTTTTTTTATTATAAATTTGTAATATGCTTCATTAGCTTCATACCCACCAGCCGGTTTGTGACGAGTAATTATTATGAAGCTTATTTTTTCTTATTTATTGTTTTAATTTTTTTAACCACGGGCTATTATAATATTGAAGCAAAGTACAGCAAAAAACCCAAATACCACTGGTATAGGGTTTTAAAGTATTATGTAACAAGTCATTGTCTTGCCAAGTCTACCAAGGAATTATAGATAATACGGTACACATTATGTACATAAAAATGTAATTTAAAACGAAAAAAATATAAATTGAATGTACTCTTACCAAATAAATTGCAGTTAATATTGTACTTTTGTAGTTTTTTAAAATGAAAATCTTGTTACTCAAAATCATACAACAGTGACAATGACTTAATTACATAACACTTCAAAACCCACCAGCAGTAGATGGAATTTTTACCATACTTTGCGGTTTTGCAGTAGTATGTAGTATATTGCCAAATAAATGTGTATTTATATTCTGTTGCATGAATTTTGAGGTACAATGGTAGACTGGCCTGCCCACATGTTGCGATTTATTATATACTTTTGTTTAACGTCACATTTCTAATACATATCATAGAGAGACGCAACATGTTTTAACTTAGGCCTGGTATTAGATAGTTTTCGTATAACGTCTTTATTTTTAGATGGTATTAATTAAAAATTATTGACAGCAATATTGTTTAAGCTCTATAACATTAAAGAAAAATATTAATGCAAACTAATGACTGTTGTATTATAATAAAAGAATGTTTCTTTAACCAAATAGAGGGAAAATGAATGGAATGAAATATAATTTGATTATATTTGTTTTTTAATATAAAAAACTATAAATATTTTTTATAAACCTGCATATAAAATAAGTTTCCTTTTTACCATTGGATGTAGGGACCTTTTTATCAGAAAATAAAATTTTTAATGTACATATATTTTTTAAAAATACACTAAACCAGGATTTTAGACGTTATAGAAATTTTTTCTAATACTAAACCATTGCTTTATACTTTTTATTTTATTTTTGATTTTCATTGTGAGTATTTTTTGATTATCTTTTATCATAATATTTCTTACATTTTCATTTTGTTAAGATTGTCAATGCTTTATATTTTTTATTTTATTTATTATATACTTATAATAATTAGTTTCATATAATTGCCTTTTATAATAATTCTTTTTATTGTACTTTCTTTTTGGCAAGGTCCGTAAAATTTGTAAAAGGCGCAATGGTTTTATCAGACTTAAGTTCTTTTTTTTAATCTTTTACAATATTTTACGAACCACTTTTCATGTTGAAATATTTTTTCATTTTATATTAATTACATGCAGTGTATGCAACGAAACGCAAAACGTAAGACTTTAACATGGGTTTAAAAAAATTGCCTATACTCTCTTTCCTGATAGATTTAGAGCATAACTATAAGAGTACAAACTTGTCCAACATTAAATTCTATTTCAGATAATGTAGAATTTAATTTTAAACAACTTTTTTACAGTTGTAGTTTTGTTCTAAATGTATCAGAAGAGAGAGTATTCGCTATTTTTTGATATCTCATGATAAAGCCCTACGTTCCGCGTTTCGTTGCACACCCTGAATATTAAATATCTTGTATATTATATTTAACAAATCAAATATTGTCATCATAATAACTTTTTTATTATATTACATGTTTCAATTTATTTATGTCATTCATATTATTTTGTATCAAATTTATCAATAATGTTTCAACATGCTTTTAATTTTCATTTTAAATTGATCTTTATTGCTTTCTTATATTAGATTTTAAAATTTTATTAATTTAATTTTTATAAACATGTACTTGACATTATTTTTTTTTGTTATATAATTGGTTCAGTGAGTAAAATGTAATTGTACATTGTAGTACTTTTCAACATGATTTTAATATATTTTACTTTTGACATAATAAAATAAATATTTCGTTTAATAGTTTTTAAATTATTTATAATATAATTTAGATATTATAATTATTTGATTCATAATCATATTTAAAATTTATCAATTGTTTCCAAAGATTTCTACTTGTTTAATTTAATAGTTTCAATTTATTCATTTTATTTCTTTTTATATTATTACATAAATATTTTTTAATTTACGTTTCAAAGTTATTATGAATGTTTCTACATACTTTTATTTTATACTTTAAATAGATCTTTATTGCTTTTTTTCTCATATTTGATTTTTAATATATCATTTAATTTTTATAAACATGTAAATGATATGACATTTTTTTGTTATATAATTAGTTTACTGATTAAAATGTAATTGTACATATGTTGAATTTTTAAACATGATTTTAATATCTTTTTTTTGTTTTAACATTAAATATTTTGCTCGGTAGTTTTTAAATTCATTTTAATACAATTCAGATATTATAAAAAAAAATTCTTTCATATTCATTTTAAATTGTATATTTAACTTAATAATTTTTAATTTAATTATAGTTCATTGTCTTTAAAATTTGTCAATTGTATTCATTGATTTCTACTTGTTTAATATAACATTTTAAATTTATATATTTAATTCATATTATTCCTTTTTATATTATTACATATTTTTATTTTACGTTTCAAATTTATTATGAATATATCTACATACTTTTATTTTATACTTTAAATTGATCTTTATTGCTTTCTCATATTTGATTTTTAAAATATGATTTAATTTTTATAAACTTGTATATGAAATTTTTTTGTTATATAATTAGTTTAATGATTAAAATGTAATTGGATATATGTTGTATTTTTTAACATGATTTTAATATCTTTTACTTTTAACATTAAATATTTTGCTCGGTAGTTTTTAAATTAATTTTAATACAATATAGATATTATACATATTTTTTTCATGTTCTTATTTAAAATTTGTCACTTGTTTTAAATGATTTAAACTTGTTTAATTTAAAATTTCTTTAAACACTACATTCCTTGTGAATGCTTCTTTTGTATTTTTAATAATATTTGAACTTGGCAATTTTATCTTTAAATTGTTTGAACTTCTTACTCTTGACATTGCCACATACAATTGGCCATGTGAAAAGACTAAATTTTCTAAATTTATTCCTACATAATTAAATGTTTGGCCTTGGGATTTATTTATTGTCATTGAAAAAGCTAATCTTATTCGGAATTGCCTTCGTTTCAAGGTGAATGGTAAATCTGTTTCGGTAGTTAAATCAAAACGTGGTAAATAGAGCCGGCTACCTGCACTCTGTCCTGTTAGAACTTCTACATCTAAATAATTAGTTTTCATGTCTTTTATTATGAACCTTGTTCCATTACACAGACCACGCTTTGGATTCATATTTCTTAATAACATAACTATTGCTCCAATTTTTAGTGTTAATTTGTGAGGAGGCATTCCGGTTGGTGTTAGGCCATTCAATAATTTGGCGGGGTAATTTATTTTATTTGTCTCATCACATTCACAAGAATCAGCACTTAAATATACTCTAGATGACCCTACAACTTTATTTAATACGTGTTCATTAATTATCATTGTGTCATCATTTTTTGGTGCTAAAATGGCTCTATCTGTAAATTTATAAATATCATCAGGTTGTATGTCATCTTCACCGAATATTTCATTTGCTAGACATGTTTCAGAAACGCAATGTGCAGGAATTTTGACAATTTCATTTTCACCGTTGCCTATTTTCAATAAATATTCTGAAAATTCTTTTTCGTCTTTATTTACGCGCATATTTTGTTTTAATGAAAATTTTATAAATAGTGGCCATAAATGACTTTTTACAACACATGTTTCAATTATTACAGTTCGATGGTTTGTGTAATTGACTATTGGCAAGTACTGTCTGAAATCGCCACCTAAAACTATTACTTTTCCCCCAAATGGTATTTTATTATCCATGAAATCTTGTAATAATAAATTTATTGCATCGAGTGCGTGTTTAGGTATCATTGTTACCTCATCACAGATTATTACACTTGCCTCTTTTATTAATTTACCCGCTTTGCTATTTGATTTCACTCTACATACACATCCGTCATTTACAGGCACTGGTAACTTGAACACTGAGTGAACGGTTTGACCACCTTTTAACAGAGTAGCTGCTATTCCCGTCCAAGCTACAGCTATAACTTTTTGATTTTGGCCCCTTAAAATACTTATCAATGTGTTATACAAAAATGTTTTCCCTGTTCCCCCGGGACCGTCAACAAAGAAATATCTACTTGCGCAATTATTGTCATTTACGGCATTTAATATGTTATTTAAAATTTCTGTTTGGTCTCTGTTAAATAAAGCCACATTTTGTTCTCCCTCTAATTTTTCGGCTGCTACATCAAAAGAATTAGTTTCATTTTCTAAATCATCAATACTTTCTGGTTGGGGCAAACCGAAATCACTTAAGGTGAATTTATGCATATCGAGTATTTCCTGTATTTTTAATAAACATTTACTTTGTGCAACTTTTTCAGAATTATGTAATAAATAGTCTTCCATTAAATAATGTTTAAATTTTTCCCATAAGCTTAAGGCATTGGTTGACGTATGGAAGCAAATTAAATAAGCAAATAATTCACGCAATTGTCTGGGAAATTTACTTAACACAGCCTCGTCTAAACAATTTTCGCACTCTTTATCATTAGCTAAAAGACCTAATGCACGGGCAGCTTCCTGATATGTATTATATAATTTTCCGTCGACGGTACGCAAGTCTTCGAAACTTGTGACACCTTTTGCATGCACTAAAATTAATCTTAAATGAAATCTTTCAATATCTCCAGGGCTAACGGAAATCATTCGGCCGATAGGTGGCTTTTTCTCACGTTGTCTAGCTTTCCATGCATTATTTGTAAATACATAATATTTAGGAATTTCCATGTAAACATATTGCCAGGCATTAACGTCTATTTCATTGAGTAGGAACCAAGCTGTTAATGTTGTATTTTTTTTCGCTGCTCGTTCAACTGCTTTTTTTTCTTGACCGTTAGTGAGAAATACCGCCTGTTGATTTTTTAAATGTACTGCTAATTCCATTATTGTATGAGACTTGTCATGCAACGGATATTCTAAAAGCCTCCAACAACATTCTGGGGCAGATACATACCTAGCATCTAAATAACCGTTTATTTCATCCCACTGAACAACTTTGTTTTTATCAAGTTGTCCTAATTTGACGCTCGCGCAATCATGCCCCTTGCACAAATAATCACAAATATATTTTATACTTTTTACTGATGCGCATATTTCAACATTTATGTGGGTTCTATATTTTTTTAACAAATACGGATTGTACGGAACTATCCACCTATTGTCTACCGTGTACTTAACTAAACCATTTTTCCAAAGAATGTACATTTTTGCATTATTATTTGACCGTTTATACAGGGGGTAACCGTTAATGTTTTCATGTGTTTCATTTCTAAAATCTTTAGGGAACATTTTTGAACATTTATTTTCGTTCATACACGGCGAATTTTTGTTTAGAATACCGCACGGACCGTGAATTATATGTGAACGAACTAATTGGTACAATTCCGGTTCTGCGTCCTCGTCGGGAATTTCTGCACTGACTATTTCGTCAATGTCATCTTTGTTACTTATTTTACTTGCACTATCTAAAGTTAATAATAAATGCATGTGAGGCAGACCGCGTTTTTGAAATTCAATTACATATATAAATGCTACAACTTTCCCAAAAATATTGTCATGTAAAAATTCATGCAACATACTTTTTATTTTTCCGTTAAAAACTCTGGCGGTTATGTCTGGGCGGTCTGCAGAGGTTTGACCCTCGCGCAACTGTTGTACAATTTCTGGCCATTTCGGGTTACATGTCACTGTTATAAATAGATCAGGGCGGCCAAATTCTCTAACAATGGACATGGCATTTTGATACATTTTCAACATGAATCTACTTCCACCTTGAAATGTTGACGGTAAAATAATCATGGTGCCTGCTTTTCCACCTTCATTCTCTGCTAAATTATTAATGTGGTCCATCAACCCACTATATAGCTCTACCCTGAGAGTAGGCTGATTTAGTCTAATGTACGTTAATCTTTCGGCTTCGACTTTAACATACGCATCTACAATGTATTGTTGGGTTAGTTTACCGGCTTCTAAACATGGGTTAAATGTGTTTCTAACCGCTAATCTGTTCATGTAAAACTGTAACATGCTTTGTTTTTTAATACCGTCAGCTTGTTTTGAATTCATGTTCCAGCCACATTCACCGCGAGGAAATAATAAAGGATAGGACATGGGGTCGCAGTTTTCACTAAACTGATTAATTCGAACTAAACCGCCATCTTTTGGGTGGACACAAATGTCCCTATCTATTGGTGGCTCACCGTCATTGGACGTAAAAACAACTGCCACCTCATTACATGTGGGGATATTGTACCTACGTTTATCTTTTTTTCTGTCATTTACAATCCACAAATTTATTTCTGGCACCGACTGATTTGTTTGGTTAGCTTTGGCTAATTCCCGCTGCTCTACTTCTTTCAACATCATATACGCCTGACAATACGGATTAACCTCCCTAAGTATTACATCTAATTGACCCATGATATTTGGCTTACAATTTTTATTATACTCTACGTTCATTCGTTTCTCTAACGCTTCATTTGAATTAATTATGTATAATTGGGCATATTTTTCTGTTTCATTTGGTTTAGGGTACATTGAGCTGGCAGAATCATGGTAAATTTGGCCGTGTATACGGAAACAGTAGGGCCCTTTGCCTTGAGGCGCGGAAATTTTAGCCCCAAACGATGCGAATGCTAACGCGCTATTGTATTGCCTAATATTTTCTCTAAAGTTTCTGCTATCTGAATCTTTACCTAACATTAGATTTTTAATATATTCAGGGAACTCATTTAAATGATCTACGTTTAATTTTCCCTTTCGACAGCAATAAGTAAATTTGCCGTCCGAGGGCTTTTCGTATGAAAAATTAACAGAGGAACAATGTGAACAGACAACATTCATTTCTCCTAAGGAATGGGGCTCAATTTGAACTCCTAATCCTTTTCTAGCTAACATATATTTATCATTTTGAACAATGGTTTTACGTGCCTTATATTTATTTTTATTAATTATGTTATTTTTCATTAATCGTTCCTGTTTTTGTTCTACAGTTTTCGTTTTAAATAAATTATCAACATTATTTCTATATTTTTCTAAACGTATTTGTTGTTGCTCGGGAGTTTCATTCTTAATATATTCTTTGAAATTAAATTTTAACTTTTGCAGCCTATCCGTTTTTTTATCTAATGTTTCATTCTGTAAATAATTTTGAAAATTCCCTTTAAGTCTTGCTAATCTATTCTCCTTTTGTTCTGCTGTTTCATTTTGCACGTAATTATTAAAATTTGATTTAAGTTTTTCCAGTCTATTTGTTTTTTCTTGTGATGTTTCGCGAGCAATAGAATTAGAATTTAGTTCTTTTTGTTTCTCTATACGCCTTTTTTTATCATCAATTTTTTCATTAGTTACATATTTTAATTTATAGTTGTCGTTCTCTCTTAGACGTTTTACGCGTTCTTCGTCTGTTTCGTTCGCCTTACGTTTTAAATAATTTTCTTTCAATTGCTGTTGACGACTTACTGGAAATGCTGTTATATTACGTGTTCGAAACATTTGTAAAACGTGTGATCTAAGTCTATTACTATCGTAAGTTTCATGCTCAGGATTACGGTTAAGTATTAAACTTGTAAAAAAAGCTATTGCAAACAACCCGCAATCATAGGTGTTAGCCTGTTGTTGAACTGTACAAACCTAATTGAGGGACTATAGGGGAATAATCTTTCTAAATATAATTTAACACCTGCATTTAAATTTTGGGAATTCATGCTATCGTAAATTGTAATTTCTAATCCGTCATAATACGCTGTAATCCAATGACCAACGCTCCCAATATTTGCACCTGGCACGAATAAAATTTGTAGGTTCCTTGCTCAATTTCAACTATTCGGTCTGGAGCATCTACATACACTGTGGGCTGAGGGTCGAACTCAGTTACAGAACGTACTAACGAAAAGAAAAAGTCTATATGAATGTCTTCTAAATATCCTGCAGGATTCATTAAAGTATTATAATCACGTTCTATTAGCTGTATTTGATTGCCAACTGTTTCAATACCTGTATTTAAATTACCCGTTTGATTATTATTTTCTACTTCACAATTTTTACTTCGTTTTATAAATAATTCTCCTGAATTGCCTGACATAACCTGACGATTTATACATTCATTTTCTACAACACTATTATCCGAATTTATGCAGCTATTATTATTAACTATATTTTTTGCGTGTCGTTGTTTACGCTTAAGGCGATTTTTTTCACTTTTAGTTGGCATTTTGTTACACTTGTGTTATTACAGAAATTAAAATAAACACTTACAGGTTTTGAGTGCGTTGTTATT
Source organism: Stenolophus ochropezus (assembly GCA_035578165.1). Lineage (NCBI taxonomy): Eukaryota > Metazoa > Arthropoda > Insecta > Coleoptera > Carabidae > Stenolophus > Stenolophus ochropezus. The sequence goes on from JAQOWZ010000012.1 coordinate 6,195,892, forward strand.
TTCAGTGTTACCTTTACCAGCAATAAGTCAGGGTTCTGTGTTAATATTATCAGCAATACGTCAGGCTGCAGCTTCAAACAGGAATACTTTTTTTCTATTTTGAATATATATGCTTGCACTCTTACTGCTTCGCAACTGCAGATTATTTTCACACCTACAGTAAAACAAAAATAAAAATACTTGTCCAACATTATCAATATATGTATATAAAATTATGGTAATTCCGAGGGCAATTCATTTCATTTTATTAACAATTAAAAGAGAGAAAACAATAAATATTTAACCATGAAATTACCTATAGTTAAATAAAAGATATGAAAAATAAATTCTCACCTTAAATTCAAATTTGGCAGCACAACAAACGGGATTTTTTAAATATATTATTCTGCAGTAGAGAACAAATTATCAAAACTATCAGTTTGATTCACAATTCGATTTATTGAAAACACAATAAATATAACTGCCTTACACAGAAGTGAAGGAACAATTAAGTAATTAAACAAATTTTGTTTTCCTAAGCATGCCTAATTATAAAAATAAAATTATAATTTAATAAATGCCAATAAATAAAAAACCTGTAATAACGACAGGACATTGTGGTAAATACGGAATATTAGTTACCGATAATTTAACAATAATTATATAGAACAATAATTTTTTGATAATTCAGTAATTATATATTGTAAAATTTAAAAATTTGTGGGTGTATGCAAATAAAAATTCTATTTAAAATAATTATACAGCCTGATCAAAAGCAAGTGATAATCATGTGACCACCAATTTTCTTTAAAAGCTACTAAACTATATGTCCAGGAAGAAAATTTGAAATTTATGTTCATGGACGTGCGAATTTTTATTATACCGTATTTTTATTTTAGTAATTTGATTAAATTCAAAACCATACAGATAATGAAGAAGATAATAATAAATAATGAATGTAAGGTATATTTGAAGTATTGACATCAAATTAATTGTACAAAAAAATAATAACAATAAACGCCTGTGGAAGCAAATGTTAATATTTATTTCCAGGAAATAGAATTTAAGAACTACGCAGTTTTGCAATAATTAATCATACTATGTGACGAAGTGCTCGTCACAATGCACACATACCTGCCTTCCTCGTTGCTCCACCAAGTCACAACACCGACTTCGCGAGGTCCGAACCGCACACCAGGTCAAGCGAACCCGCCGTCGAAACCAGTAGCCTCCAACCGCTGTAAACACCTTCAGGAGGCGGTGCGACATCTCCAACAATCTGCCGGATTCCCAAATAGACGCCGGGAAACACTTTGAAGAAAGCACATGGCAGGGGACATAACCTCAAGACCATTAAACTTGCACCAATGTTTAACCTACAACCACAGCACTTGAGGAAACAATAATAAACACATTTTAACACTTACCGCTGTTACTTTTCTTTATTTTTTCTTGTTATTTTCGCAGTTCCTAAATTTTCACGAAACACCTGTTCGCCGCGCCAGCGCGTGCGCACGGCCGCAGTACTGCCAACTTCAAACACAAAACGCTTCGGAAGACTGAATTCCCATGGTACATTTTTATAAAATATGTAAATCAGATCAAATACAATACAAAACTCTGTAAAGCCAAGGGAAGTGATTTTGCGAATTTTTAAAATAAAAATCAATTTATTAAACGAAAATAACAATACATAAAGTCAATCTGTCTCACTTTAAAATCAGTAGCTACAGGATTAATTAATTAATTAATTAATTCCGCACTGTTCCGTTCCGAATCGAGTCTTTTTGTAAGTTGCTTGTTTATTTTTGCATTTTTCTTGAATTCCGCTGCTGTCAGAGGATACAGGTTGGTAGCTTCTACCGCCGTTCCTTAGAGCCTTCAGCTCGCTGCATTCCACGCCTAAAGGGAAACTCCGTAGGTGGTTACCACCGCGTGTTTCTACGGCTGTCGGGCAGATCCGCGTTTTAACTTAGTAGTTTTTTTCTCTTTTCTCATTGCTTTACGTTCCGTAGTTATCGGAGAACACCCCTTGGTGGTTCCCCACCGCGAACTCCGTCGACGGCTGATTAGAACCGCGATTAGTTTGTCACTAGTTCACTTCCTACGGCTCAGTAAAACACTAGGTGTAGTAATTTTAGTACAATAAAATAATAAACTTACTTTTGTCTGTCTGTGCTAAACCTTGGCCCGACCGACCTAGAGCTCCCGTGGCACACGTCACTTTCCTCGCAGGTTCCGCAGATTGGCGCCCGAGAACAACCCGACATCCTGCGAGAGAACCCACGACATCGCGGACCAACAACATCCCGCAGCGGCCCAAGTGATCGTCACAATTAGTATATGATATGTTTATATCGTTGAATTAAAAAAAAAATACTCTATCGAATAACCTAAAATTAACATGTTTCTATGTAAAATAAGAAAGTTGTGTCCCGTATTTTGAGAACCACTGGTCGAAAAAACATTTTTTTTGCTGATTGTATTAGTCTTGTAAAATGGTGGTTCTTTGCTAATTTAACCAACCTCGCAGTTCTTATAGTTTTCGAGATAGCAATGGTGGCACACTTAAATGGAACACCTCTGTGTATATATATACAGCAATTTTACGTGTAGAGAGTAATGTAAAAAAAATTGTTGATAAGCTTTATTTATATTATATAATATAATAATCAGTGAAAGTCGCATAAAACGTCCGTCAAGGGACTTGACAATACAGACGTTACATCCAACTGAATGTTATACACGGCAGTAACAAAATTAATTAACATATATTATGCATATGTATTTATAGGTACATAAAACTCTGGATAGACAGGTCCTCGTCCTATGGGATATCGAGATTTTTCTGGAAGCAAATTTCCAGTAGCATCAATTGCTCTGCTTAGCATTTCGATTACATTGTATTATTTCACTGTCACTTTCACTTGAACTCGTTTTTATCACAAAACAACAATAGTTTTTACTTATAATTGACATTTATGTTTGTTTGACAGATATTTTTATTTTTCTTTTGAAGATCGAAAGTGATTGTACTCATAGAAACAATTGTAATGTGATTTTTCAATAAAAATACAAATCACGTCTACTGTCAAAAAACTTTAATAAAGAAATTAATCATTAATATGCTACAAAAATAGTGTATGATACATATGTGTTGTAATCGCGAAAATTTTCGAATTTAAGATTTCAACGAAAATACACGTTTTGACTATCCCTGAATCCATTTTGACTAGTTTCGGCATGACGTCTGTACGTTCGTATGTATGTATCTCGCATAACTCAAAAATGACTAACCCTAAAATTTTGAAATTTTGTATATAGGACTGCTGTAACATCTAGTTGTGAACCTCCCTTTTGTGTTGCAATCGGCAGTGCCAAAAGGGCACTTTGCTCGTAATTTTTTTAAAAATTTTGTCGCCCTGTTCACAGGGGCAGTATAATTTTGACAAAAACTTAATAAAAGTAATAATTTAGTTGTCTTTTAATTTTAGCAGGAAATATTTAAGTTATTGTTAATAAGTTGACATTGACAAATGTCAAAATATATTCCTGAGAAATATGTACCAAGTAAATGAAAACAACACATATTTCTTTACAACATTTGAGCGATTAAAATAGTTTTGTGCAGTGCAATAAGGAATAGTGATAAACATTTTAATAAAATTTTCTAAAAATGATCCATTTCGAGGGAAAGTTCAAAGGTATGAAACCAATGGAGGTTGAAGAACTATAGCCGTAGAATGATCTCACTTTCAAGCGAAAAAGTTTAAATGAAATTTGATTTTAACGTCTCATAATTTTGTGTGATTTGACATAACATCGTTTACCTGGAGATTGATTAGCATTTGTTGTTTACATTACTTTGATTTTGATTGTTATTGCATAGCAACTTTAAAGCGCACGGCGTGTTTTAATCTTATTTTTTGCACGATTTTTAGGTTGTTAAACAACGATTATGATGCAGATATAAAAAAATTAAATATTATCCCATTTAAAAAATATAACTTCCTGTTGTAACTTGAGAAATACTGATTTAAAAAAAAATATTATTCTTTAATCGAATGTCTTCCTTGAAAAAATAAAACCTAAAAAGGAGAAAACAAAAAAATAAACGCATCAAGGTCAAGTACAAAGTTTCGGAAATCAGTGAGGTGGATTTCTAATTTTCATTCCTCTAGTATGTCTTGGGTCGATAATTTCTGGAAGCAGGCAATCAATATAAAATAATTTCAATTTAGGGAGCATTTTTTCATCCCAAAATTTATCGTTTCGATCAATTTTATCTGTAATCGTTCCTAAGGGAGTCTATAATATAAAATAACAAAACTGTTTCTGGGTTATTTGTAACTGTCCTTGTACCTGATAATATTAATTATGGGTAGATTTTAATCTATAGCAATTATTTTTAAATTCTATGTATGTAAGCAACTCTAGAAGCAGCATCATAATTTACTCTATATGATCGTTTAGACCAAGCTCCGTCAGCAATAATGGTAACTAAAGGATAACCCTGTTTATCAATGTCACCAATTGCCCGAGCTAAATCTGCTTCTTCTTTTCCTGCTTCTTCCATGGCTTTCCAAGTAGTTTCACGAATTTTTTCGGACACGATATCATGATGGTTGCTATATTTTCTATACGACATAGATGGTATGTCCATTATAGCATGTTATTCAATCATTTCAGATTGGCCACCTCCTGTACTGACCATTGCAAGTACTTCAGCAGTGTTTGTATTTAAATTAGTAGCAGAAGGGCTTTCGGTTTCAATTTTTTTTCAATATTACACATTCTACATTTTAATGTAAAAATTGAAAGAAGACCTATTCTTTTTTCCGATATAACATTCATGTCTGATATGCCACAATCAAATGGAGAATGATTTTTGCTATTTAATATGCAATTAAGAAAATAATTGATATCGACAATTCTTCGTCCTGTTGGAAAGGTTGTGGAATGAGTTTCATTATTAATTTTATGTGTAGAAAGTTCACTATTATTTTCAACAGTACTAAAAGTTTTTTCTGTAAACTCGTCTTCTTTATTACAGACACTATTTTTATTAATATTAGACATTTCCTGTTCATGTGGAATATCCACAGATGATGTATTATTGAAAATCAAATTATTTTCAAGATTTTGTGGAGATGGATCAAAATTCGAATCAGCAATATTATCAAGATTGCTAGCAGAGATGCGGCTTTGGGTTAATCTAAAATTGTTACAATAATGGCAATAGACATTTAATTAATATTTTTATATTATTTCTAAATACCGTTTTATTCGATTTCGCATGCTTTGTTTATGGTATGGGACATTATATTTTGTCTTATTTTTATTGTTCATTTTATAAAATAAAATGTACTTAAAAGTTTTACAAATAATAACTCAGCAAAAGGTAAACCAAGAATAAAAAACAATGTATTCACGTGCCGTGTTTTCATAGTGCCAAGACTGTGGGGTGAATCGTAGGCTGCTAGCCAATCAAATCGAGAATCTTCTAAACAAGAACGGAGCATACTATAGTAATTAAATAAATAAAGACAACATGTAGTCATAGCACATTGGCTGTCAGCACGAGTACCTGAGGACAGCGGGGATTTGTGAGTTAGCAGCGCTGAGCGATAAAACCCCCTTAAAATGAAGGAACATGTAGGAATACATGTAGTATTGACTGTTTTCCCATATTAAATGCCTATGAAAAGTTGAAGGAAAATTTATATTTAGTTATTATTTTGCATGAAATATTGTTTAAAATTCCACTATTGTTTGACCAATTATACTCAAAATGTAATCAACTCTTTTCAGCAAAACAGAATATCTAAACTTAAATTTTCTGTTCTGTTTGATAGAAATTTAGTATTCGTGTAACTTCATCCTAAAAATTAACTTATTCATTATAAAATGAATGTATAACGTTTTGCACGATCCCATACCTCTTTTTTAACAAATCTATTAACCAGGATTTTTTATAATACGGATAAATACGGATATTTTATCAATATCTTGAACTTCTTTGATATATTTATTATAGTTTCGTTTTTATTAAAATATATAATGAATTATTCCATATTCTTCTACATCTTTCAATCATATAGTTAACCGTTTAAATAAAGTAAATATCGTAGTAAGACAAATAAATTTAATTTTTCTTACGAATGTACATGGTTCTGATTTATTATTCACTTTGTAAATGATGCGATTGCCATCTGTAGTACTATTTGTGTATTGACAACCTCAACCAAACAAAGCTTTTCAGAATAGTTCCGTTTTGACATATGAGTGTATATTTCTGTTGGTGATATCGTAAGCTCGCGGTGTTAATTTTAGTACAAAGTTTTAAATATATTGTTCACACAATTAGTAAATATAAACAGTACAATGGATTTGTGTTTTATGTGCACGAAGGACTACCACTGCGTCCCTGTGGACGACAGAATAGTGTCCGAAGTCGAGTATCTTATTCCTGAAATAGTAAGTCTAATTAAACGTTACTTTACATATATGAAGCAATTATACATATCTTACTTACGTATTATCTGATTTAATGATAGTAAACAGTGCATAAATGAGGTTAGGTTAAGAGAGAATATGACCATGTCGTACAATCGACAAGTCGTTTGATCGACAATATTTTTAGCGTAGTTTTTTCAAGTTCTTGTGTTTCATTATATTCAAATTATATTTACCACGATATTTATATACGTACTCTTAATAAACAATTGAAATTTGCAGTTAAAAACCAATCCTTTTTTAAAATAATTTCAAAATAATGGCAAGTAGGGGCTGCGCCATATCAAAAAGTTATAAAATTTACACTTAACATATGTTTTCTTAAATATCGATTGAGATAAAAAAAAAATTATTTTTTTTCCATGTGTTTACTAACATGAAGCAACAAAGTAGGTGACATCTGTTGGTGAAATTTGAAATAAGAGCACTAGGAAAAACATTCACGCGTTTATTGGTATTTGAATCAGGGAACTAGTTTTCGTGAAGTAAAATATCTAGTAAATTAAAAATATATTGTTCAATACCACAATGCAGTAATAATATTATTGCAAAAATATCCATATATTATTTCTCTAGGGATATTGAGTTACTAAGTAAATGAAAAATTGCATTATACATAGGGAAAAAAATGACTCCAGTATCAACATTTGTTCTGCTCATTTCTTGTCTTCAGATTGTCATTTGTAAATATGAAGTAAAGTTTCTTATATTTTTTTAATATTATATAATATTTATAGCAAGTATTTCAAATAGAGAATCAATTTTAAGACAAAGTATTATTCCAACCGCCGATCCAATAATTTACATTACGGTAGTTTAACAGCAAATGTTAAAAATATAAACGAAAAATTAAATGACAACATGTGTAATTAGTAAAAGTATTAATTTATTTTTTCTATTCGTTTCAATATATTTGAAGTACTTGGACCTGGATGAAATTTATTAAAGGTTTTTTTGGGAAAACAAAAACATGATTAAAATGGGCAACTAATACGGCACTTCGATGAGCAGCATAATAAAATTCTAACTAATTGAATTATTTAGTCAAAATTTTGTTTGAAACCAAAGATTTTCGATTTTATTTCCAAAGCACACTCGACCGAAATAAATAAAATAAAAAAATTCGAATTTATTAGTTTATCTTCATTTTAATATGAATGTGTTTTATATCATTGGAAAGAAAAAAATAAAATTTAATTGTACTAAAAACTTTAAACTTGATATGAAAATTAAAAATTAGTACGAATTTCTCGAAAAGTGTTCCACTTACAAAAAAATTGGGGGCCGCTGTCGCAAAAAGTGTCTGTAGAATCTGCAAACTAGAAACTTGTATGACTTGAAACAAAAAAGTTATAAGTCAAAAAGTAAATTGGCCAATATCAAGTTTTTGCTCATATCTACTGACGTATGCGTTTTTTCGGGAAAACAAATACATAATTAAAATGGTCAACTAATGCGACAACTTTGCCCCAATTCAATCGACGTCGTGTCTCTCACGGTTCTCGAGATCCCAATGGTTAGCCTCTTAAAACGGACACGTGTATATGTTATCCATATTAAAATTTAAAATCATTTCTGTTAACAAGCAGTCAATATTTCAATTCTACGTAATATATGTAAATAAAATAAAATTTAACTTTAATTATTTCACCACAACGATATGATTGTTAATATTCTGTAATATTATATAAATAAGGTACTTTCCAGAATACTCTGTATTATTTTCCCAGGCTGGTTTAATATAAACAGAAAGGTTAACAAACAACTTGAGTTTTCTTCGATGTACAACCTTAACCTGAACACAGAATTTACAACGCACTGCAAAAGTTCAGCTGTCTTCTCTCAAATGAAACAATATGACTATGACAACTGTTTGGAGTTTTTTTATTGTGCGCAATGATAAAGACTACGACTATGTCGACTATGTAAGTGGAAATGTTCAACCATATTCACGTGTGTCAAACATGTCAAGGTTATGGCTTAAAACTAAAATTGTGATTATGTTAAGAGGTGGACAGGTAGCTTTATGAGTATATTATTATTATTATTATTATTATTATTATTATTATTATTATTAGTACTTTATACAACAGGCAAGCCCAATTACAGTATAGAGAAGGACAAAGCGTTGGGCAGAATTAAAATGTAAGCATAGAGGGAAATGAAACACAATATTACAAAATTATTTTTATAAAAATAATGACTAGTGAAGACATGTATAAATTTAAGTGTGAAGTAGTGAGTTGTGAATTTTTTTGGGAGGTAAAAGAAAAATGGCATAAGCACGCTATTTACTATCATATATAAAACACATTTTAATAATTGGTGAAGTGAAGAGAATATTTGAGTGCAACTGAGGTAGATAGAATGTAAAGGTGTGACGTGTGAAATAAGAGGGTACGTGGAAGTTAAGAAGACCAAGGATAGTTGAATCATTGACATCATTATGTATAATTTTAGAGAGATAATAGGCTGCAAACATAACGACATTCAAGTAGACTATGAAAATTGAAGAGAGTGAGTAATTGCGTATACCCTATAAAGCGATTCGGGTAAGTATTATATATCTTGTAATGAAGATATTTCAGGAATTTCTTTTGGACATTATCTATGTGGTCTTGATGAACTTCAGCAAAAGGACTCCAGATAATAGAGCAGTACTCTAATCTGGAACGGACAAGAGAGTAATATAACAACAAGATGGCAAAAATGCTATTAAAAGATTTAGAGTTTCGAATTATGAAACCTAGCATCTTATTGGCAGTTTGGCATATAAAATTGATGTGAGACACAAAAGAAAGTTTTTTTATCAAATTTAACTCCCAGATCAGTGACATAGTCGGAACGAGAAAGGACTACACTGTCAATGGTGTAATTATAGATAATTGGAGACGATTTTCTAGTAAAGGTGACAATTTTACATTTATTAAGATTAAGATCGAGTTTTTTAGTAAGGCACCAATTTGACGGGGCATTTAAATTCTCTTGTAAAAAATCGCAGTGAGACTGTTGTGTGATTGGGCAAAAAATTTTAAGATCGTCTGCAAAGAGCAGTTGTTCAGATTCAATCTCAAAGGTTATGTCATTAATAAAAAGAAGAAATAGGAGAGGACCTAAATTAGACCCTTGAGGGACGCCTGAAGTGGCAGAGAAAGAAAAGGAATTATGTCCCAAAAACTGAACAGAGATAATTCTATTTTTTTAATAAGAAGAAAGTAAAGAAATAAAATTGGGAGAGAGTATGTTGTTATCGATTCTGTCGAACGCTTTTGCAAAATCCGTGTATACACAATCTACCTGACCTCTAGTATTAAAAACCGAAGCTACAGTATGAGTGAAGTAAGTAAGGTTATAGCTCGTCCAATATAGAAATAAACTTGTGCGAAAGACGCATTTTCGCTCATACTTTCAGCAACCAATGGGAGAAGGTACCTCCCATTGCGTTTTTTACCAGTGGCGTACTTAGTTCCTAGTTCATATGGGGAAACTATATTAGGAAATTATTATATAATATTAAGGAAATTCGAAATTAAGATTTAAAGAACATATAACTGCCATAAACAGAAAACAACACAGGATTTGCCGACGATTATATCAACAGGTAATAATCATTTATGGAAAGGTGATTCATAATCTTATATGTAGCAGAAAAAGGATTAACAATAATTTGGCTTGAATATCTACAGATTAAAGAAGCTGTTATTTCTAAGAAAAATATAGTCAATGACCAAACCGATGTAATCCATTCGCCTCTACATTTTAATCTAGAGATTAAAGAAGCTGTTATTTCAAAAGAAAATATTGTTAGTGACCAAACCGATTTAATTAATTCGCTTTTTTTTTATGATGTTCATAAATGTGATATTTTCTTTTGTTATTCATAAACATTACGCATCTTAAAATATAAATATTTACAAAAATTTCATTTGTTATTGAAATAATCCCACGTCAATGGTATATTGCTTTCCCATTTATGGTTTACGCCCCTAGTTTATGGATCTGTGCAGTTTTGAACTTCGTTTATATGGGGTAGGTATAGCTATAGTGCTGGATAACATAATTGAGAATTGGATTACCTCACCCCCTACTAGCATACCGTAAACAAGGGATTATCCCTAAATTTATGATCCAGAAATGCAGAGTGATTTTAAATTTTTAAATAAGTATATATAATACAGGTAGAAATGTTTGGTTTATACGTACTAAAACAAACAAATTTTTATTTTATTTATGTAAAAAGTAAAACTAGTCAAGAAAATTATATACATTATTATATATGTATATTAAATAATAATCACCAGTATTCGACGTAACGTAACGATAACAAATAAATCATGTATAAGTTTTATAATTATTCTATATCACTACACTGATCTGTTGAATATGGGCACTTTGGTTAATTCCGCCGTTTTCGCAATAGCATTATTCAAATTTTCAGTTTTTAATGATTCAAATACATTCACTATTATTTGTTTGGCGTCGTTCGATAAATGCAAGCGCGGAACACTAATTCACACACACACACACACAGGCAGGGCCTCCGTTGTGGACCACAATGACACATCTGATACCCAACCAGAGAAGATAGAAGAGATGTCTATTAAAGAAGAACCTGTAGAGGAACCATGGCCGGAGTGTCACCCGCACATAAACAGCGCATCCCTAAACCCTGTCTTGCGGGTAGACAGGACATCCCCACAGGTGCAGCTGCGTGCATTGCACACAGATATCTCCATTAAGGAAGAATATTAGTTTAATGAAAACTACCCTTAAATATGCGATTTTTAAAAAAATTCTTTCACTTTCGTAATATACACATGTCATACTACTCACCCTTAAATTTATGAAATTAAGTTCATTTCCACCCTATATATATTTGACGGCTAATTTCATTTCTGCAAGCCAGCTCTTGTCGAATAATTTCATTTGATACCAAACACGACTTACTTCTGGCAACTTTTAGCAAAAAACAAAAGCCGACGCCTTGTTAAGTGTTTTCATGTCATATTAAACAGGGCATAAGTTTGATAGCATTTTACTAAAAACAAACGCCATTTATCCCTCTCAATAATAATAAAATTAAATTGGTTATTGTGATTCATTTCTATGTAATTATATTTTAATTTACATATAATAACAGTATTTATTAAATTTTAAAAATTTCATTTAAGATTGAGTAGAAATATTTAATTTTATCTAGTTATTTAATAAACATTTGACAATACTGTTTCTAGGTACATTTTAAATTTTAAAATTATAATTGGCAACCTGAAAATTATTGCATGTACTTCATTTTACTTTATTTAGGTATATTTGTTTTTATTTAGTTACTTTACGACACATTTGGCAACATGATAGTATTGATATGGAAAACATCTAAAATTAAAATTTTAAATCGCCATGAAAAATATTACAATCCTTATTGATTAATTTGCTCACTTTTAATGTGTATTACAATGATTTTAGATATCGGATTTATGATTAAAGTTTATATACTGACTTGTCAAACATGACAGATGTCAGCGTGATTCTTCTTAATGTAGAAATGTGCATTTCGATCCTTTATTATAAGGTACCCATTTTATACGGTTTATATATTTTTTCGTACTCACTACCTAGAAACTAATCTTTCCCGCAGCCAACTCACAATCAAAAAGGCCATATTCCCGCTATAGTTTTACTTCCACGCACTAGTTTATCAACGGAAACTACTTACATCGAGTAGTTTAAAAGTGTTATTATGTTTTTATTTTTTTTGCACATTACAATAATTTAATATAAGAAAAATATAATTAAGGACAATTAGTCAAAAGAATAAAAATATTCTAAATTAAATTAGAAATTTCATTGCTAATTTTGACATTTTAATACTACTAGCGCTACCTACTAGCAACATAAACAAACAATAACAACGGTGAACAATGGCATACAGTCCAGAGCAACGAATGTTTATTCGCTTTATTGACTATTAAATGACAGTGTTACATTTTTATTAATTACGTTTCATAATTAATTCGTTTGTTGCAAAAAATCTTGTACAATATTTAAGCGGAAATATCTTCCGTGCATTCGCCTAAATGAAATACTTGCTCGCGTTGCTCGCTCGTACTTCAAACAAGAGCTTATGCACGGAAGTTCTTGTTTCTGCATTTGTATTGTAAATAAATATTTTATATAAAATTCAGGAATGATAAAAATGAAACTCATCTAGAAAATTAAGTTGAATCAAACTAGATGTGCTTGGCAGAAATATCGGCGATCGTCATTGATTAAAGAAACTATAGAAGGTTTAACCTTTTAGTACATAAGACATTTAGAGTTGTTACGATGCATATAACGCACGAAGTGGAAAAGATACACAAGAGTTTGTTATTCCACAAGTGCGTAATTGCATTACAACGCGAATTATATATTATACTCTTTCTACGATCACCATTCGACTGTTTTTCGGTCACATGACGATCACACAATATACTGAAAGAATAAACACATCACTAGTAAATAGTGCCAACTACAGAACATAAAAACACTACGTCAACTGCCAACTTCTAAACAATGAATTTATACTATTTACAACCCAATAAAATAGTACGATGTAGAATATTTCTTGTTTATTTCTTCATTGGTCGTAATGTTTTAAATTAATTATAATTAATTTTACCTTATTTACACGGCTAACATAATTTTGATAATTAATAATTCCCTAACTGTGCGATGTTGCACTTAACACACGGCCTTCCGTAATGTGACACTTACATAATCTATAAAATGTACTTACATTAGTGATAGTAAAAAAGACATAATAATAAAAATAAAACTTATGTAAAGCTACTAGAGCTTATGTATCACAAAAAACAAAGAAAGGACTAATAATATGTGCAGATCAAACAATAAAAATTAAAATTAGTCAAAGAAATAACATTTTTTAAATACATTTCATAATTAAAATAGGTAATTATATAATATTCACTTCTGGACCAGACTGTACGACATGAGGCTTTGGGGATAATACGCATGCGCAGAAGTGTTAGACATCTACCTCTCTCAGGCTCGTTTCTCGCTTGCATAAAAGCCTACAAGTTAGCGTTCCAGTATTACTATATTCCAGTGACATGTTGACGAGTAGTTCACTTTATTCGCCTATTATAGTAGTTCTGTGTTGACACATCAGACTATATTTTCTTGTTCGTGATATTACATCGCGCAATTAATTTTATTACAAAGTTTTAAATATATAGTTCGCACAAATAGTAAATATAAATAGTGTAATGGATTTGTGTTTTATGTGCACGATGGACTACCACTGCGTCCCTGTGGACGACAGAATAATGTCCGAAGTGGAGTATCTTATTTCTGAAATTGTAAGTCTAATTATACATATCTAACATAAATTATGTATATTTCTTATTATATGTAACGACAAAATATAACTTGACAAAACTTCACGTGGTTTGTTGTTTTAGACAAGTCACATAGAGAAAGTAGAGTTAAGACATATTATATCTACTAGTATTGTTTGAATACTGCTCACTAGAAGCGCCCGTGCTCTTAAAATTGACATTAGAATTGTAAGTTTTAAATTTATATGTTTCAAATACAGGGTGCGGCAGCATAACTTCCTTTTTTAAAATGCGCGCCATTCAGTTAGTTGATGTCATAGCGGAGCGCTAGTGGTCTCGTTCAAGAGGGGGTACTGTAAAGTTTTGTCCCGACACGGTTCAGTCGCCATCATGCGTTGGAATAGTGAGGAGCGTGCCTTTGCTGTTGAGGTCTACTTTTCAAGCGGATGTTCGGTTATTGCAACACAGCGTGCATTTCGGAATCGCTTTAATTTAGCCTCGTTGGCTCCCGTCCCAGACCGCAAATCAATTGTTACATGGGTCACTACATTCAGACAAACTGCAAGTGCGACAAAACGAAGAACTGGAGTCCCTCGGCCCGTTAGATCACCTGAGAACATTGAAGCAGTGAGAGCGTCAATGTTGCGATCACCACGGCGTTCTGCGCGCAAACACGCATCTGCCCTTGGACTATCCGATCGTTCTGTGAGAAGAATTCTTCGTGATGATCTTTATTTTCATCCCTATAAGATGGCGATAGTGCAGGAACTTACAGAACGTGACTTCAATTCTCGGATGAACGCGTGTGAGCTTCTTCTTGATGTCGTTCCCGAGGGTGCTATTGTTTTTTTTAGCGATGAAGCCCATTTTCATTTGTGTGGGTCGGTTAACAAACAAAACATGCGCTACTGGGCTGACACCAACCCTCGAGAATTGCATCAAAGGCCTTTGCATTCACCCAAAGTCACAGTGTGGTGTGCAATTTCCTCAGCTGGAATTATTGGTCCCTGGTTTTTTGAGGAAAATGAGGTTACAGTGACAGTGAATTCGGACCGGTATGTAAACATGCTACAGAATTTTTTTTTTTTCCCACGGCTAGAAGAGTTGGATTTGGGGGACACTTGGTTCCAACAAGACGGTGCAACAGCACACACTTCAAGAGCATCGATGGCTGTTTTGAGGGAACACTTTCCAGAGCGCCTTATCTCAATTAGAGGCGATTTGGAATGGCCGGCATGTTCTCCCGATCTGTCCCCTTGTGATTTTTATCTATGAGGTTTTTTGAAATCCCTTGTTTATGTGAACCGTCCAAGAACCCTACAAGATTTGAAGACCAACATCGAAGAAGAAATTGCCAACATAACACCAGCTATGCTAACAAGAGTCATGACAAACGCCAGATATCGGTTTACGCAATGTATGGAGAATGAGGGACGTCACCTAACAGATTTGATCTTCAAAACAATGTAAATAAAAACTTTAGACATGTACCTACATTATAAAAAATAAATAAATATTTTCCGATGCACACAATAGTTTTTATTGAGTTTTGAAAAAAGGAAGTTATGCTGCCGCACCCTGTATAATCAAATGTAACGCGTCGCTGGCAAAACAAAAACGTAAATAATGTCAACTACACTGATGCCTCTAGCGAGCGATGCTCGAACAATAATTTCATTATATATCTATCTTCATTTTCTCTTTCTGGTTTACCGAAAACAAAACATTCATTATGGAAGCATAGGGAATGCTTTGTCTATTTACATTTTGTCGTTGATTAAATGGTGCAAAAGTGAGGTTAGGTTAAGGGAGAATATGACGATGTTCTTCAATCGACAAGTCGTTTGATCGACTGTATGTTTACCATGCAGAGGATTTGAATCTCTGATACATACAGAGAAAACAGAGAGAAAAATTGATTTCGAATTTTACTTTTCTTATTAGCGAATAATATTTATTGAACTATTATAAAAAAATTAATATCTATATATAGATTTATAAAAGTGACCAATGACACTGTTTAAGCATAGGGACCACGACTACTTAAAACATTAAGTTACATTTAAATATGAAAATTAATTTGCACCATAATATTCAGTAGCACTTTGTTTGTGTAAATGAATCTTAAGCCCCCCATACACCTGCAAACAAATTGCGCAATCTAACGTTGCACACTAAATTTCTGTGCAAACAAGGTTACCCATACAATTTTTATGCAAACTTCTGTTGCTTTTGTTGTGTACTTGCGGATACATGTCAAACGATGAAAGAGTGGTTAAAGAAAAGATCTCTTTTTAGCCACGAAAATCTCTTCAGAGAACTTCAGTTGAGTTGACCACAAGAATATAAAAATAATAAATATAAATAAATTCAATTAGAAATTCTTTATTGTTTATGAATTTGGCCATTTTAATATTAAACAAACTGCCAAGTGTTAACTACTACTAAACGCGTTCTGCAGTTATTCCACAATGTGTTGCATAAAACCCCTACACGATACAACAGTTGCGCGAAGCCACTCGTTATACAATTAAATTTAAACAATTTAGAATTTCTGCAACTAGTTGCGCAACACGTCAAACAACACCATACACTACAGATTTTGTACAATAGCCCATGTTGCGCAATTTGTTTGCAGGTGTATGGGGGGCTTTACTGTAAGCCCTAGTACATCTACCTCTTAAGGTACATAAGTATCACTTATTAAAAAATTTAAGTTGTAAAAACGAATGTTTTTAATAACATTACTATTGATGTTTTTGAGAATGTTTATTTGGAATTAATAAATAAAGGATTCCTACATAAATCACAGATATTTTATTTTTTTGAAACTAAGGTATATTAGACGACCTAGATTTTTGTCAATGTTTTCAGTTGAAGTAAAATACAACTTCACAATTATTAATTTTAATTGATATCAAATTATAGTACTTCAGTGATAGGTATGAATTTGTGACTCACAAATAAAAAAATTAGTATATATTTCGGAAATACTTGTGTCACCAATTAATCACTCATTGACTTACTTAATATTTTACGCTAAGTATAGACATTTATTCATTTCAGACAATCATCAAGTTGGGTATTCCACTGCGCATCTGTGTAGCTTGTGAAGAGACCCTCTACGCCTTCAGCAAATTCAAATATTCCAGTGTGGAGAGCAGCCGGCGCCTAGAGAGCAGCATCAGGGCCCGCGGGGCCCCGGAGCCCCCGCTACATACAGGCAGGGCCCCCGTTGTAGGCCGCAAGGACACATCTGATACCCAACCCGAAGAGATGGAAAATATGTCTATTAAGGAAGAATCTATAGAGGAAACATGGCCGGAGTGTCACCCACAGATAAACAGCGCATCTCTAAACCCTGCCTTGCGGGTAGACAGGACATCCCCACACGTGCAGCTGCGTGCATTGCACACAGACATCTCCATTAAGGAAGAACAACTGGAAGAAACGCCACAAGACCGGGAATTTTATAATAATATAAAGAAAAATATCTGCAATGAAGAATATACTGAAAGTAATACATTGAGTGATGATAAAGATAAAAGAGAACACAAGACAGAGGAGGAGAATTCAAGGGCGGATACACGGGAGGAAGTGTGGAAGAAGAGTTCCGCTGAGCCCGAAGAAATAGTTTTAAAAGAAAATGACAAAAATTGCAGCAAAAATAATCAAATTGAACCAAAGAAAAATACCCTCTATAATAAAAACTTTAAGAAAATGCATAAAAATGAACATCGAAGTAATATTAAAACTAATTTATCGCATCATAAGAAAAAAGTACAAAAGCGAATAAAACAGTTACCCTGTGTTCTATGCAACCAAATATTTATCCATAAATACGATTTGAATAGACATGTAGTGTTGCATAATGGAATTAAAAATTTTCAATGTTTCATTTGTAAAAAAAGATTTTCAAAAAAGTATAATTTGAGACAACATTTATGTACTCATAATGGACAAAAAGACTTCCACCGTAATACAAGCACTAACACATTTACGTCGGAAACTGAGTTAAAAAGCCGCAGTACAGAACAAGAGAGCATCCGAGTAAACAAAGCGTGGCCGTGCTCTGTGTGTCTTAAGACATTTAGATTTAGAAGTCATTTGGATCAGCATACAAAAATACATTCCGGAAAGAAAGACTATCAGTGCAACGTCTGTAGTAAATCATTTACGCTGAAGACGAATTTAAATAAGCACATGAAAATCCATTTGGGAATAAAAGAACATAAATGCAATGTCTGTTTTAAATCATTTTTGTTCAAGTGTGCTTTAATTAATCACATGAAAAGTCATTCCGCTATAAAAGAACATCAATGTGATGTCTGCAGAAAATCATTCAGACAGAAATTTAATTTACAACGTCACATGAAAATTCATTCCGACATAAAAGACCAGCATTGTGATGTCTGTAATAAATCATTCAGACACAAAAGTGATTTACGGCATCACATGAAAGTTCATTCCGATATAAAAGTCCAACATTGTGATGTCTGTGATAAATCGTTCACAAGGAAAAATAATTTACAACGTCACATGAAAATTCACTCCGATATAAGAGAGCACCATTGTAATGTCTGTAATAAATCGTTCAGACAGAAACCTCATTTAAAACGTCACATGAAAATTCATTCCGATATAAAGGACCATCATTGTGATGTCTGTAGTAAATCGTTTAGAGAGAAAGCTTATTTAAAATATCACATGAAAACTCATTCTAAAGAAAAGTAGATCATACAAATATAAGTCTCGATTAATTGCACACATGACAACTCATTTTAAAACCGAGTATGTTACATAATTTAATGTTTAACAGAAAAGTCTTGTGGTTAATGTTAAAGCAGAGAAAACCCCAGAAAGGAACCAAGTTGCCCGCTTAGTGGTTACATCACCGGGAATGTACCTCTTGTGCAAATTAATGTGAGTAACGGGTACATTTATTATTTAACAATATTCATATTAATTTTTGTTTTTATTGACCTTCCCTGGCCTTAATAAACATTTCGATCTTCTTTGACATTAAATATATTAGTATTTTACATGTAATTAATATTAGGAATTATCAAACAATATTTTAATAATTTTATGTGGCATTAAATTTTTATTCTGATGAGAGTCCTGTTGAGAATTTGTAGGCCATAATAAGAAAAACTAAAGCTGGTATCAGACAAATGCACATGTCTAACTGGTTTGACAGCCGCTTCTCTAACATGCAGCTTATGTTCTCAGACGTCCGTAAGGTTAGTAAATTTTTAATTCTAAATTTCGTTCAAGTTACTTTACAGTCATAAATTGTTATATGGAAATGGTAATTGTATTTCATCGAAAATGCACAAAAAAGTTATAGCTGCTACTACTTCTATAAAAGGCGTACGAGGGGTACTTCAGTTGTATTTTTTTAATTTGCATGTAATAAATACGTATATAATTTTACATTATTAGCAAGATAAGAGGAATTGACTAGCGAGTCTGTCACCTTCTTGAAAATGAAAATATATTTGTCAAATTTTATAAACTTATGAATAAATCATTTTTTTAATTACACAACCTGGTAATTTTTAAAAGTACTTACTTAATTCTGGCTTTCTTATCCTAAATTGTATCCTGCTTTTTATATCTGTTGCTAATTTTTTCGTGTCTTCCTAGTTGTCTCCTCGACTTCTTGCTTCCAGGTTTACTGGGTCGTCCTCTTTTTCTTTTTCCGATTTCTTTTCCTTCAAACTCTATGGGCAGGGGCGAACTTTGGCTTAGGCTAAAGAGGTAATAGTCTAGGGCTCAAAAGTTTTAGGGCCCGGATTCGAACTTTATTTACGCTCATTTTTAATTTTATTCTTATACAGGGTGAGTCATCGAAACGCCTGTCTTCGGTATCTCCGTTGTCGTTAGAAATACAGCATAAGTCTATTAAAATAATTTATTCGTCCATTCAAGGAGCATAACGTAAAATTATTTTCACATATACAGGGTTGAAACAATAGTAAGGTTTTAAATGAAAACACTTCACTATAATTTACAAATTTCAAAAGGGTGAAGAGGAACTTAAAACATTATGATCGAAGAGCAAATTACCTAATGACTGTTCTCTTCAAAATACAAATAACAACTGGCGATTTATAAATACATAACAACGTAACATAACAAAATATAAATACAAAAATTACTACATATAAATTTGAACAAAATAAAATACAACTGTAAATAAACGTAGGCTGTATCAGCACGGGTAACGTTGAAATATGTTAGAAATCACGTTACCCGCGTCGGCACAGATTGCTTGCACTACTCTCCATCTGCTTTACAGATGCATAGGTACACATTTCTCCGAAGTGACAATTGTATTTAATGTTATTATGATTGATTCAAATTAGACATTTCAAGACACAACTCAGTCATTTCTATATTATTCCGTTAATCTGCCTTGTAATCGTATAAAATAATATGTCCAGCTAAAAATAATGAAATAAGTAGTTAACAAGCAGATAACCGCGATTGTGAATATTATTTTCCTTTTATAATCTACTTCTACTTCCACCATAGACCGCAAAGCATCATTTAAATAAATTTATATATCTGAAATTGCTATAAACAAATTTGAATCGAATTAAAAATAACAAAATATCCTGAAAACAAAGTATGAAAATAACACTAGCATTATGTGAAATACAATGTTTTCCCTATAAGTCAGTCTGTAGTGCTGCCATCTCTAGGAAGTGGCTCTACCAGATATCCTTTTACTGTGGTATCACGTTTTTTAAAATAAGAGCAGACATCCATATATTTATTTACTTTGTTCCCAAATTTTAAGAGCTATTTGGGACACCAGTATAAAACATAAATATACTAAATATATTTTATGTTTTTACGTAATCGTTATTGCCATCTACAGTACAATTTGTGAATTAAGTTACTAAATCAGACAAAGCTATTCAGAATAGTTCTGTGTGTTGACATTGGTGAATAATTTCTTGTTGATGATATTATAACACGGCGCTGCTAATTTTATTGCAAAGTTTTAAATATATAGTTCGGACAATTAGTAAAATATAAACAGTACAATGGATGTGTGTTTTATGTGCACGAAGGACTACCACTGCGTCCCTGTGAACGACAGAATAGTGTCCGAAGTGGAGTATCTTATACCAGAAATAGTAAGTGAAATTAAACTTTACTTATTGTTGATAAGAAAGAATTGTACATATCTCCATTGTGTATTGTTTTTATGTTATTAAACAGTTCCATAAGTGAGGTTAGGTTAAGAGCCGATATGACCATGTCATACAATCGACAAGTCGCTTGATCGACAATATTATACCGTAGTTTTGTCGAGTTCTTGTGTTTCATTTTATTAATATTATTTTCCTCTATATTTACATACGTATTCTTAATGAACAATTGATATTCTAAATTATTTTATCATACAATAGTCTTAAAATAAATATGTATTTACTTTTGTTAAGTTCTTTCTAAATACAGTTTTCTCTCCATTTATATATTGTTTGAATTCTGCTTTCACTGTGATTAAATTATTTACTTTTGTTTGGAAATATTATTTTTGTTTTTCTTATAAAATATTATCAACCAGTCTTAAAATACTATTTTATTTATTGTATATACCGCAGAACGTTATATTCAGTGGTCGTACCTTACTAATATTATCTCTTTTACAGCAATTATTCTTTTCTTCAGAACTAAAGTTATAATTTTTGTTTTTCTATTTTCCATATTAATAACAAAAGACTGATTTACAGTCTGAAATTTAATGAAAAGCCAATTATGAAATTTAGGCCTCTGAACTTGAAATTTGTGTGCTAGTTCCATCTATGTTTCAAGGCATGAAGGCATGAAACTTTCATCAGCTGTTTAATTGTTTATATATATTTGATGGGTTAAATTTGTATTTGTTTGGTTTATTGTATTTCCCGGTCGATTTTGGCGTTAAACTTTCGGAGTTTATCTGGAAGAGCCACTTCCTAGAGATGGCAGCACTACTGACTGACTTATATGGAAAACATTGTATTTTACATAAGCGCTAGTGTTATTTTCATATTTTGTTTTCAGGATTGTTATTTTGATTCTTTGTTTTGAGGATATTTTGTTATTTTTAATTCGAATCAAATTTGTTTATCGCAATTTTAGATATATAAATTTATTTAAATGGTGCTGTGTTGTCTGTGGTCGAAGTAGAAGCAGATTATAAAAGGATAATAAGATTCACAAATGCGGTTATCTGCTTGTTACCTACTTATTTAATTATTTTTAGCTAAACATATTATTTTATGCGATTTTAAGGCAGATAAACGGAATAATATAAAAAATTAGGCCGTGTCTTCAAAAATCTTATTTGAATCAATCGTAATAATATTAAATACAATTGTCAGTGTGGAGAAATGTGAATGTATCTGTAAAGCAGATGGAGAGTAGTGCAAGTAATCGTTGCTTTGTTATTATATTTATTTATGTTTTATATAAATACACCATAAAAAAAATTAAAATATATTTCATAGTATTCGATAGGTACATAAATATAAACATGTACATCATGTTCTTTGTATTGCACGTCTTTCTCCTGATTTGGTTCAATTTCTCGTATTTTTATCGTTTCTTCTTGTCTATCTTTCCTACAAACAATTCACAATAAATATATAATGTTAAAGAATAATAATTACTACTTACATGTAACGTCTCTCTATTTATCTTCTCTGTACAGAGGTTCTGCAGAATTTTCTTTGCGGTAATTTATGTCTTTCTTTTAATGAGTACAAAACAATCTAATGTTTTGCAGCATAAATTATTATAAATACTTACATGGAATAAAATCGGTAGGTAAAAAATATTGTGTCTAAATGTCCATGACCGGCGATATGTGCTTTCCAATTTTAATGCGATTTTCTTAATATTTTTTTATATTTCTCTATTTGGGAAATAATGAACGGATATGTCAACACTTGCAGACAAATACAGAACAATATCTCTTCCACTTGCTGGTCATTTTTGGTTGTTGTTTACTTATAATCCTATGTGACAGTACAACGTTTTGCCTACGTCTTAGATGTTTTATTTTGCCACCAGATGTCAGACACTTTGTTGGCTATTCCCAATAAAACAAAAACATTGCCCGGTCTTATAAGAGCCAGTTTACAAAATCTGTCTGGTGAAATTTATTTAACTGGTCGATTTCTGTAATATAAACAGAAGTTAATATAAGCTAGTGATTAAATCTACAGATTAAATTAACTGGAGAAAACCGAGGTATTCAATTTTAGTTGGGAGTCCAATTGAAAGAGACAGTCACACTTCAAAATTCAATCTTTATTTAAATAGTGTATGATTGTAATTCTGGATAGCAGATTAATTATAAAATGCATTTCTTGTTTGAGTATAAATTTTGCATTAATTTTTAAAGTGCAAATAAACAAATATGGTTCATGTCATCTTTAACATGATCTTTGTGGTCCTTAGTAGAAACCATTTCAGCAGTTGAATTCGTTTTTTCAACAGACAACGCAATTGCAGATCAAATTGAAACACTAACACAGTCTGTAGAATTTATTACAGTATTTGTATTTGCTTATAAATACAACCTATAGAGGCGTTCTTTGCATTGATCTCTATGCATACTTGTGGATAGGGCATAGCATGCGAAAAATTGAATCCTGTGGCGGCCATTTTCCTGTGGTCTGAATATAATCCAATTGACGCGAAATATAAATAAAGTCGTTAGTAACTCTAACGAAATATAAGAAATCTTTTTAAATTTGATTTGTTTTACTTATTTTATTTTGAATTGTTTTAGATAATTCTTTAGATACATCTTAACTGCTTAAATCTATCTACAAATGAAAAAAACGCTCTTTCGAATTTCAAAAATCTAAGTTGGATCTGCGATGACTGCAAAACACCCTCTCATACCGATATTTCAATATCCCCAAGGATTTCTCGCGTGGAACCATCTATGCACGATATCATAGATACTCTGTTGGAACTAAAAAAGTCAGCGAATTTTGTTGCAAAAAATCGACGATTTTTGAAGACGAGATAAGTATCCTTACCAATAAGATAAAGCTTATAGAACCATTAAGAATTGATTGTGATTTATTAAAACAAAAAATTGAGGATTTCGAACAACGATCGCGACTTAACAACCTTGAAATACATGGAATACCAGAGAAACCTAATAAAAACCTAATTGACATTATGAAAAAACATTGGTGATGTCATAAACTGCCAAGTAAACAATAATGATCTCGATGCTGTACATCGTGTAGCATCCTATATTCATGACAGCTCCAAGCCAAAAAACATAATAGTACGTTTTGTATCCCGCGTAAAAAAGGATCTTTAAACAGAATTGAATCGATTCAAAAGAAAATGGTACAAATGGTTTGTCATAAATTCAATCTTAGCTACACAAACTATCACGAAATGTTACAAACATTTAAACTCCAAACACTGGAACAAAGGAGAGCATTTAATGACATGATTCTATTATACCAAATCATAAATAATATCATTGACAATCAACTACTAATAGAAAATATAACACTTAATGTTCCACAAAAACAGACCAGGAAATTAAATATATTTCATATACCATATTGTCAATCAAACAGCTACCATAATTCTGCACTGGTCAGAATTATGTCAAATTATAATGAATCATATCAGAATATTGATCTCTTTAATTTATCTTTATCTAAATTTAAATATTATTTAAATATAAATAAATAAATATCTTGTAAATGTTATAGATACCATATTGTATTTAATTGTATTCATTTATCAAATCGTGGAAGCTCTTAATTGGGTAACTGTGAGCTTCCCTTGTACATTAAATAAAGAAATAAATACTTATGTAATTAATAGATTGTAATGATAAAAAAAGGAATAATGCACATAATGAAAGTAAATAACGAAATAGCAAAGGTTTTTTAAAATTTATTACAAACCATTATTACTACATTTTATGAGAATTGATTTTACATTTCAGACAATTATCAAGTTGGGAATTCCTCTGCGCATCTGTGTAGCTTGTGAAGGGATCCTCTACGCCTTCAGCAAATTCAAGCATTCCAGTGTGGAGAGCAGCCGGCGCCTAGAGAGCAGCATCAGGGCCCGCGGGGCCCTGGGGCCCCCGCTACATACAGGCAGGGCCCCAGTTGTGGGCCACAATGACACATCTGATACCCAACCCGAGAAGATAGAAGAGATGTCTATTATGGAAGAACCTGTAGAGGAAACATGGCCGAAGTGTCACCCGCACATAAACAGCGCATCCCTAAACCCTGCCTTGCGGGTAGACAGGACATCTCCAGACACATACAGGGCTCTTCCCAATCCATTCGTTCTGTTAGAAAGTATATTGCCACAGAATAAATTGCATAACAGCAGAATGTCTCTAAACACTGCATTGCACACAGATATCTCCATTAAGGAAGAACAACTGGAAGAAACTCCACAAGACCGACGACTTTATAATTATATAAAGGAAAACATATGCAAGGAAGAATATGCAGAAAGTAATAAAATGAATGATGATAAAGACAATCAAAAAGAACACAAGACAGAGGAGGAGAATTCAAAGGCGGACACACTGGAGGAAGTGTGGGAGAAGAGTTCCGCTGATCGCGAAGAAATAGTTGTAAAAGAAAATGACAAATATTGCAGCAAAGATAATCAAATTGACACAAAGAAAAGTACCCTCTGTAATAAAAACTCTAAGAAAATACATAAAAGAGAACATGGAAGTAATATTAGTAACACATTATTCATTCGTAAAACTAATTTACCGCGTCGTAAAAAACAAGTACATAGGCGAATAAAATATTTACCGTGTATTCTATGTACAAAAACATTTATTTATAAATACGATTTGAATAGACATGCAGAGTTGCATAATGGAATTAAAAATATTCAGTGTTTTATTTGTAAAAAAAGATTTTCTAAAAAGAACAATTTGAGACAACATTTAAATACTCATAATGGACAAAAAGACTTCCGCGGTAACACAAGCACTAAAACATTTACGTCGGAAACTGAGTTAAAAAGCCGCAGTAGAGAACAAAAGAGCATGCGAGTAAACAAAGCGTGGCCGTGCTCTGTGTGTCATAAGATATTTAGATTTAAAAGTCAATTGGATCGGCATATGAAAGATCATTCTAAAAAGTATCGGTGTGAAATCTGCAGTAAATCGTTCACGCGGAAACGTGTTTTATTGAAGCACGTGAAAGTTCATTCTGCAGTAAGATACTTTGATTGTAATGTCTGTAGTAAGTCATTCACAAATAAATATTATATACGCATCCATATGAAAATTCATTCCGGAATAAAAGACTATCAGTGCAATGTCTGTAGTAAATCATTTACGCTGCAGTCGACTTTAAATGCTCACAAGAAAATCCATTTGGGAATAAAAAAACATAAATGCAATGTCTGTTTTAAATCATTTATGCACAAGTCGCATTTAAATCGTCACATGAAAATCCATTTGGGAATAAAAGAACATAAATGCAATGTCTGTTTTAAATCATTTTTGATGAAGACGCATTTAGAATGTCACATGAAAATCCATTTGGGAATAAAAGAACATAAATGCAACGCCTGTTTTAAATCATTTATGCACAAGTCGCATTTAAATCGTCACATGAAAATCCATTTGGGAATAAGAGAACATAAATGCAATGTCTGTTTTAAATCATTTACGCAGAAGGTCACTCTACGTTCTCACATGAAAACTCATCAGCTGTAAAAGATTATCAATGTGTTGTTTGTAAGAAATCGTATAAATATAGATCTACTTTATATACTCACATGAAAACTCATTAAAACTTAATGTGACACATAATTTAATATTTAACTGAAAAGCGGCTATATGAGAGAAGCGCACCGTTCATATTTTTAAACATTTCATAAATGCACCAGTAAAATTTAGGATTTTAGTATATGTGTGTGTTTGCGTCCGAGTAGATAAAAAACACGTGAATTTGTTCCGCTCGGGGATAGCTCCATTTCAATAGATATTCGCAGAGGTATGCCTCCAAGTCTCTCTCTTTCGTCCCAAAGCTAATCCAACCTAACCTAACCTAGTCTAAGCTAATCTAACCTAACTTAACCTGATCTAACCTAACTTGACCTAACCTAACCTAATCTGACCGAACCTAAGGTGAAAAACTGCTGGCTAACAAGAAGCAAATACATTTTGTATGAATTTAAGTCATGGATTTACAAATTTAGTTCTATTTTTCCTTATGTTTGATATAAAAGATTTTATTCCATCTTTGAATAATAGTTAATTAATATATGAACTTTGCTGCGCTTTTGTAATATTTATTTGGTGCGCTTCTGTAACAAAAAATACCATTTAGTGCTCTTTTGTCAAACGCAGCCGACAAGCAATATGGTTAATAATGTTAAAATAACAAGGAACATTCCAAGATGTATAAAACCGTTGGTGTAACACAGAAAGGAACCAAGTTGCCCGATTACTGGTTACAGCACCGGGAATCTACCTCTTCTACCTCTTGTGCAAATCAATGTAAGTAACGGGTACATTTATTATTTAACAATATTCATATTAATTATTATTTTTATTGACCTTCTCTCGCCTTAATAATCATTTTGACCTTTTTTGGCACTAAATATATTAGTAGATTAAATGTAAGTTATGTTAGGAATTATCAACCTATACTGTCATCATTTTATGTGACATTTATTTTTATTCTAATAAGAATCCTGTTGAGAATTTGTAGGCCTTAATAAGAAAGACTTAAGCTGGTATCAGACAGATGCACATGTCTGTAAATAATTTGACAGCCGTTTCTCTAACATGCAACTTATTTTATAGGCATAAATTGTTAAATAATAATTATATTTGTTTTTTTATATAAAATGTACTTTATTCGTATTTTTTTTTATAACTTGTATGAAACAATCAATGTATATTATTTTACATTTTACAAGATAAAACAGTTTTTAATTCTGATAAAAGGAATTGACTGACCGTATCACCGTGAAGATGAAAATATGTTTATCAAATTTTATAAACTTATAAATAAATAATAATTTTTTTAATTGCACAACCTGGTAGTTTTTACTTACTTAATCCTTATATAGAATTTTCTCCGGCTTTTTCTATCTGTTGCTACTTTTCTTGTGTGTTCCTAGTTTTCTCCTCGACCTCTTACGCTTATTGTACTTCTAGCTGTCAGGTTTGCTGGGTCGTCCTCTTTTTCTTTTTCCTGTGTCTTTTACTTTAAACACTTGTCCTGTATAGGTGTTCAAGCCATCTGATTTTGTCTAGTCTTTCATGCCCTGCTATACTAGGGTACCACCCTAAATACTCTCGTTTTAACTCAACACATTTACGCATTCGATAAAAACAATCGTTGAAGCAATAAATCTATTCTTTTGGAGACACTTGAGAGACCAAGTTTCCGTAGGATGCAACCGCATCATTTGCACTTGTATATCGGAAACCACGTGTTATCCTTTAATTTAGGAAATAGGAAGGAATGACAAGGTGCAAGGTCAGGACTGTACGGCGAGTGCTCCAGTAATTCCAGCTTGGACTCTGTTAAATAGGCTTTAGTTTGCGCAGCAGTATGTGGGGATGCATTGTCCTGGTGCAAGACTAGCTTACTTCCAGGAAGGTTATTCTAATTCAGATAGCGGTAGCGAAGCTTCGCTATGCGACTTGAAGCCATCTATTGGTCTTGAAAGTAACATGACGTCATAGATTAGCGGGATGTCGCTAGGCATAGCGAAAGCCACAGAGGTCCCGCTACGAGCATAACGCTTCGCTATCGGCCATTTTTGTGATTTTATGATATACGGAAGTGAGAGTATACGATTTAATTAATTTTATAAACAGTAGTTTAATGATAAGAATTGTTTATAACACTATCTTTTATTTCATAATTATTTTAGATTATGGCTCATCATCTCGATGCTGTATTTGGCCGTATAGATGCTTGAAGAAGAAGAAAAACTAGAAGGAAATCGATAATAATTGATATTATCGATTTCCAAACGATATACAAACTAATCTTATCATTAAACTATTGTTTATAAAATTAATTAAATCATATACTCTCACTTCCGTATAAATATAAAAATTAAAAATTAGCTTCTGTCAAAACATGTTCAAAACAATATCATAAAATCACAAAAATGAACGATAGCGAAGCGTTATGCTCATAACGGGACCTATGTGGCTTTCGCTATGCCTAGCGACATCCCGCTAATCTATAACGTCATATGCGATGTTCCTTTCAAGACCAATAGATGGCTTCAAGTCGCATAGCGAAGCTTCGCTACCGCTATCTGAATTAGAATAATCCTCCAGGCCCTGTCAAATACCTGTGGTAAACAAATTGTTGTATATCAATTAGCAGTTACTGTTTTCCTATCGTCGAATGCAATTTAAACACTTAAAACTACGCAATATTTATTTATACGATATTTATATCACCAACTATTTATTTATTTCTACACTCTGACCGAGACTAACTTCTTGAGCCGCCAGATGCGACCCTTTAATACCTGCGGACAATTAATTTTAAACATTCCAGAACCTTGTGGACTCTATAAAATTCCCGAACAGACAGGTCAGCCATGATGACTCATCTGAGGTGAGTCTCGCTCGTTATAGATGTTTAATATGGTATTATAACTCGACGTATAGATTTATTTATTCCTTCAAAATTACAAAATAAGATATTACTCGAGTTAGACAAAAAAAGGTATTTAATGGAATATTGAAAATTAAATTTTCGTAGATCGTAAAATGTAAACAATATTTTGTATGCGGTAACTGGAGTCAATTTTGAGCGCCATTCTTTATAAATTACTTCTATTTCTTAAAATGGGTGTTTACGGTAAAATGAACTTTTAACAGTGCCCAGGCCGTCTTAAAACTATTTGGAACTGCTTGAAACTGTTTTGAATACCCCACAATGTCTTCAAACAGCTTCAAACAAAACAAAATATTAATTCCGTTCACTTTACTTTAAATAGAAGGAAACTGAGAAGAATGTCCAAAAAATACATCTAATTAACGTGAAAATTTCGTTCGGATTTTGATCTTGTGGCGTTCGATTTTCAACTTACCAATTAATTCTAACTTTTGTTTTGAATGTACATTAGAAATTCACTCTTTATATTAAAATTCTGATTGTCATCTATAGTAAACTTTAAGTATTAAGTGATTGAACCAGGCCAAGCTATTCCGAATAGTTGTATTTGTTGCACTTGATTATTTTTTGTTGGTGATTTAAAAATCACACTGCTACTATTAATACAAAGTACAATGGATTTGTGTTTTATGTGCACGAAGGACTACCACTGCTTCCCTGTGGACGACAGAATAGTGTTCGAAGTGGAGTATCTTATTCCTGAAATAGTAAGTGAAATTAAACTTTACTTATCGTGCATAAGTAAGGTTAGGTTAAGAGCCGATGTGACCATGTCGTACAATCGACAAGTCGCTTGATCGTTAATATTATACAGTAGTTTTTGTCGAATTCTCGTGTTTAATATTATTAATATTATTTACCTCTATATTTACGTACGTATTCTTAATGAACAATTGAAATTCTAAATTATTTTATCACACAATAGTCTTAAAATAAATATGTATTTATTTTTGTTAACTTCTTCCTAAATACAGTTTTCTCTCCATTTATATTTTGTTTGAGTTCTGCTTTCACTGTGATTACATTATTTTCTTTCGTTTTTAAATATTATTTTTGTTTTTCGTACAAAATATTATCGCCCAGTTATATCCAGTGCTCGTACATTACTAATATTATCACTGTTACAGAAATTATTATTTTCTTCAGAACCAAAGATATAATTTTTGTTTTTCTATTTTCCATATTAATAACAAAAGTTTAATTTACAGTTTGAAATGTTTATATATGTTTGATGGGTTAAATTTGTATATGTTTGGTTTATTGTATTTCCCGCTCGATTTTGACGTCAAACTTTCGGAGTCTATCCGGGAAAGCCACTTCCTAGAGATGGCAGCACTACTGACTGACTTATAGGGAAAATATTGTATTTTACATAAGTGCTAGTACTATTTTGATTCTTTCTTTTGAGGATATTTTGTTATTTTTAATTCGATTCAAATTTGTTTATAGCAATTTCAGATATATAAATTTATTTAAATAATGCTTTGCGGTCTATGGTGGAAGTAGAAGTAGATTATAAAAGGAAAATAAGATTTATAATTTTGCGGTTATCTGCTTGTTAACTATTTATTTCATTATTTTTAGCTGGAAACGGAATAATTTATTTTTATATAGAAATACTTGGACTGTGTCTTTAAATATCTAATTTGAATCAATCAATTATTAAATACAATTGTCACTTCAGAGAAATGTGTATGCATCTGTAATGCAGATGGAGAGTAGTGCAAGCAATCGTTGCTTTGTTATTATATTTTTTTTTTGTAAATATATCATAAAAAATAAAAATAAAAATTTCATAATATCTATAATTTCCTTATTTTCTTTAATGTTACAGATTTTATTCGATTGGTACATAAATATAAACATGTTCATCATGTTCTTTGTTTTGCTCGTCTTTCTCCTGATATGGCTCAATTGCTGGTATTTTTATCGTTTCTTCTTCTTTATCTTTCCTACAAACAATTCAAAATAAATAAATAAATATATATACGGGGTGAGTCTGGG
The DNA here is from genome assembly GCA_035578165.1 of Stenolophus ochropezus. NCBI lineage: Eukaryota > Metazoa > Arthropoda > Insecta > Coleoptera > Carabidae > Stenolophus > Stenolophus ochropezus. The sequence goes on from JAQOWZ010000012.1 coordinate 6,227,423, forward strand.
AAGACGCCCCCCCCCCTTTAACTTTTTTATTATAAGTAATAGAAAAAAATGGCTCATATAAAAGTTTTATAATTTTACATATACTATTTGATGGCAGATGTAGATATTTTTTTATAAAGTCAGGTTTACAAGATACGACTATCAACTTTTATTTTTCAAATGACAACCTATAATTATTTTAATAAAATAGAAACCGCCATTTTTTTCTCTTTTCAACGATGTATTAACTTTTATTAATGTATTTGAAAAATTTCGAGAAAAATGAGATCATTTAGAAAAATTAACAAAAATTGTTATTTATATTAAAATTGCATTGAAAAAAGTAAATTAATAAATTTATTGTTAAGTTTTCGCTAATTATTTTTGTATTTTTAACTTTAATTAAATAAACTTGTTGCAACATATGTTATGAAATAGTTATTTTCTTCCACTGCTGCCTTTAATTTACTTTTTTCAATGCAATTTTAGTATAAATAACAATTTTTGTTAATTTTTCTGTTAATTATAAAAATAAAGTATTACTGTTTTATATCATTGTAAAGCTAAAAAAAATCTCTATTTAAAAATACCATAGCTTAATATGACCTCCATATGAAAAATAAAAGTTGCTATCAGTAACTCGTAAATGGTTAGATATAAAAAAAAATTGAGTACTTCTGCAAATTCACCCTACAAAAGTGCCTTAAGAAAGTGCAAACCAGAATCTCGTATTATTTCATATAACAAAGTTATAAGCAAAAAAAGAAAATCACTAAATTTACATTTTCCCCTATATCTAGTGATCTATGCATTTTTTCGCAAACAGATTGGCGCTCCCGTAACTCAAGAAACGAACGTCGGAGGCTGTCGGCCAGACAGCGGCCAGATCAGTAGCGTCACACGTGCTGCTTGACTTGGGATCGGAATTTCCGTTATCTCCGGTTCCGTTGGCGAATAATTGTCCCCACAATTTTATTCTCGTATTTTGTAGTTACTACAAAGGGCATACAACCCAAAGTAACAAGCCTACAAAAGGTTGTGGTTGAGTATTGGTGGTAAGGGTATGCACGCCACCGATTAATATGAAGACGGAAAATTACGAAGTATTTCTTTAAACTGATATGAAAACAACAAAAATGAAACAGAAAATTGTATACATAATTACCAAGATAACTCACTGTGTATATCTTTCAATATAAAATCTCAGGAATGAGGATTTAAGAAATGCGACCGAGATGGGTTTTGCATATGGCGGATAGTGATTCGCCATTTCCGTCCAAAAAAAATATGAGATACAAAAAACTTTAAAATGCTCTAAATTGTGTAGTCATAATTTACAATATGATAAATATAATTGTGAAACACAAAAACTAAGAAGTAAAATATTTACATACAGAAAATAAAGTAAAAACAAAAATTGAATATTTTATTGTCTTTTAAACAATATAATTATAATTGTTGAAATAATTATAATACGTAATAAGTACATATAACAGTTTCCATTGACTTTTATTTAAATAAAATAAGGTTTATGAACAGTATAAATGTATATTCTGACCTATTATTTAAAACTACTATGATATGACAATGACATTATCTCTTGACATTTAAGTTACACGACGGGGTTCATTCTCATTTGGCAATATGCAATATAATTCATAATATGTATATCAATGTGTAGTTTGATTTTTCATTATAATAGTTGTACGTTGCAAAATACTTACTGATGAAATTAAATTCCTAAACTTTTGTTGTTTATGGTTTGAGAACACAACTTACCTTAATTATTACTATACTAGAATGCTGAATATGCAAAGAAAGTTAAATTATTGCGATACAGTTAAATTTTATTTCTATAAGGTGAAGAACACGCTGCTAAATTAGAATTTAGTGCAAGCACATGCAACTTTTTCAAATGCTCAACAAGAAATGAGTCAATCTTGTGTTTTCAAAATGGAGGCTTTCGTCTCAGTTTTTCATATAGCCACTATATTGCAACCCTCCTTCGTGAGATTTTATATTCAAAGTTTATTTCTTCATTAGTCGTAATGTGTTGAATCAATTGTAATTAGTTTTGACTTATTTACACGGCTAACATAATTTCGATAAATCAAAAATTATCTAACTGTCTGATGGCGTACTGAACATATAGCCTTACGTAATGTGATGCCTACATAACCTATAAGTTGTACATTAATGGTTACTTACATTAGAGATCGTAGGAACAGACAAAAAATAAATAAAAAATACTTATGTAAAGATACTGGAGCTTTTGCTTCACGCAAACAACAAATTAATAATAAGGCCAGATCATTCAATAATAATTAATATTTGTTAATACATTTGATAATTAAAATATATAATTATAAAATATTCACTTCTGGACCAGACTGTACGACATGAGGCTTTGGGGATAATACGCATGCGCAGAAGTGTTAAACATCTATCTCTCTCAGGCTCGTTTCTCGCTTGCATAAAAGCCTACAAGTTAGCGTTCCAGTATTACTATATTCCAGTGACATGTTGACGAGTAGTTCGCGGAACTTTATTCGCCTATTCTAGTAGTTCTGTGTATAGATATAGAGTATATTTCCCTGTTGGTGGTATTACATTACTCTATTAATTTAAGTTTTAAATATATAGTTCGCACAAATAGTTAAATATAAACAGTATAATGGATGTGTGTTTTATGTGCACGAAGGACTACCACTGCGTCCCTGTGGACGACAGAATAGTGTCCGAAGTGGAGTATCTTATTCCTGAAATAGTAAGTCTATTTATACATATCTACCATATACTTTGTATGTTTGTTATTAAATGGTGCAAAAGTGAGGTTAGGCTAAGAGAGAATATGAACATATCGTACAATCGACAAGTCGTTTGATCGACTATATTTTTTTCATACAGGCGATTTGAAACTCCGAAATATATAGGAAAAAGAGAAAAACAATTGATGTACAATTAGACGCATCTATTAGCAAATAATATTTGTAGAAATATTATAAAATATGATATTATTTCTAATTTTCTTATATTTATATCTCGTTATACAGGGTGTTCATTTTATTTTGTCCACTATTGCTATCTCGAGAACTATAAGAACTACGAGGTCGGTTAATTTAGCAAACAATTTTTATTTTACAACACTATTATCATGAAACAAACAAAAATAGTTTAGAACCAGTGGTTCTCAAAATACGGGTTCCAATTTTTTATTTGCTCATTCAATAAAGAATTTTGTTCTGAATTCAATGATATGATATTATCATACCCTAAGATAAAGATTTTTTTTGAGAAAAATGCCTCTGAAGTTTTATATTAATTTGATTAAAATATGACAATAATAAGAGTGCCATGACGGAAAAAACGGAGTACACGTCATTTTCTAACCTGGAAATAGAGTGCATTGACAGAAAGAATATACTTTTATTAACTTCTTTCTGTGAAGGCTCTAATTCCAAGTTAAAAAATGACGTGTACTCCGTTTTTTCCGACAGGGCACTCTTATTATTGTCATATTTTAATCAAATTAATATAAAACTTCAGATGCATTTTTCTAAAAAAAATCGTTATGTTAGGGTATGATATTATTATATCATTGAATTCAGAATAAAATTGTCTATTGAATAAGCAAATAAAAAAGATAGGTTCACATTTAAAATAAAAAAGTTGGGACCCGTATTTTGAGAACCACTGGTTTTAAACTATTTTTGTTTATTTCATGTTAATAGTGTTGTAAAATAGAAATTGTTTGCTAATTTAACCGACCTCATAGCTCTTATAGTTCTCGAGGTAGCAATAGTAAACAAGATGAAATGAACACCATGTATACAGGCTGACCAATGTTTTAAGCATGGAGATTTAGAGAACTATAAGAGATACAAAGTCGGTTAAATTAGACAAAATTTGCCTTATTTAGGGGTCATTTTAGATGTTTTTGCTTTACCCAAATTGCATAGGTGACTAGATATGATCAAAAAATGTAAATTTATCAATTTTCTGTTTTTGCTTATAACTTTTTTATTTTACTACGAATTCACTGCACTCCTCCCAAGTTTTATTTCTCATACCGATTTCGATTAATTGATACCAACTTTCAATTTTTATATGAACCTCAAAGCAGGCTGTGAGACCGTAAGAGAAGTCAAGAAGATTGATATTTTACTCTATATTTCTATATTCATTTAGCTATCACTATCCGAAATACTGGAATAAAATTATCTTCTTGCTTGCTACATTTTATGAGTATATTTTGAGAATAGATTTTACATTTCAGACAATCATCAAGTTGGGTATTCCACTGCGCATCTGTTCCGTGTGTGAGGGGGCCCTCGACGCCTTCAGCAAATTCAAACATTCCAGTGTGGAGAGCAGCCGGCGCCTAGAGAGCAGCATCAGGGCCCCGGGGCCCCCGCTACACACAGGCAGGGCCCCCGTTGTGGGCCACAATGACACATCTGGTACCCAACCCCAGAAGATAGGAGAGATGTCTATTATAGAAGAACCTGTAGAGGAAACATGGCCGAAGTGTCACCCGCACATAAACAGCGCATCCCTAAACCCTACCTTGCGGGTAGATAGGACATCTCCAGACACATACAGGGTTCTTCCCAATCCATTCATTCTACTGGAAAGTGTATTGCCAAGGAATAAATTGCATAAAAGCAGAATGTCTCTAAACACTGCATTGCACACAGATATCTCCATTAAGGAAGAACAACTAGAAGAAACGCCACAAGACCGACGACTTTATAATTATATAAAGGAAAACATATGCAAAGAAGAATATGCAGAAAGTAATAAAATTAATGATGATAAAATTAATGAAGGAGAACACAAGACAGAGGAGGTGAATTCAAGGGCGGACACACGGGAGGAAGTGTGGGAGAAGAGTTCCGCTGAGCCCGAAGAAATAGTTGTAAAAGAAAATGACAAAAATAATCAAATTGACACAAAGAAAAGTACCCTCTGTAATAAAAACTCTAAGAAAATACATAAAAGAGAACATCGAAGTAATATTAGTAACAAATTATTCATACGTAAAAATAATTTATCGCGTCGTAAGAAACAAGTACATAGGCGAATAAAATATTTACCGTGTATTCTATGTACAAAAACATTTATTTACATATACGATTTGAATAGACATATAGAGTTGCATAATGGAATTAAAAATATTCAGTGTTTTATTTGTAAAAAAAGATTTTCTAAAAAGCATAATTTGAGACAACATTTAAATACTCATAATGGACAAAAAGACTTCCGCGGTAATACAAGCACTAAAAAATTTACGTCCGAAACTGAGTTAAAAAGCCGCAGTACAGAACAAGAGAGCATCCGAGTAAACAAAGCGTGGCCGTGCTCTGTGTGTCATAAGATATTTAGATTTAAAAGACAATTGGATCAGCATATAAAAGTTCATTCTAAAAAGTATCGGTGTGAAATCTGCAGAAAATCGTTCACGCGGAAACGTGGTTTATTGAAGCACGTGAAAGTACATTCTGGAATAAAGAACTTTCATTGTAATGTCTGTAGTAAGTCATTCAAACGTAAATGGTATTTACGTGCCCATATCAGACTTCATTCCGGAATAAAAGACTATCAGTGCAATGTCTGTAGTAAATCATTTACGCAGAAGTCGGATTTAAATACTCACATGAAAATCCATTTGGGAATAAAAGAACATAAATGCAATGTCTGCTTTAAATCATTTACTAGGAAGTCGCATTTAAATAATCACATGAAAATCCATTTGGGAATAAAAGAACATAAATGCAATGTCTGTAGTAAATCATTTACGCAGAAGTCGACTTTAAATGCTCACATGAAAATCCATTTGAGAATAAAAGAACATAAATGCAATGTCTGTAATAAATCATTTACGCAGAAGTCGAATTTAAATACTCACATGAAAATCCATTTGGGAATAAAAGAACATAAATGCAATGTCTGTTTTAAAATATTTATGTTGAAGTCGAATTTAAATGTTCACATGAAAATTCATTTGGAAAAAAAAGACTATCAGTGCAATGTCTGTAGTAAATCATTTACGAAGAAGTCGCATTTAAATTCTCACATGAAAATCCATTTGGGAATAAAAGAACATAAGTGAAATGTCTGTTTTAAATCATTTACAAAAATTTTAGATAGTCACATAAAAGTTCATTCTGCTATAAAAGACTAACATTGTAATGTTTGTAATAAATCATTAATACAGAAAACTGATTTACAACGTCACATGATAGTTCATTCTGAAATACAGGTAAATCATACTAATATAAACCTCGATTAATTACTCACACGGAAATTTATTTTAAAACTGAATATGTTACATAATTTAATACTTAACAGAAAAGTCTGTGGTTAATGTTAAAGCAGAGAAACACCCAGAAAGGAACCAGGTTGCCCTCTTACTGGTTACAGCACCGGGAATCTACCTCTTGTGCAAATCATTGTGAGTAACGGGTACATTTATTATTTAACAATAATCATATTATTAATTATTATTTGTACTGCCCTTTCCTCGCTTAATAATTATTTTGAACTCCTTTTGCATTAAATATAAGTTATGTTAAGAATTATCAACTATACTTTTATCACTTTATGTAGCATTTATTTTTTATTTTGATAAGAATTCTGTTGAGAATTTGTATGCCATAATAACAAAGACTAAAACTGGTATCAGACAGGTGCACATGTCTAACTGTTAATGAAAATGATATTTGTTTTTTTTTTTTGAAAATGTACTTCACTTGTATTTTTTTTGTAACTTGTATGAAACAATCAATGTATATTATTTTACATTTTACAAGATAAAACAGTTTTTAATGCTGATAAGAGGAATTGACTGGCGAACCTATCACCGTGAAAATAAAAATATTTTATCAAATTGTATAAAATTAATAAATAACTCATATTTTTTAATTGCACAATCTCGTGTTTTTTACTTACTAAATCCTGGCGTTCTTATCTAGAATTTTCTCCGGCCTTTTCTATCTGTTGCTGCTTTTCTTGTGTGTTCCTAGTTTTCTCCTCGACCTCTGACGCTTGTTGTACTTCTAGCTGTCAGGTTTACTGGGTCGTCCTCTTTTTCTTTTTCTGTGTCTCTTACTTCAAACATTTGTACTGTATAGGTGTTCAAGCCATCTTATTTTATCTACTCTTCCATGCCCTTCTATACAAGGGTTCTACGGAAAATTACTGCAAACTACTAATAAAAAATCTGATGTGTCCAACACAATATCTCCCGCCACTGTAGTAATATATTCTACATAAGTTTTTTAATACATTTAATTTGTAGTTTTAAAATTAGTTTGTAATTGTAATTCAGAATATTTTTAATTCATTTCATAACTAAAATTTCCTTCATAAAATTTGTATGATTAATATGACAGCTATTTTTGACGTTACTAAAACCGGAACTGAACTTACCTTGATTCACGCATGCAATATATTCCTTATATATTTTTTACATCTTTATTAATTTTACAATAAAACTACTTCTTTTTTACTTATTTTATCTTTTAAACTTACTTACATTAAATTTGACATCATATGTCAAATTTTGTGTACATATGAATAACTCATCTGTTTTATCGAAATTCCTCAGCCTAAACGATATGTAAAATTATTATAATTTTTTTTTCTATCTAGCTAGAAGTTATATATAAACGTAATTATGCAGATCGGAAGAAAATTAAAAAATTACTTTATATTTAATAATAACATAATTTGCAAAAAAATGGTATTAGAGGTAATTTTTTGGTAAAAACTGTTTAAAGTTTCAATTAAAGTACTACTTCCGGCTAACCAATTGTAGTCAAAATCTAATCAGTTCATCATATTTGAATATAAGTCTTAAGTACCAAATATTATATCTTTTACTTGTATCATATAGACCTGGAAAGTGTGACGTCACGCCGCCATGTTTGTTGAGGTTGGTCATAGCGTACTTTTCAAACAAACTTTTAGTCCCGTTTGATTAGCATTGGCGTGAATTAAAAACTTGTGTATTTTAAAATATATTCAATATATTTGATTTATTTTCAAGATAAGTGATGTAGACTTTAATTTACTTAACTATGTATGAATTTTACTCCTTTTACCTCAAAAATGGTCTGAAATGAGAGATTTAGTTAAATCGTTTTTTGAGGTTATTTTGTTTCAACTTTTATTTTCCATTTACAATTATTTTAACAGTATTTTCGAAAAAAAAAAGAATGTTTAATAATTTTTAAAACTATTATCTATATGGCTGAGTAGTTATATAGTTGTTTAATGCCGTGTTATTTTAAATTTTAGATGGTTATGTGTTTTGCACCTGACTGCAAGCATTATAGCACAAAACACGGATGTCGCTTTTTTGTTTTTCCAAAGGATCAGAAGGAGAAAACCATATGGTTGAAATTGCTAAGGTAATAAAAGTAAAGCAGACGACTTATGCTTAATATTTTTATTTGTTATGAGTTAAATTAAATATTTTTGCAGACGTAAAGACCGTGAACCATCAAAATATTCGTTGGTATGTAGTTGCCATTTCAAGGATGGTGACAGAAATAATCGACCAACGATTTATGAACACAATAAAGAAAAGTTATTTAAATTATCTCCTGAAAAAAAGAAACGAAGGTACATACTTATTTACTAATAATAATAAAAATATATTGAATACAGAATTAATACCATGTTCCACTTTACAGGCATGTATCACCTTTAAAAAAGTGCGTACCATCAACGACAACGACAGAGCTGAATCCAACAGCTCCGTCTACAAGTACATTCAAACCGAAGACAAGTAAATCAATATCTACCATGCCGGAAAAATTAAATGTACCACATCAAAAGAATATGTTACTCCAACTTCTGTAGCAATAGATTGTACATCAGAAGAGCATGAAACAACATCGGAAACTTCTACGGCCGGTACATCCCAGCTTGCCGATAATTTCGAATCTTTAGATATTCAGGAACCCAGAGAACATCATTTCGCAGCTATGAAAGAAGCCCAAATGTATTTTCTACAGCAGCAAGTCACCGATTTGACGGCACAAGTGAAAAATCTGTCAGTTTCATTTTCCTGGGATCATATTGCGAATAATGAAAAAAGGATTTTAATGTATACAGGCTTGCCTAACAAAGACATTTTCATGGCGCTATTCCATTTAATGGATAATTTTGAAATGAAATATTATTATGGTTGGTCTGTGGAGTAAAAATAAACCAATTACTTTTAACATTAATGAAATTAAGGCTCAATTTAAACCATGAAGACTTAGCATGTAGATTTAATGTTAGTCGAACAACAGTGTCCAACATTATTTTTACATGGATCCATGCTTTACATGAAGTAATTTTCGAACAGCTGATGAAAGAAATTCCAGATCGCCGTAAAAATAAATTATGTTCACCTGACGCTTTCAGTACCTTCACAAATTGTAGGATTATTATAGATTGCACTGAAATCCGAGCAATTTTTCCAAAAAATATGAAAAACAACGACTGACATACAGTAGTTATAAACACATGAATACCTTAAAAGCTATGATAGGAGTTGCACCAAATGGTGTCTGCACTTATTTGAGTAATTTGTATCCCGGTTCAACTTCAGATAAGAAATTATTCGAACACTGTGGCCTTGCAGAAAAATTAGTTGCTGGTGATCTTGTAATCGCTGACAAAGGTTTTTTAATTGGCGATTTGTTACCGGAGGGAGTAAATTTAAATATTCCTCCATTCTTAACAACTCCACAATTTACGGAAGAGCAAGTGCTACAAACCCAAAGAATAGCTCGAGCTCAGATACAAGTGGAATGTGCAATTCGACGTATTAAATGTTACGATATTTTAAATAAAATACCTAGTACATTAATTCCAATATCGTCCTATGTATTTCAAGTTTGTGGAGCTCTCACTAATTTTCAATTTCCTCTAATTAAGGAAGTAGAAGACATGTTTTGCAGCAGTGAATATTGAAATGAAATAAAAACATGATAGTTAATAATGTATTTTATTTGTTTATTTTAACAACTGTTTAATATAATAATTAAGATAAAATTGTTGTAAAACATTTATATTATTTTCCCACTCATTATCTCTTTCTACATCTAACAGAATACAGTCTGATGGTGTCCAAATTAATAAATGACATATAATTTTATTTAATATACATAATTGCCCCTGTATCTGGTGGTAATAATTGTGATTTTTATTTATTACATAGCAGTCATTTTCAAATTTGATTATGTAATTCTTATCATTTTTGATGCCTTCGTATAATGACTGCTCTCGGTATTTGTATGGGCATTTAACCTCTAGAATAGCATCCTCTCCAACTAGTCCATCAGGACTGGCACCCAAAAATCCGCATTCATGCAGCCAGATCCCACATTGTTTCACCTGTTTACCGGTTTGATCCTCAAACATCTTCACTGCTGCTGCTTCATGCAGCCTTCCCCATTGGATGGCAAGAACTCCATCCAAATTATAATATTCTGCAAGATAATAAATTATTAATATGAATTTATAAATAGTATATGTATATATACTGTGTCACTGTGTTGTGCTGCGGCTCGTTAAAAGAGATATAAATTCAGTGGTTTATAAGTGAAAAAAAACTATACCTGACTACACAAAAAGTGCATAAAACTAAGTGCAACATAAGTAAATAAAAATCTAAAAATCTATTTTGTATAAAGTACTACAAAAACTAAAATATTCATTTCTAAAATATTACACGTGCTGTTATTAAGAGCTAAAATTGCAAGTTTTAAAATTTACTAATTAATCGAATCTGTGCGACACACTCTTGTGCCTCACTGTTTACTTATTCTTTCTAATGACACGATCCGCGGCGAAAGTAACTGGTGAGCCTAGCCACGAGAATATGGACATTTATCTAAAGACAATAACTGAATACTTCAATTCTAAAAATTTCGAAAAAGTTATGAATAAACTCATATCGGCCGTAATACAGTCCGAAATAAAAGATCTAAGCTCTGTAAACTTAGAATTGCAAACAGAAATCAATAACTTAAAATCGGAAATATCAGATCTGAAAACAAAAAACTCAAATTTAATAACTGAAAACAATAAACTGAAAGATCATAATTTACATAATTTAAATAGTAACAATAATTCAGACGCGGTAAGCCCCGAAACTACAAGTATAACAACAAGTAAATCAGCTGATAACGATAATATAAATAAAAAAACATATGCCAACATAAGTGACGGTCATAATAATAAAAAATTGACAAATTCAATACCCAAAAATAACAAAAATAATAATAACAAATCTAAAACTGCAATAAATTCTAATAACAATAAATCTGAAAATAATTCGAAACTTATTTTTGGTTCCGCCATGGACGAAAATTGTAAATTTAGAGCCAGTGCGAAAAAAATTTGGATATACGTCGGACGAGTGTGTAAATCTACTACTTCGGATGACATTCTCAGTTATCTACAGACAAGGTGCTCAAATGAAGAATTTATCTGTGAGCCACTGCAAGCCAGGGGCCCAAACAACTCCTTCAAGATTGGCGCAAATTTTGAACTCTATGATACTCTTCACAATCCCAGTTTTTGGCCCAAAAACACTCTGGTTAAACGATTCTTTTTTCGTAGGCAATCAGCAGGGAAGTTTTAATAATACAGAATATCATATAGATCATAAAAGTAAACATGCTACCCATAAGTTTGTTATCTTATACAGTAATGTACAGTCTATAACGAATAAACTCGAAGATTTAGAAATTATCAATACTAACATTCAAGCTGTCAGCCAGTACGGTTGTGTGGTCGTGGCGTGTCTTGTCTGATCGTGTAGATAAGCAACATAGCCCGCCCTGTCCATTTGGATGGGTTGCCGCACAACGGCTCGGTGTGTGCTGGCCTTGCAGAGACTGCAGGCTGACAACCTGCATCGCTAAAATGCAAGTAAAACATGTCACGAAACAAGTACTTCAGGTACTTGAGGCCTTGTTCCATATAGGAATGTTGTGCCACTGGTGATGATGATGAACATTCAAGCTAGCGTTATATGTATAACTGAACATTGGTTAAAAAGTGATCAAAATGATCTATACAACATAAATGGTTACTATAAAGCAGCATGTTACAATAGAACAAAATACAAACATGGTGGCGTAATTATATTCATACAAAATAATTTAAATTGTAATGAAATTGTTGATATAAAATGCCTATCTGTTGAAATACACTGTGAATTAACTGCTGTAAAAATTTCAGATTTCGATTGTGTTATTTTAACTCTGTACAGATCACCAAATGGAAATTTCAATGTATTTGTAAATATCCTATCTCAAGCCCTAAATATTTTAAGTAGATTTAAAACTTCCAATATTGTTATTGTAGGCGATTTCAATGTAGATTTTAAGAGTACAAATACGAACAAAAATATAATTACTGATCTTATGTTAAGCTATGGATTAACACTCACTGTCAAACAATATACTCGGATAACTCAGAACAGTAAAAGTTGTATTGACAACCTATTCACTAATATTGCTAATTTTAATATTGAGGTACAGGATTTCAATCTCTCAGACCACTCCTCAATTCTATTTTGTAGTGACTTTAAAAAAACTAAAACTATAACTGGTACAGTCAGAAAAGAATTCAGAAATTTTTAATAATGAAACAAATTTGCATGAGTTTTATTGTAGTCTAGCCAAGGAATCATGGAAGGAACTATATAGCGAAACTTGCTCGAATAAAAAATGTAGTATATTTCTCGAAATTTTTAATTATCATCTACAAATGGCCTTTCCAGTGTCAAATACTGGTAGATATGGCAAAACGTCAAACTGTAAATGGATTACCCAGGAAATATTGAGTCTTCGTGAACGACTTCAATTTATGTGGGAAATAATAAAAATAAATGGGAATCAAGGTTTCCATTCCGACCGACTGGGTTCATGATTTAGTTATTGTTGAGAAGAAAAATGGTAGCTTGCGCATTTGTCTAAATCCTCTAGAACTTAATAAAAGTCTTAAGCGTGAACATTATCATATTCCCACAATAGAGGAATTACCTGCAAATTTAGCAGGACGCAGAGTATTTACAGTCCTTGATACGAATGATGGGTTTCATCAAATTCCACTAGAGGAGTCGTCGACTTATCTGTGTACCTTGAATACACCTTTTGGCAGGTACAAGTTCAACAGACTCCCATTTGGCCTGAGCTGTAGTCCTGAAGTGTTCCAGCGAGAGAACATCAAAATATTTGGAGACGTACCCGGTGTTCAAGTCTACTTCGACGACATCATCGTAGCTGAAAGAGATGAAGAGGAACACGACCGTATCCTTTCACAAGTAATTAATAAGGCTCTCGAAAATAATTTTGTGTCCAATCATGAAAAAATGCAATATAAAGTAAATTCTGTAAATTATGTAGGTTTTGTATTCTCAGAATTTGGTATGTGTGCCGTGCGATCTCGAATAGTACTGGCGTGTGAAACAAGTGAATACAAATTAAAAACCCACGCCATAGGCGTCTCATACAACGTCTTATAAACATTAAAAATCGAACAAAATCAAATAATTACGAGAAAACAGTGACAACATAACACAGATCTCTCCTCGGAGAGTAGCTGTACACTACAAACCATGGCTTCAAGTCAACCCGACTCTTCAAATCAATCCAAAATCACACCAATGCTCACAGACGCCACTGGAGGTACGTCTCAGTCAAACATTAATCACTACTCAAAAAAGCGAATACTAACTGTAAATAATAGCTACAGCGAAACACACAGAAAATATATATTAGACACCGAAAAATTACTATCAAATAACAGATACTACACTCTAAACGTAACTGATACTGATATGCAAACAGAAAAAAACAATAACACTCAAAAAAGTAGCAAAATCCCACCTATAAACTTACATGAGGTGAACAATTATGAAATAATTACAAAGGACATAGAACTAATTACAACAAAAGAATTTACAACCCAACAAAAAATAATACCTTACGCATAAACCTCACATGTATTGAAGATTACCGTAACCTAACTAAGTTCTACGATGAACAAAAATTAAAATATCACACATTTCGAAATCCAGAAAACAAAGTCCTCTCAGTTGTTGTTACACGAATGCTGAATAAAGAAAAATACCCAATGCCCCTATGTGAAGTTGAGCTTACTGATAATGACAACGCTAAAAAAATCTTTGATCTAAATAAAATATTTCATGCAATTGTAGTAGTAGAACCAAGAAAAAAATCAAAAGATATACCTCAATGCACTAACTGTCAACGTTACGGCCATACTAAAAACTATTGCAAACTAGATTCCAGGTGTGTTAAATGCTCACAGAACCACCACTATAGCAAATGCAACAAACAAAATCTGCTACGCTATGTCTGTCTGAAGGGCCTTTTTACTGTAGTTTATTGCTTGTCCCAGTGTTGGATTTGTTTATTGAAGTATTGTTTGTGCTGTTGGTGTTATTTTCTTCGACGTTATTATTTTCTGTTATTCATTGATGGGAGAGAACAGGATTGTCTTCTATTTGTGTCAATTTGTAGATCTCATTTTTGTTATCTTCGGGGAGTTATCTTGAACTTGTTAATGTTTCTTTTTTTATTCTTTTGGAGCTGAACTCTGCTAAGATTGGTCTCATTTTTTGTTTTCTTTAGGTTTTCCTACTCTTTTAATCTCCTCAATGTTATTTATTGAAATGTAATCTACTTTTAGATCATCTTTTAAAATTTGTATTATTACTTGTTCAATGTCCTCTAGGTTTTTCTTGAATTCCCAATATTATTATATTTTTTTCGCGCGATTTCATTTCTAGTTTTGCTATATCCGCTTCTTTTGCAGCAAGATTTTTTCAAGTTATTCTTAGCTCATATTTGACATTTTACAATTGAAATTTATTAATTGACTCTTGCAAATTTTCACATTTTTTAACAATATCATTATTTTGTTGTTTGATTGGTTCGAGTTCCTCATTCAGCAGTTTTTCAATATCCTTTATGGTAGCGACATATTTTTTTTTGTTTTATTTATTGTTTGTTTGTTATTTATTTTTACCTGTTACTTTTTGTATTTCAAAATTATAGTTATTAAATTCTAAATATTCTAAATAGTACTGTTCTATTGGTTTGTAAATAGGTTGTGCGTTATATGCATCTTAACAACTCTTAATATGTAACATACTATTATTTTTATTCCTGTTTTCTTTTGTGCATGAAATTTTTAACTTAATATTATTTTGTAATTTGTCATATTGCCATATCTGACTTGATATACAATTATATTTAATTTTAGTTCCGTTAGTTTTAAAATTAATATATCTATTTTATTCTTTTATTATTTCTTTAATTCTATATTTCAGTGTAGTTATTCTTTTACAGGTGTTCAAATTCTGATTCTCAAATCCTTCAGTATTTTTATTCTCAATATTAGAACTGTTCAAATTCTAATTCTGTTGCTCTAATCCTTTATTACAGTTTAATCTAATCTTTTCTGTGTTACGGTTTTATTTTCTTTTATTCTATGTTGTATTATATTTCCGCCACCCTCGGCGATGGTGTAATTCTTATCCTCAGAGTCGCGATTTGACTCAGAAGATGTTGAGCAAAGCCTCTTTTCTTGTTAAGTCATCTTCATTTCGCCGTGCTTTGACCTGAAAAGTGTTGCTTCGATAGAAATTTGGTATTTGGAAACTTTGTCAGATTGCTCTGGATTGATTGAGCCACGATACAACCGTTTTGAGAATAGTGTATTCTGCGGCAGATAGCCAGATTTAAAGATCTCAAAATTCTACATACTAGGTGTGTTCAATGAAGTTAGCACGCTAGCGCTAGTAGCTAGCAAAATAAAAGTTAGCAAGACTTTTACTGAACGGCAATTGTCGCGAGTAAGCGTTTGAATTTTTTATATTTATTTCTAACCTCTTTTATTTGTGTGTTCACAAAGAGCTTGGGTTTTATTTGAAAATGAACGAGCAGGAAAAATTAATAGTGTGCGAATTTTTAAATGACTCGTCCAATGTAGAACTGCAATCCATACAGCTACTACATTAAATACAGTATCGTTAAATATAATAATTGAATTAGACAAAGAAGACAATGTGTACGTAGGATTTTGTTTTGAACATTTTGTTCCTAATTATTCCAGGGAGATATATAGGAAACATTTTCGTATGCATCGTGAAACAATGAAGGTAAATTAATATTATTCTGTGAATATATGGTAATGTATATATTTTTTTTGTGTTACATTATCTCCACCTGTTAGTTTTATACCGAATAGGGCGCAAAGTTTAAAATAAAATAATCCATTGCAATTATATATTTTTTTAAATTCAATAAAAATTACTTCATATATTATCATTCAATATAACACAATTTATTTTTGAATACTTTATTTCAAATTAAAACAAACTATTTGTATATTATTTTAAGATGATTTCTTTATTTATTTTCTGACAGCATATAGCTACCATCTTCATTAACTAAGATATTCATCAATAGACAATATTTGGGTTTAAGTTCTGTAAAAATGTTATTAATTACAACGTTTCGACAGCTCAGTGCTCGAAATGACATTTAGGAACAATATAGTGTAGAGAAGGTTTTATAACGTAGTTACTATGATACGAACCAAAAAACAGTGAGCTAATATATTTAGCTCACTAGTGACTTATGACCTATTTTATTTATCTAAAAACAGCATACTTATATCGTTATAATTACACGGTGTTGGATAAAATATATTTAAATAAATCCAAACGTTAGCGCTACTTCCTGTTACATCCTGTCTACTTCCTGACTATTTTCAACTTTATCTCTTGTATTTGTATTATGTTTTAGGAATACAGGGTGCGCAACGAAACGCAGAACATAGGACGTTAACATGGAATTTCAAGATATTGTGGATATTCTTTCTCCTGATGAATTTAGAGCAAAACTACAACAGAACAAAGTTATTCTAAATTAAGTTATACATCAGATAAGATCATAATTGATGCTACAGCACGTCTATAGTACAGAATTTATTAAATATAAAATGTAACACTTTCCTTAAAAATCAAGAGAGTTTAGGAAATAAGAAATATTTAAAAGTTCAGTGAAGTATCACTGATTATAATTCTTATTATCTGTATATTAATGTTATTTAAGTTGAGTTTATATTCTTTTTCTTAAATAATATACGAATATTACAAAAACATTAACAAAAAAAATTACATAAATAGTAATGCTGTTGATGAAATTCGAATTTGGAATTTTAAATTTCAAGTTGATGAATGAATTTTAAATTTTGTTTTCGATTTTATTTGCTTTTGCTTATTTGTATAAATATAGTCCACGCGAAAAAAAATTGTTTTTTTGGAGAACATGATAATAACCTTCTTAA
Organism: Stenolophus ochropezus; assembly: GCA_035578165.1. Taxonomy (NCBI): domain Eukaryota; kingdom Metazoa; phylum Arthropoda; class Insecta; order Coleoptera; family Carabidae; genus Stenolophus; species Stenolophus ochropezus. Next base: position 6,244,796 of record JAQOWZ010000012.1, read on the forward strand.
TACAACATCCTAAATTACTAAAATAAATACTAGTCTAATAACATAAATTAAATACAAATTCCATAGTTTCTTTGTTATTTCTCTTTTTATAATTATTACAATTAAAAAAAAGTTTTCTATTTAATTAATTTATTTTTTCCATTTTTTATTACTTACTTTTAAATTTCGAATTCGAATTTTTGAATTTTAACGAGAAGTCGAAATTTCCGAATTTCGAATTATTTTTGCAATGGAATTTCGAATTATTTTTTTTTTGGAAAATAGATAGCACTAATAAAAAGTAGGATAGGTACATCAAATAAACCAAATATTTATTACATACACGAACGAAACATATATTTTTAAATTATAACAAACATTAATAATTAATATTAAATTACATTAGCTATAATGGCATAATTTATCACAATTGACAGAAATATATTTTCTTTTATTTCTATGGCTGTCTAATTTTGAACGAAAAATCTCGTACTGCAGACGTTCTGTTCATAAGTATGAAAATATGTGAATATAAATTTTAACAATTTGACTCTTTTAGTTTTTCTCTAAATCTACCAGAAGACAGAGTATCCGGAATTTATGAAATCCCATTTTAATGTCCTATGTTCCGCGTTTCTTTGCACACTCTGTATTAACCACAATCACAAGTTTCTAATCAAACTGATAAAATCTTGTCATGTTCTATAACAGCACACAGTGCTGAATATTATCTCAAATATGAAAAATCTCAGGACAACATTGTGTGTCCAGAAACACTTGGTAAGAAAATTAAATGTAAATTATTAATTATTTAAGTAATTTAAATACAATAGTAATTTAAATTTATAATGGATATTTTTTCAGAAGCGTGATGTAGAATTTATACGTTTATAAACTGCCTCCTCCATAGAAGTTGTGGAACACCCACTCCAAATGAAAATGAGTGAGAAGACTATATTGTATTCATAAATGTACTCGTATGTATTATTTATTTAAAAATATTGTAAATTTATTTTATTTTCTATTGTATGCACAATATTAAATATGTATAAGCAATATACACATAGTATTAAAAAATTATAATAATAAAATATATATCATCTTTTAATTGTCTGTTTTCTTTTTGTTATTGTTGAAATTAAAGAAATACATTGCTTCTTGTTCTTTATTTTATGTCTAAGTTGGAACTACGATTTTCATTTAGTTTAGAGTACAGGTGATACAAGAGTGTGCCAAAATAAAACCATGTAATGGGTGAATCATTTTATTCATAATTATTTATATTTATTCAATCACATTCAGTTGTTTCCTAAGGAATTTTTTTTAAACAAAATCTTTTCCAAGATGATTCTTCGTAGACGCTCGCTTCAGCACCCCTTTCAGATACCTGTTCGTAACTCAGACTAGTCCCTGAGTTTCAAACAAAATTCCTCAAAGATGTATAGAGGCCATCGATCTCATAAGATATAAAGAAGGTCGATGGTATTTGTTAAATTAACAACAATAAAAATGACAAAGCGTCACAGAAGAGCAGTATTCGATTTTGTGGGTTTATTGTTTATTGACCTTAAATTAATTCTTACCCTGGTGTTGCACAGAGTGAAGCGTGTTAGTTGACATAAGATAAGAAAAGAATATTGCATGCAAATAATAATGGTCAAGAAGTAATATTATATACAGTAGTTTTACCATAAAATATTTTTATTTTTTAATCTTACGTCATGCAAGAAATTTACATTAATGACTACTTAAAAGTTACATATTTTCTTATTTATTAAATTAAATAATAAGACTTTTAAAATTGACCTTATTAACACAAACAATTTTATATCTATTTACAAAATACAATAATGATTTCAATTACATTCAAATGCTACTATGTTTTTATTTAGATATTAAAAACATTTTTAAATTTGACATTTCTGTACTCTTCAGCGACATCTATTAAAATAACTGAGAACTGTTTAACACCAATACAAAACTAAAAGTAACAAAACCATCAAATTAATGTAGCGGTGAACAAACGTTCCGTGTATCCACTTTGATCTTTGACTTTGATCAAAAATTGTTAGCAAAATGCAGAAGATAGCACATGAGCAAGATTACAGGCGCGTAAGAAACTTCTAGTTAAAGAAATTATATGCACAGTTGAAAAATGCAAAAGTCGAGGTTTGAAGAAGTTGATGTAATATTATAGTATATTTGAAGATTCGACAAGTGCATAATTCAATACCTAAGCAGAGCAGTGAAAAATTATTTGAATGTTTCATGCACTCCACTTATTAATTAATTACGAGGATTTTTAATGTTATAACAATAAACTACGTATTATTGCAAGCATTTTGTGTATATGTGAATATATGTCATGCAACAATAAGTTAATAAACAATGTATTATAATTTTTAGGTTTTGTTGCAGATCACGTTTCGTAGTTGTAAAACGATATATACAAGTAGTTTATTTATTCCAATGAAAGATATGTGTGTAAAAGATAATTTAGCAATAATTGTACATGCTAATATTTAAGTTACAGATAGCATTCTGGAGGTGGTGATACATAAAGAAATTACAAGCACCTGGGGAACAGCAAATGAAATTTACAATATATTGTTTAATAAATATATACTAACATGCAATGTATGTGTACTATATTATTATAAATAAAAAGTTAGACAATATGTGATGTATATGCGTTTTTTATTAATCTAAAAATACTTTATTACCGTATAAACAAATTACAAGTACATGTAAAAAATACAATAAATAAATGATTAAAGTAGATAAATGTATTTACATACAATTCATTCATAATAAACTAATATAACCTATATTCCACTACCTTTTTTTTGTAAAAAAGCAATATAGGTTTATCTGTGTCATGCTATTATTCAAATTATTCCTTTATTTTTCGAGGTTATGAATCAGTTTAATGCTGAACAAGATTTAAGGTTTCCTTTGATGGAATACTTTAATTTTAAAAGGAAACAAAAATTCCAGAACTGTGTATGAAGGGTAAGAAGTTTTTAATGCCGGTCATATAATTTTATGCGGTATTTTGGCGTCTACAAATGAAGAGGTCAATCTATATGGATTATGTTTACAATCATCGGCTTTACATTCATCACCGCATATTATTGAAGGAACATTTCAAATAACAAATTATCAGTGTTTTGTTAGAATATGCCAGGGTGCCTATTCTGCAACTTTTCAACGATTTGAAGTGTTATATTGATTGACGTCTCATGTCAAATGTACAATGTTATAATCTTAGGATCTTTTGTATTTGAAAGTTTTAGTAAAATAATTTTTAAGTTGGCAGTACTCCCTGGCACAAATTTCAAATTGTGCAAAATTGTGTTTATTGTCAATTGCGTACATTTGCATAATTTCAGGATTCTCTTTAGTAATTTGTTTGTTATTTCCTAATTTGTTCTTTCAATACCGCCAAGCGCACAAACCAAACGTCAGTATAACACTAGTGAAATGAATATAACACTACCCTTCCCTCTAGTGAATCGTTTACAAAATGAGTGACGTCATATTGCCCTGTTGCACTCAAAAACCGCTAGATGGCAGTCAGATTATAACACTACACATACACGCGTATCACTAGTGTTATAAGTTGCAGAATAGGCACCCAGGTGTATTATGTTATCAATTTATATAAGGCGCTTCTTTCGTCAAAATGTAAGGAGCACACTTTCATGAAAGGGCTTACCTTTTTCAAATTTTTAAAACGTTTATCCACACCTTTTTCCTATTGACTAATTCGTTCTTTTTTTTTACATATGTACTTTAGAATTATCACTAGGAAATCGAAAAAAAGTGTGAATCTGAGTTACGTTTTTTCCATGAATTGCACATTGGTACACAACAATGTATATTTGATATATTGCAAAAGAAATACAGATGCAAAAGAATCAAAGAAAGAAACGATAACCTTACGAAAATTAGTCTCTAAAAAGACTGTTTGGTATATATCAAACTGATATAATAATAAAACAATATAAAAATACGAAAATGCAGCGCAAAAACTTAAAATTAAACAAAAGTTATAAATAAAATGTCGTCAAACGTACATTGTAAACATAGGTTATAAACTACGAATGTCTTTCGGAGGGTTTCTAAAATTCGCCACCAGATGGCATATCGCACTAAAAAGTAGTAGGTTAGTTGAATAAATAATCGATCTTCATTATGTGCAAAGCGTGCCATAGCTAACATCTAAACACAAACTATAATGTGCTGATTTATACTTGTTCCAATAATACGTACTAACCAATTGTTGTACAGCAATAATAATAAATGTGAAATTAACAAATAACATCCCATAATAATATAATTCGTATACCAAATTCTAATGAATTAAATATATTTAGCCCTGATAAACAGAATGTTAAAATAGTTTGCAAAAATATTAAAGAAACAAAAAGCACACAAGGAATATTTCAAATTTCTAGTACAAGTCAATGTAAAATTAATGTTTTTAAACCTTTTGTAAATGAATACAAAGAAATAAAATTTCAGTTTTCATTATCAATGATGTTGGAAATAAAATCAAGTAAATATAAGATTTTGCAAAATATAGAAGAATTTACAAAAACTATTCCTACTATAAGACCACTGAAAGAATTAGATACTAAACATGAAACACATTTCACTATATTGTATGTATTAGGAATGACGATGGGTACCCGGGTACCCGGAACCTACCCGATAATAATGTACCCGGGTATCAAAAATAATACCCGATTACCCGAAATGTACCCGTTACCCGTTTATTACCCGTTACCCGAAATCTACTCATTACCTAAATTCTGATGTGGCCAGTTAAAGACAGTTTTCAGCTGCCCTAAACATTGTAACAAACGAAGATCAAGACAGTGCAGATACATCATACATGCTGATATTTTCGAATAGAAATATGAGACATTCCTAAGTAATTAAATCAAATGTACTTCTTTAATTTTGTAATTTTATATTGCTGTTATACTCGTATATTATAAAAAATAACAATGTTTTTTTTTAATTTCCATATCAAAAAATAATATTGTTTTGTTCATTTAATAAATTTATATGCAAATAAGAAAAATTTGTATTAAAAAGATGAACATGAAAGAATAACGGATATTTTAAGGGTATCAGGTAATTATCGGGCAACAGGTTATTATCGGGTATCGGGTAATTATCGGGTAACGGGTAATTATCGGGTATCCGGTACTACCCGGGTATTCATATCGGATACCCGGGTACCAAAATTTTCAGGTTTCGTCATTCCTAGTATGTATTACTAACTATTATTGTTGTAACTTTAATGTGTTACAGATTAATAAATATAAATGAGAATAAAATATGTAAAGTCATTTGACGAAACAAAAACTATTCAGTTACCGCTTTCAACGTTTTGCAGCGACAGGATTACACAATGCAGTTATTTTCTGTTCTAAAATATTTTAAATTTACCTCAAGAAATTATAAGTTTTGTTTCTTTCTTTAGAATCCTACGTAATTTTGAATTAGTTATTTTCTTCCGTCGTTTAAAGCAAACAATTTCTATACTACAAAATTTTATTTCAACCAATGGTTCCAATTTTTTAAATTTTAAAGAGAACACCCTACACATTTTGATATATTTGGAATCTACATAAAAATACAAATCCAATATGTTGAAGTTAATTAATAAACTAAAAATACACACTCTATATTAACATTAGTTTGAAAAAATTTTACCTGAAAATAACAATTGCCAGGAAGAAATAAAAATCAAACTTCAAAAGCTACGTTTTTTTCACTCTAACGCAGATTTTGACGTTTGATATTTATTTTTTCATAGCAACTGCTATTTTCACGTAACAGTATACAAACTTATTGCTAATACAGGGATTTTATTCTTTAACTAAAATTTAATATATACATTTAATTTTGTCATTTGTTTTATTGCTTCATTTACATTTAATTACATTTCTGATTTTTTGGGGTATATATGTAGAATGTATCCTTTAGGTTTTTGAGCACCCGACAGAAATAAAAGTCAGCGCCACTGTACTGACTCCCAAAATTCTATACACAGTATCCAAAACATATACCTAAATAACCCGATAAACAGAACTCCAAATCCCAGCGACTCAACACAACAACAACAGAGTCTTCCTCTGGATCCCTTCCCATATCGGAATAGCTGGTAATGAAACAGCTGCCATCGCAGCCAAACAAGCTACCGATATTGAATCAGTTACAGAAACAGCAATCACAAGTAAAGAAGTTAGTCTCGGTCAGAGTGTGCAGAGAGTCACTGAAAGAAGTCAGTGCCGGTCAGTGCATGTCAGTGACATGCAAACTAGAAATAAATAAATAGTTGGTAATATAAATATCGTATAAATAAATATTGCGTAGTTTTAAGTGTGATAAAATAAGTAAAAAAGAAGTAGTTTTATTGTAAAAAAGATGAAAGAAATATATAAAGAATATATTGCATGCGTGAATCAAGGTAAGTTCAGTTCCGGTTTTAGTAACGTCAAAAATAGCTGTCTTATTGGTCATATAAATTTTATGAAGGCAATTTTAGGTATGAAATGAATTAAAAATATTCTGAATTACAATTACAAACTAATTTTAAAACTACAAATTAAATGTATTGAAAAACTTATATAGAATATATTACTACAGTGGTGGGAGGTATTGAGTTGAACACATCAGATTATTTATTAATTTGCAGTAATTTTAGAATCTTTGTATGGAAGGGCATGGAAGACTAGACAAAATAAAATGGCTTGAACATCTATACAGTACAAATGTTTGATATATATATATATATATATATATATATATATATATATATATATATATATATACCGGGTGTCCCAGCTCGATCGACACATGGGAGTTTTACATGGGAAATCAGTTAATTGTGAATAGTATCTCCCAAGTGCAAGATATTAACTTGAAATTTTGTATACTTATCGGAGAATATTAATTCTATGGATGACACTTATTTGAAATATGCAATTTCGTCTACAGGGCGAGATTTATTAAATTTAAAATCTAATATTTTCGTTCAAAATCAGACAGCCATGGAAATAAAAGAAAATATTTATCTGACAGTTTAGTGAAGTATCACGGATTATAATTCTTATTCCCTGTATTTTAATATTATTTAAGTTGAATTTCGTTTCTTTTTGTTAAATAATATACCAATATTACAAAAATATAAATATCCACAATGGCACGTCATTAACTGTCAGAACTGTCACATAGATATTTTCTTTTATTTCCATGGTTGACTAATTTTGAACGAAAATGTTAGATTTTATAATTTAATAAATTACATATTTCAAATAACTGTTATCCATAGAAATAATATTCCCCAATAACCATACAAAATTTCAAGTTAATATCTTGCACTGGGGAGATACTATTCATAATTAACTGATTTCCTATGTAAATCTCTCATGTGTCGGTCAAGCTGGGACACCCGGTATATATATATATATATATATATATATATATATATATATATATATATATATATATATCGTATAAATAAATATTGCGTAGTTTTAAGTGTTTAAATTTTGTTTAACTCATTTTTTTGTAATTTCTATATAATTAGAGCAATCAATTCAAGTTGGCCGTATTTTTAGTGTCCAGATGGACACTCAAATTTTGGATTTTGGGCTATTAGTTTAAAGTAATTTCTGTTTTAAAAATTCTTGTTATCACTTCACAAATCATTCATTATCATTCCCTTTCCCTATCCTGAGTGAATGAGCGTAGGAAAGAGTAAATTATCTGTCGTCGGTTCATTATTTTAGCTTTCGTTTGTGTTTAAGTTGGGTTTAGAGTTTAAGTTTAGCCAGCCTTTGATATTGAGGTTATGTTGGTTTTGTTGAGAGTATTCAGACTGAATTTAGTGAATTTTTACACCGAACCCGGAACGAGTGTTGGTTTTCGACTCGTCGATATCACCCATTAATTTCTTCTTACCTTTTCTTATTTTTCTTGTCACTGCTTACGTCAATTCAATCTTTGTAAAGATTTTTGTATTTTATAGTATATTGAGATTTAGTTTGTTGAGTAATTGATTTTTCCAGTTTAACAATTTTGTGTGTGCTTTCTTTTACTTTTGCTTGGATTTTGTTTTGCTTGGTGCTGGCTTGTGTCCTGCTAGGGAATTAGTTCCTGCTGGAGAAATAGACTCGTATATCCGATTCAGCCGTGGACTCACAGAGCATCAACGTAGCCGAGAGCTTTTAACACTTCCGCCGCAGTTCCACACCCATCTCAGCTGCTCTACGAGATACCAGCCCACCTACTGTCGGAGAAATCATTATACTCAGTTCACTTTCCACGTGAATATTTTCTATAATAATCCAATCCTGTCAAAGTAAAAAGTGTTCGAAATATTGGTAAAAAATGATTGCCTTCTTTTTCTCAAAATCCGGTGCTATTGTCAATATTGCATTAGAAGATAGGAAAACAGTAACTGCTAATTGGTATACAACAATTTGTTTGCCACAGGTATTTGACAAGGGCCTGGAAGTAAGCTAGTCTTGCACCAGGACAATGCATCCCCACATACTGCTGCGCAAACTAAAGCCTATTTAACAGAGTCTAAGCTGGAATTACTAGAGCACCCGCCGTACAGTCCTGACCTTGCATCTTGTAATTCCTTGCCATTTCCTAAATTAAAGGATAACATACGTGGTTTTTGATATACAAGTGCAAATAATGCGGTTGCATCCTACGGAAAGTTGATCTCTCAGGTGTCCCCAAACGAATATATTTATAGTTTCAGAGATTGGTTTTATCAAATGCGTAAATATGTTGAATTAAAAGGAGAGTATTGAGAAAAACAATAAAAAAATTGTTTTGAAAAATTTTGTTTTTTATTAGTAGTTTGCAGCAATTTTTGGTGGTACCCTCGTATAGAAGGGCATGGAAGACTAGATAAAATAGGATGGCTTGAACACCTATACAGTACAAGTGATTGAAGCAAGAGACACAGGAAAAAAAAAGAGGATGACCTAGTAAATCTGACAGTTAGTTAGTACAACAAGCGTCAGAGGTCGAGGAGAAAATTAGGAACACACAAGAAAAGTAGCAACAGATAGAAAAAGCCGGAGAAAATTGTAGATAAGGATTAAGTAAGTAAAAACCACCAGGTAAAAAATATGATTTATTTATAAAATTTGATAAACATATTTTCATCTCCACGGTGACAGGCTCGCCAGTCAATTCCTCTTATCAGCATTAAAAGCTGTTTAATTTAATCTACTACTACAAATTCTCAACAGGTTTCTTATCAGAATAAAAAATAAATGCCACATAAAGTGATAAAAGTATGGGTTGATAATTCCTAACATAACTTATATTTAATCTACTAATATTTTTAATGCCAAAGGAGTTCGAACTGATTATTAAGCGAGGAAAGGAGAATACAAATAATAATCAATATGAATATTGTTAAATAAAAAATAAATGTATCCGTTATTCACATTGATTTACACAAGAGGTAGATTCCCGGTGCTGTAACCAGTAAGCGGGCACCCTGGTTCCTTTCTGGGTGTTTCTCTGCTTTAACATTAACCACAAGACTTTTCTGTTAAACATTAAATTATGTAACATATTCACTTATCGAATGAGGTTTCATGTGAGTAATTAATCGATACTTATATTTTTATGATTTGATTTTTTTTAAAATGAATTTTCATGTGACGTTGTAAATGATGTTTGTGTTTGAACGATTTATTACAGACATCACAATGTTGGTCTTTTACATCGAAATGAATTTTCATGTGACTATTTAAATTCGACTTCTGCGAAAATGTTTTAAAACAGACATTGCATTTATGTTCTTTTATTCCCAAATGGATTTTCTTGTGAGCATTTAAACTCGACTTCTGCGTAAATGATTTACTACAGACATTGCACTGATAGTCTTTTATTCCGGAATGGATTTTCATGTGAGCATTTAAATCGCCTTCTGCGTAAATGATTTACTACAGACATTGCATTTATGTTCTTTTATTCCCAAATGGATTTTCATGTGATCATTTAAAGTCGACTTCTGCGTAAATGATTTACTACAGACATTGCATTTATGATCTTTTATTCCCAAATGGATTTTCATATGAGCATTTAAATGCGACTTCTGCGTAAATGATTTACTACAGACATTACACTGATAGTCTTTTATTCCCAAATGAATTTTCATGTGAATATTTAAATTCGACTTCAACATAAATGTTTTAAAACAGACATTGCATTTATGTTCCTTTATTCCCAAAGGGATTTTCATGTGAGAATTTAAATGCGACTTCTGCGTAAATGATTTACTACAGACATTACAATGAAAGTTCTTTATTCCAGAATGTACTTTCACGTGCTTCAATAAACCACGTTTCCGCGTGAACGATTTTCTGCAGATTTCACACCGATACTTTTTAGAATGACCTTTCATATGCTGATCCAATGGTCTTTTAAATCTAAATATCTTATGACACACAGAGCACGGCCACGCTTTGTTTACTTGGATGCTCTCTTGTTCTGTACTGCGGCTTTTTAACTCAGTTTCCGACGTAAATTTTTTAGTGCTTGTATTACCGCGGAAGTTTTTTTGTCCATTATGAGTATTTAAATGTTGTCTCAAATTATGCTTTTTAAAAAATCTTTTTTTACAAATAAAACACTGAATATTTTTAATTCCATTATGCAACTCTATATGTCTATTCAAATCGTATATGTAAATAAATGTTTTTGTACATAGAATGCACGGTAAATATTTTATTCGCCTATGTACTTGTTTCTTACGACGCGATAAATTATTTTTACGTATGAATAATTTGTTACTAATATTACTTCGATGTTCTCTTTTATGTATTTTCTTAAAGTTTTTATTACAGAGGGTACCCTTCTTTTTGTCAATTTGATTATTTTTGTCATTTTCTTTTACAACTATTTCTTCGGGCTCAGCGGAACTCTTCTCCCACACTTCCTCCCGTGTGTCCGCCCTTGAATTCTCCTCCTCTGTCTTGTGTTCTCCTTCATTAATTTTATCATCATTAATTTCATTACTTTCTGCATATTCTTCCTTGCATATGTTTTCCTTTATATAATCATAAAGTCGTCGGTCTTGTGGCGTTTCTTCCAGTTGTTCTTCCTTAATGGAGATATCTGTGTGCAATGCAGTGTTTAGAGACATTCTGCTTTTATGCAATTTATTCTTTGACAATACACTTTCCAGCAGAACGAATGGATTGGGAAGAGCCCTGTATGTGTCTGGAGATGTCCTGTCTACCCGCAGGACAGGGTTTAGGGATGCGCTGTTTATGTGCGGGTGACACTCCGGCCATGTTTCCTCTACAGGTTCTTCCATAATAGACATCTCTCCTATCCTCTCGGGTTGGGTACCAGATGTGTCATTGTGGCCCACAACGGGGACCCTGCCTGTGTCTAGCGGGGGCCCCGGGGCCCCGCGGGCCCTGATGCTGCTCTCTAGGCGCCGGCTGCTCTCCACACTGGAATGTTTGAATTTGCTGAAGGCGTCGAGGGCCCCCTCACACATGGAACAGATGCGCAGTGGAATACCCAACTTGATAATTGTCTGAAATGTAAAATCTATTCTCATAATATACTCATAAAATGTAGCAAGCAAGAAGCTAATTTTATTCTTGTATTTCGGATAGTGATAGCTAAATGGATATAGAAATATAGAGTAAAATATCAATCTTCTTGACTTCTCACAGCCTACTTTGAGGTCCATATGAAAATTGAAAGTTGGTATGAATTTCTCGAAATCGGTATGAGAAATAAAACTTTGGAGGACTGCAGTGAATTCGTAGTAAAATAAAAAAGTTATAAGCAAAAACAGAAAATTGATCAATTTACATTTTTTGATCATATCTAGTCACTTATGCATTTTTTGGTAAAGCAAAAACATATAAAATGATCCCTAAATGAGGCAAATTTTGTCTAATTTAACTGACTTTGTATCTCTTATAGTTCTCCAAATATCCATGCTTAAAACATTGGTCAGCCTGTATATAGCGAGATATAAATATAAGAAAATTAGAAATAATATCATTTTTTATAATATTTCTACACATATTATTTGCTAATTGATGCGTCCAATTGTACATCAATTATTTTTCTCTTTTTCCTGTATATTACGGAGTTTCAAATCGCCTGTATGAAAAAAATATAGTCGATCAAACGACTTGTCGATTGTACGACATGGTCATATTCTCTCTTAGCCTAACCTCACTTTTGCACCATTTAATAACAAATATACAAAGTAAATTTTAGATATGTATAACTAGACTTACTATTTCGGGAATAAGATACTCCACTTCGGACACTATTCTGTCGTCAACAGGGACGCAGTGGTAGTCCGTCGTGCACATAAAACACACATCCATTATACTGTTTATATTTAACTCTTTGTGCGAACTATATATTTAAAACTTAAATTAATAGAGTAATGTAATACCACTAACAGGAAAATATACTCTGGTGTCACCACAGAACTACTAGAATAGGCGAATAAAGTTCCGCGAACTACTCGTCAACATGTCACTGGAATATAGTAATACTGGAACGCTAATTTGTAGGCTTTTATGCAAGCGATAAACGAGCCTGAGAGATAGATGTTTAACACATCTGCGCATGAGTATTATCCCCAAAGCCTTATGTCGTACAGTCTGGTCCAGAAGTGAATATTATATAATTATATATTTTAATTATCAAATGTATTGACAAATATTAATTATTATTGCATGATCTGCACCTTATTATTAATTTGTTGTTTGCGTGAAGCAAAAGCTCTAGCATCTTTACATAAGTATTTTTTATTTATTTTTTGTCGGTTCCTACGATCACTAATGTAAGTAACCATTAATGTATAACTTATAGGTTATGTAGGCATTACATTACGGAAGGCTATATGTTCAGTACGCCATCGGACAGTTAGGGAATTTTTGATTTATTGAAATTTTGTTAGCCGTGTAAATAAGTCAAAACTAATTACAATTGATTCAACACATTACGACTAATGAAGAAATAAACTTTGAATATAAAATCTCAGGAAGGAGGGTTGCAATATAGTGGCTAGATGAAAAACTGAGACGAAAGTCTCCATTTTGAAAACCCAAGATTGACTCATTTATCGTTAAGCATTTGAATAAGTTGCTTGTGCTTGCACTAAATGCTAATTTAGCAGCGCGTTCTTCACCCTACAGAAATAAAATTTAACTGTATCGCAATAATTTAACTTTCTTTGCATATTCAGCATTCCTGTATAATAATAATTAAGGTAAGTTGTGTTCCCAAACAACAAAAGTTTAGGAATTTAATTTCATCAGTAAGTATTTTGCAACGTACAACTATTATAATGAAAAATGAAACTACACATTGATATACATATTATGAATTATATTACATATTGCCAAATGAGAATGAACCCCGTCGTGTAACTAAAATGTCAATAGATTATTTCATTGCCGTATCATAGTAATTTTAAATAACGGGTCAGAATATACATTTCTACTGTTCATAAACCTTATTTTATTTAAATAAAAGTCAATGGAAACTGTTATATGTACTTATTACGTATTATAATTATTTCAATAATTATAATTATATTGTTTAAAGGACAATAAAATATTCAATTTTTGTATTTACTTTATTTTCTGTATGTAAATATTTTACTTCATTTTTTTGTGTTTCACAATTATATTTATCATATTGTAAATTATGATTACACAATTTAGAGCATTTTTAAGTTTGTTGTATCCCATATTTTTTTTGGACGGAAATGACGAATCACTATCCGCCATATGCAAAATCCATCCCGGTCGCATTTCTTAAATCCTCATTCCTGAGATTTTATATTGAAAGATATACACAGTGAGTTATCTTAGTAATTGTGTATACAATTTTCTGTTTCATTGTTGTTGTTTTCATATCAGTTTAAAGAAATACTTCGTAATTTTCCATCTTCATATTAATCAGTGGCGTGCATACCCTTACCACCAATACTCAACCACAACCTTTTGTAGGCTTGTTAATTTGGGTTGTATGCCCTTTATAGTAACTACAAAATACGAGAATATAATTGTGGGACAATTATTCTCCAACGGAACCGGAGATAACGGAAATTCCGATCTCAAGTCAAGCAGCGCGTGTGACGCCACTGATCTGGCCGCTGTCTGGCCGAGAGCCTCCGACGTTCTGTTTCTTCGGATTCCACCAACTCCAGATAAGCCCTTTTCAGTTATTACTTTGTGTTTGATTATTTACTATCGCTTTAAAATCAATTTTTTATATTGGTAAGAACCAACAAAGTGTCTGACATCTGGTGGCAAAATAAAACATCTAAGACGTAGGCAAAACGTTGTACTGTCACATAGGGTTATAATTAAACAACAACCAACAACGACCAGCAAGTCAAAGAGATATTGTTCTGTATTTAATAATAGGTATTATAAGATATATTTTTTAAATTTTTTTGTGGTGTATTTATATAAAAAATACATAAATATAATAACTAAGCAACGATTGCTTGCACTACTGACAATTGTATTTAATGTTATTACGATTGATTCAAATTAGATATTTGAAGACACAGCCTAATTATTTCTATATAAAAATAAATTGTTCCGTTTATCTGCCTTGTAATCGCATAAAATAATATGTCCAGCTAAAAATAATTAAGTAATTAGTTAACAAGTAGATAACTGCAATTGTGAATCTTATGTTCCTTTTATAATCTGCTTTTATTTCGACCATAGACCGCACAGCATCGTTAAAATAAATGTATATATCGGAAATTTCGATAAACAAATTTGAATTGAATTAAAAATAACAAAATATCCTCAAAACAAAGAATCAAAATATCACTAGCACTCAGTAGCGGCTCGTCAGAGGAGGCAAGGGAGGCACTGCCTCCTCTCAACAGATAAAGAAAATGTGCACGTTTAATAAATATTTTAATATTTTCTACAAATAATAAATGGAATATATGAAGACTTATTTATTATATTAGAAAAATATATTAGTAGACATTCTTTTAATTATATGTGTTATTTAAAGAGAGAAATAAATATTATTTAAAGAGCCGGAGACAAACTTAAAATTTGTCTCCACCTATATCCCTTTAAAGCGAAGAGAAGGCTAGTTTTGACCTTGAATCAATTCAAGAAGAAAGGTAAAATATATGAGTTGAACAGAGAGAAAATATAGACAAGGCAGGCATGAGCTCCGATCATTAGCAAATGTCGGTATCAGTGCAGCGGCTCTTCTAGGAATGTTTAGAATGGGGGTCTGGCTATAATATATAATAATTTAATTTTTGAACAAATTGAAGTGATTCTATCCATTTTACAAAGCAGAAATACAGATATTACATTAGCAAAAGAAGGTTTAAGTTCCATACTAAAAATATTAGAAATGTTTCGAAATGACAAGAGTTTTTTAATGACATATTTAGAAAAATAATTTTTGAAACAGATCCAATTCTTAAAAAAAGAAAAACTACTTTTTTTAGAGACAATAACTGGCCAAATTCAAGTTAGATTTTCTGATTTAGACAACTTACTCCTTTTTGATCTTTTGACCACCGAAAAATATCTAAATTATTTAAAAGAATTTCCTGAAAATTCGTTTCAAAATTTGCTAGAACAATATTCTTACATATTATTATTTAATAGAAACAAGGCACCAACTGATATGTTAACTTTAAAAACGATTCACATTTTTGCATGCCAGAATTTTATAAGTTTTTGAACATCATTGTGTCTATTCCAATCAGTAGAAAGGAGTTTTACAATTTCAAAGCACATAAAAACTTATCTGCGCATTT
The DNA here is from genome assembly GCA_035578165.1 of Stenolophus ochropezus. Classification (NCBI taxonomy): domain Eukaryota; kingdom Metazoa; phylum Arthropoda; class Insecta; order Coleoptera; family Carabidae; genus Stenolophus; species Stenolophus ochropezus. The sequence continues at coordinate 6,260,631 of JAQOWZ010000012.1, forward strand.
CTATGGATCAAAATCGACTTAGCGATATTACATTAATTTCAATCGAAAAAGATTTTATTGCAACGATCAAAAAAGAAGATAAATTTTATAAAACTGTAATAGATTATAATGCGGTTCAAGAAAATAGAGGCATTCTACTAATTTTTTAAAATGTTTAATTTTCAGTATATTATTTTTTTTGTTAAGAATTTATTTATGTAATGTATTTTCATAGTTTGTTAGTTTAGGCAGTTTATTATTTTTTTTATTACATATAGTGTGTGTTTATTTTCTTTTTTTAGTTTAATCAAAGCTACCTTTTTTTAATTCCTAATCTATCCTATCCTGGCAAGAAATACTCTACACCTACTCGATTATTTTTGCTGGACAATAAATTATGAAATAATAACAGCGAAGCTACTAGCTAGCAATATATTCCATGATTTTTTGATTAAGCAGAGTTTATAGTTTTAAGTAAATAATTTGCCACAAGCCGCCACTGCTAGCACTTATTTAAAATACAATGTTATCCCTATAAGTCAGTCAGGAGTGCTGCCATCTCTAGGAAGTGGCTCTCTCGGATAGACTCCGAAAGTCTGACGTCAAAATAAACATAAATAAACATTTCAAACTGTAAATCAACCTTTTGTTATTAATATGGAAAATAGAAAAACAACAATTATATCTTTGGTTTTGAAGAAAAAAATAAATGCCGTAACAGAGATAATATTAGTAATGTACGAGCACTAGATATAACGTTGTTCGGTATATACAATTAAGAAAATAGTATTTTAACATTAGTTGATAATATTTTATACGAAAAACAAAAATAATATTTCAAAACGAAAGAAAATAATGTAATCACAGTGATAGCAGAACTCAAACAAAATATAAATGGAGAGAAAACTGTATTTAGGAAGAAGTTAACAAAAGTAAATTCATATTGATTTTAAGAATATTGTACGATAAAATAATTTAGAATTTCAATTGTTCATTAGGAATACGTACGTAAATATAAAGGTAAATAATATTAATAAAATTAAACACGAGAACTCGACAAAAAACTACGGTATAATATTGTCGATCAAGCAACTTGTCGATTGTATGACATGGTCACATCGGCTCTTAACCTAACCTCATTTATGCAACTGTTTAATAAAATAAAAACAATACACAACGGAGGTATATACAATTATTTCCTATTCATGATAAGTAAAGTTTTAATTTCACTTACTATTTCTGGTATAAGATACTCCACTTCGGACACTATTCTATCGTCCACAGGGACGCAGTTGTAGTCCTTCGTGCACATAAAACACAAATCCATTATACTATGTGTATTTTATAATTTGTACGCAAAATATATGTAGAACTTTGTAATAATATTAACAGTGTGATTTTTAAATCACCAACAAAAAATATTCACATGCAACAAGTAAAACTATTCTGAATAGGTTTGCCTGGTTCAATTTCTTAATACTCAAAGTTTACTACAGATGGCAATCAGAATTTTAATTTAAAGATTGAATTTCTAGTGTACATTGAAAAGAAAAGTTAGAATTAATTGTTAAGTTGGAAATCGAACGCCACAAAACCAAAATCCGAACGAAATTTTCACGTAAATTAGATGTATTTTTTGGACATGTTTTTCAGTTCACTTCTATTTAAAGTAAAATAAACGGAATTAATATTTTTTAGTAGTGAAAGAAACGATAATTGTTGTCAACTTTAGAATAATCTCTAAAAATCTGTACAGATGCTTCTGCACCTACTGGTCTTATTGCACCATTTAAATAAGTGCAGATATCGCCTATAGAGACAAGATTTTTTTTTCCTTTAATGACTTTACACAAATAAATAAATTTAAAATACATATTCGAGATTTTGTCAATTCGCGAGGAACATTAACTCGTAGCCACCTAGCGACAAAATCTGGAAACCGGTAAAGTAGTACTCTGTCATCTGATAGCCGCATAGTGTTTTTACCGCTTTGTATAACGGACTCCTCATAATTATTGTCCTAGTTACTATCTTTTTATACCTCCACCGTTAAAAAATCAATTTATATACGTCTACTATCGTCATTTTTCCATTATTCCGTTTCTTTCTGTATTTTATTCACATTTTTACAAAAATTCTAACATAAACCTTATCTAAAAATCAATCTTTATAAAGATTACTTATAGAATTTTTCTATAATTTTATCTTCCTGGGGTGGTATTCTATAAATCGTAACAACTACCCTTGTTAAAATATCCATTACAAACGTCAAATTTCACCATGACAGAAATTCAAATGTACAATGAATTTAAGACATTCACACATCAGTGTTGAAGAATAAATAGAGTGTTCTTTATATATGTAGTTACGAATCAACCATAAATAACAATTATTTTTATTGAATAGCAAGTTAAATTTGTAATTGATATTTGCAATTGATATAACAAGTCCAAATGATAGCAACCGAAGTTATGGAATCCCACTTCAGAATTATTATCCTTTATTATGACGAGCAAAGTAAAAATAAAGTATCAAAACAGAAATTGCTGTTTATGGCTGCCAGTCTAAAAACTGCAAAAAGTTGATATTCAGTTTCAATTTTGTTTCCGAAAAAAATGAAAGTAAGTTCCGCTTGTGCAATAAATCCGGTGAAACGGAACTAGTTGATAAACGAAAAACACGAATTAATATATTCCAGAAGATAATGTGTGTCTTAGTGTTTGAGTGTTGATAGTTTAATAGTTGTTTGGTGTAGTTTGTGCTTTGCTCTTGTTACGCTATGTCTGTCTGAAGGGCCTCTTTGCTGTAGTTTATTGCTTGTCCCAGTGTTGGATTTGTTTATTGAAGTATTGTTTGTGCTGTTGGTATTATTTTCTTCGACGTTATTATTTTCTATGTTATTCATTGATGGGAGAGAGCAGGATTGTCTTCTATTTGTAAGTGTCAGTTTGTAGATTTCATTTCTCTTATCTTCGGGTAATTATCTTTTTCACAATCGGCTGCTGTATAAATTGAACCATTTACAATTAACTTATCGTATCGGAGGAAAGCTTTGTAGTCATCTTTTCTTGCTCTATTCATGTGTGGGATTAGTTGTTTTCTAGTGTTAACAATTTCTTTTGGATAGTCATGTTCAATGTATGTATTTTTAACTTTAAGGTATCTTGAATTTGTTAATATTTATTTTTTTATTTTTTTGGAGCTGAACTCTAATAAGATTGGTCTCATTTTTTTGTTTTCTTTCTCCTCAATGTTATTTATTGAAATCTAATCTACATTTAGATCATCTTTTAAAGTTTGTATTACTATTTGTTTAATGTCTTGTTTAGTTTTTTCTTAAAATCCGAATATTATTATATATTTTTTTCGCGTGATTTCATTTTGCTATATCCGCTTCTTTTGCAGCAAGATTTTTTCAAGTTCTTGAATTCTTAGCTCATATTTGACATTTTGTAATTGAAATATATTAATTGACTCTTGCAAGTTTTCACATTTTTTAAACAATATCATTATTTTGTTGCTTGATTTGTTCCTGTCGTCGTAACCATGGATATAATAAATCTCCATGTTTTACTTAAAAAAATACCCACGGTATAGTATATTCCTCATTTTTTTGTTCAAACATGACCAGTAAGTGCCCTAAATACTGGTCATTGCTACAACACAGAGTAAATATATCACAGAATAGTTATACACTTAAACGACAGTAAGATAGAGAAACAAAAATTAGAGAGAGATGGGAAAAACCAACAAATTTAAAGAGCTTATCGCTTAAAATCGGAAAGTTTCGTCACATCTTCGTGCCTCGAGTTTCACTGTTTATCAATCTTTAACGTGCCTACATAATTTTCAATAAGGGGACAATAATAAAAATATGAAAATACAGAAATCGATTTCTTACAAGCAACAAATATGTTATTACTTTAATAAAGATTAGGACAAATAATTATCAAAAAGAAATTATTATATTTCACATGTTCCAAAGTAAAAGAAGCTGTATCAGCTTTCCACGTTTTTTCGACCTCCAAGTATACGATGATACTGGCTCATTCAAAGTTTTACTTGTTAAATAATTGTTTAAAAATTAGAGATGGGACCGAAACCGAATAATTATTCGGTATTCGGCCTATTCGGCTATATTTTCACTATTCAGTATTCGGCCTATTTTAATACCGACTATTCGGTTACAAAAAATATGTGAAGTTTTGAAATTATGGTTTATAGATAATACATTTTAAATAAAAGATATATGTTCAGTTATTATTTTAGTTAGTTATTTTTTTCTTGAAACTGAAATAGTAAAATTTAATAAAAATCAAACAAGAAAATATCTTTTAAATATTTATATGTATGTACTACAATAGTTTATAATTACATTAAATATTTATATTCTATTAGTGGTAGGTTGTTATGTAAGAAAACTAAATTTTCTGCTCTGTCGGGCAATAAACGATTTCTTTTTTCTCGTATATATTTCCTGCTTCTGAAAATAACCGTTCGCTGTAAACAGTACTTGCAGGAGCTGAGAGGTAAACATTTGCTCATTTTTGGAAATTTGGGGTAGTATTTTTTCCACCACGAGAACGGGTTGTGATCTTTGTTTAGTATCTCTCCTGACAAATAAGCATCCAACTCAATTGCTACATTGATTTTGGGCTTGTGAACAATCTTGCTAGTCGGTACGCTGGATGCTATTTCTTTGTAACAGCACCAGAATGTAAGGTGAGCTTGGTCTAAATTTTTTTCTGGTTCTGAAGCTGAAGACTTTCGCGTTTGTATTCACTATCATCATCGCTACTGCTTTCAGAGCTTAATTCTCTTCGAAGTACTTCCAAAAAGAATGATTGTCGTATTACTGGTATGTTTTCTAACGAAAAAAATTGCATACGAAATTGTAACACCGCTTTCTAAGGAGATTGGCGCCATCAAACTGTAGCACGCCCTTTCAATAACTTCCATTATTATCAACTTGTAACACTCTTACACTGCTACCAGTTTGTGACCCTCTCCTTGAAAGGATAGGTATTACAAAATATATATAAATGGGTTCTTTGTCTTACCGGATACGCAGCAAGTATTAGGAAATGGATATTTAATTAAACAGAATACTCACATTTGTATAAAAGTATAAATATATATAATAAATAATGCTTTACATTTGGTTTCGTCTCCAATGACACTTCTGTCCACCACCGCCTTTTACCATTACACTATATCACACTACTTTTCTACTTGCTTCTCTCTTTCACCTCTTTTACAACCATTATCTTACGCTATATATTCTATGAAAAAGTACTAAGTCAGCAAATATTAGTTTTACCTTTACACAACACTGTTTATGAATTACATCAATTGACCTAATAATATACTTTATTGGTGCCACTAGAATGTGTTGACTTAGACTTCTTACAATATCGCGGATCTAACAGTGTAGCTAGGAAATAATGTTTATTTTTTTCTATTTCGCCAAATCTTGTCCGCATCCCATTAATTAGAGAAAGTCTCATTTGAGAAACATTGCACGAAATTAGTGTATGTTCTTCTTTAGATAAATATTTAATCAGGGTATTAACAGTCGGAATTATTTCAGAAATACACGTGACGGAGAGGCTTATTATTTTAGTAACCTCTTCAAAAGGCTTTAATAATAATAAACATTCTTCTAAAAGTTGCCACTAATTTGAAGTTAGCTTTTCAAAGTTGTATTCCGAAATATATAATGTGACAGGCCTCGTCTGTTCCAACAATCTAGCGAGCATGTAGTAAGTGCTGTTCCATCTGGTTCTAACGTCTTGCACGAGTTGATGCAATGGTAAACCAAGTTCTTTTTGATTCGACTGCAACTTTTCCTGAATACTCTCAGAATTATGGAAATAGGTAACAATTTGCCTTGAAGTCACATTTTTCTGAACAATTATTGCGTCATTTATTACCAGTTGCAATGTGTGAATGAAACAAGGCATAGGTGTATAACTAGAGTCGTTAAGAGCTTTCACTACCTTTGCACCATTATCGGGGAAAACTACGTGAATTTTTGCATTGAAAATTTCCCAAAGTGTCGGTATTTTCGATAGTACTTTACGAATATTATCATCCGAGTGTATATGGGTGAAATGTTTCATTTGCAAAACACAGTGTTCTGGCACAAAATCATCAGTTAACCAATGCACAAAACTTAAAAAGCTGCTTAAGACATCTTTAGTTTTTTTTATAAATATCTCGAATGACTATATCAGTGATATATTTCCGACTAGGAATGTTATATCTAGGTTTCATTTTTTTCATTAATCTTGTGAAACCAATATCTTCGACAATAGACACTGGCTGGTTATTAACAGCAATCATTTCCGCTATGGAATAATGCAGTTCTTTTACCCGGTTGGTATTAACATCCCATTCACATATATATATATATATATATATATATATATATATATATATATATATATATATATATATAGGGTGAATACTACAGTTTTTTGCTGTTTCCATCTGTCCCGCTAAATAAAAAATCGGGTGTATATGGTATCGTTAGTTAGATTACTTATGTTAGGGCAATAGATAAAAATTTTGAATTTGTTAATATATAGTTTGACATTTTGATGTATAAGTTGGTAGCTAGGTTAGGGAATTTTGTTTATCACTAAGTTGGCAACATTGTTTTGTAGATGGCGCCAGAAATAGGAGTGTGTTTTTGTTTATGTTATGTATGTAATGGCGAAGCCTCGTGTACTGAGTGTAAGAGGGCCATCTTGTAATTATTACGTTGTGTAATAAAGTATTATTGTTTTCCGACACTTAAATAAAACTAAATTAAACTTAAGACGGGTAGTCTTTTGGGTTAATATATTGTGGCGACCGTGACAGGCCTGTGTGCTTCGGAAAACATTTAAAACGGTGAAGAGTGTAGCAGTTCGCGGGTGTGTAGTAAATCGTTTATACGGTCTATACATACTTTTTCACTTTCTCTAGAGTTAAAATTAGAAGAACATTGGTGAAAACATGGAGGCGGCCAAAAGAGTGCGGTCTGTGGCTCGGACAATGTTCACTAAAACTTCAAAAGAACTTGATAAGCTGTTGAAGGTCGAACCAGTCGACTCATCAGAGGTATCAGTTACGTGGAATCTTTTTCAGGAAAAATATGAAGTACTGAAAAATGCGGAGCGAGAAGTTTGGAATTTGTCACTTGAAACAGAGGAGGAAGATGTACTAGTAGCGGAGGTTTCCAAATCGGACGAATATTCCTTAGTATATTTGAAATTGGAGCAAAGGTATCAAAGTCTAGTTCAAGATGGTGATGGACAGAGCAGTCGTAGGACAGGGATCACTGCACAAAGTATGTATAAAAAATTTAAGCTTCCTACAATTGAGTTAGGGAATCATATTCGAGAGTGGCTGCCCTTTTGGAGCCAGTTTCAGAAAATCCACTCTAATTTTGATATGCATGACGAAGATAAGTTCCAGTACTTAATTCAAATGACTATACCAGACTCTAGAGCTAGAGCAGTGGTGGAAAGTTTCCCGCCAATTAAAGAAAACTATCAAAAGGCATTAGATAGCTTGAAAGCAAGATTTGGCAGAGACGAGCTGTTGGTAGAATTCTATGTTCGAGAATTGCTCAAATTAGTATTGCAGAATAGCATGTCTCGTGAAAATTGTAAATTTTCAGATTTGTACGACAAGATCGAAACACAGCTAAGAGCTCTAGAGACATTGGGCGTAACGATGGACAAATGCGCTGCTATGCTATTCCCTCTCGTAGAATCCTGTCTGCCGGAAGAATTATTGAGAACATGGCAGAGGACACCAGCAACAGGGGAAGCGACAGAAGAAGAAAATAATGAAGAAAGAGAAAGTGCAGATCGTTTAAAAGCTGTTATGAGCTTCTTGAAGAAGGAAGTAGAAAATGAAGAAAGGATAGCGATGGCTGTGGAAGGATTTGGTATTCACGCGGCGGATTCAAAAGAGAAGAAGTTCAAACATAAATACAAAGACGCTGGTGTGCCCACAGCTACGAATTTGGTAAGTAGTACCGTGAGAAGCTGTATTTTCTGTGGGAAAAGTAATCGTTGCAGCGCTGAGTGCTTCAAAGCACAGAAAATGAATTTAGAGGACAAGAAGAGATTAATTAGTAAGGCAAAGGCTTGTTTCACATGTTTGAAGGCAGGTCACCGCACCGCTAAATGTCGAGAAACACTCAGTTGTCCAGTTTGTGGTGAACAGCACGTGACAATCATGTGCCCGGAACTGGAAGTAAACAACAGGAAGTCTCTAAAGTCAAATATTGTGGAAACTAAGGCAGCAGTTAACTCTACAGAGAAAAACTTGGCAAATTTCACCGAAACTCCAATATTTTTACAAACACGTGAAATTAAAGAATGGCAATAGGATCAAGGAGGTAAGAGCTGTGATAGACACCGGGTCCCAAAGGTCTTATATTCTAAAATCAACGGCTGAATATCTGAAATACCAACCGAAAGGACAGGAGATTTTAACTCATGGTCTTTTTGGAGGAGAAATTTCCTCACAACAAAGGCACAAATGTTTCGACATTGAATTGATAAGTATGGACGCTGGATATTCCTGTAATTTCGAAGTGTTAGATCAACCAGTAATCTGTGATGACATTCCACCCATACACAATGGATGTTGGACCAAAGAACTAAAGAAGCTAGGTATCATTTTGTCTGATTTACAATCTAATGAACCCATTGAATTATTAGTAGGAGCTGATGTAGCTGGTAAACTACTAACCGGAGACAAATATGAATTAAACTGTGGTTTGGTTGCTCTAAAGACGTTTGCTGGATGGACTCTAATGGGACGAGTCGAAAAGGATGTCAAGCGTGGAGAAATGACAAGAAATTATATTTCGTTGTTATGTCAAGATATCTCGCTAACTGCCTTGTGGAAATTGGAAACAATTGGGATAGCAGATCCTGGCGAAATGAAGAATAAACAAGAAGCCGAAAAAGAGGTGAGAGAACACTTTCAACAAACCATAAGGGTCGATGACGCAGGACGTTACGAAGTCCATCTCCCTTGGATTGACGGCCATCCTCCGTTACCAAGGAATGAGAAATTAGCAGAAAGCAGGTTGCGTAATACCGTTACGAAATTACGTATGAACGGTAATTTGAATGAGTATCGTCGAGTTCTTGATACTTGGTTATCGGAAGATATAATAGAGAAGGTGCTTGATGAGGAATTATCAGATGTGGCATATTACTTACCACACAGACCTGTTATCAAGGAGAGTAGTTTAACTACAAAAATAAGGCCGGTTTACGATGCGTCAGCACATGGTAAGGGAACACCCTCTCTTAATAACTGCTTGGAAACAGGTGAGAACCTCATCGATTTAATACCAGAAGTTCTAATAAGATTCCGTCTATATAAATATGGCCTTTCGGCAGATATTGGGAAAGCTTTTCTCCAAATAGGAGTAACACCTTCTGATCGAGATTTCTTACGATTTCTATGGATAGATGAGAACGATGACTTAATTCATATGAGACACAAGCGCGTAGTTTTCGGACTTTGTTGTAGTCCATTTCTTTTGGGCGCAACAATACAACATCATCTAGTGAGGATGAAAGAAACATATAGTTCCGAAGAAACAAAGTGGAATGAGGTCATCACACAGTTATCACAAGGATTCTACATTGATAATTGTTTAATTAGTGTCCCCACAAAAGAAGATGCTGATGAGTTTCAGCAGAAGGCCACTAAGGTAATGTTAAAAGGAAAATTTTACTTACGTTGTTGGGAACGGAGTTTTAATACTTCGCCGCAAACGAATGATACTCCAGTGTTGGGTTTAAGATGGAACAGTGCAACAGATACACTTTCCATAAATGGAGATAATTTAGATGGGCGACAGTTGGATAAAGTTACAAAAAGAGAAATTTTATCACTGTCACAAAAGATCTTTGATCCAATTGGATATTTATGTCCCGTCTTATTGCAACCTAAATTACTTCTACAAAAAATCTGGGATTTAAAAATAAATTGGGATACGGAGGTGCCTGAAGACATTCACAATTATTTTATAAATTGGTGGACTGAATTACCTATCTTGAAAACTATAGAATTACCTCGTTGGGTTGACGGAGTACCTGAAGAGAAAGGTGAGTGGAGCCTTCATACTTTTGTAGACGCTAGCCGAGATGCGTACGCAGCCGTAGTATATTTGCGAGTTTATCGTGAAGGTAAAGTCCAAGTCAATCTCTTACAAGCTAAAACGAGAATTGCTCCTAAGAAAACACTTACAATTCCACGACTGGAATTGTTAGCAGCCTCTATTGGTGCTAGACTTTACAATAATGTAAGAAATGCAATAGATCATAAAAATATTACTTCTTATTTCTGGAGTGATTCCAGTACTGTAGTCGCGTGAATTCAGCAGGAGGAACAGTGGGCCACGTTCATGTGGAATAGGGTGAAGGAAATACGGACTTTAACCGACAAGGATGATTGGCGACATATACCAGGTACCATGAATCCTGCTGACCTACCCTCACGGGGATGTGCGCCACGTCATTTAGTGAACTCCTGTTGGTGGGAGGGTCCAAAATGGTTGTATGATCCACCCAAATTGTGGCCCAACCAGACAATGGTGATTGATACTTGTGAAGTTTTCGCTGAAAAGAGAAAGGACATCACAGCTACCATGATAGTTCGTGAGAAAGATAATTCTGTTTTCTATAAATATTTCTCTAATTATAGTAACATCGTGAGAATGTTAGCATGGGTAAACAGATTTCTACACAATTGTAAAAATTCAGCCAGTAAATTGACGAACGAACTATCTGGTGAAGAATATCAGAAAGCTGAAAATCTCCTAATTTGTTTAATTCAAGAAGAGTCATTCGGAACGGGTAAGAATGAATCAATGAAGAATTTGGATGTATTTCAGGATAAGGAAAGAGTTTTTCGTCTGAAAACTAAAGTTTCCAATGCAGATGATACTCTTACTTTAGATTTCCCGCAATACTTCCTGTGAACCATCCTGTGGTGGAACGTCGACAAGAACATGTCAACAATTGTCATGTTGGTATTCAAGGCCTAATGGCTATAATTAGGGAAAACTTTTGGATTTTAGGGGAACGAAAAGCCTTTAGAAAGGTAGTCAAGAGGTGTGTCGTTTGCAGAAGACACGCAGCACAGCCATTGCAAGCTAAAACTCCGCCACTGCCTGCCAACAGAGTAAAGAATGCTCAACTATTCGAAGTAGTCGGAGTGGATCTGGCTGGGCCAGTGTACCTGAAACCAAACAAGAAGGCGTGGATATGCCTGTACACTTGTGCAGTGTATCGTGCTGTCCATTTAGAACTAGTCACGTCTCTGTCAACTAATACGTTCCTACAAAGTTTCCGAAGATTTATCGCTAGGCGAGGAAGACCTCGAATCGTGGAACTAATTTCGTCGGAGTAAGAAATTCCCTGAGTGTTGTTGACTGGACAGTCATTAGACAGTACAGTGTGGTACGACATATAGACTGGCGTCTCAATCCACCCTCAGCAGCCTGGTGGGGTGGATGGTGGGAGCGGTTAATTGGACTTTTAAAAAATTTACTTCGTAGAGTTTTGGGAAGAGCTTGTCTTCACCATGAAGAATTCATCACTGTATTGTGTGAGTGCGAAGACGTGATGAATAATCGGCCACTAACATATATCAGCAGTGAACCAAAAGACTTAGCTCCACTGACACCCGCGATGTTCATGCGCGAATCGTTTAGTAGTGAAGTTCCGGATCTCGACGCGATAGACAGTATTTCGCTAAATGGACGTGTTAAATATTTAAAAAAGGTGCGTGATGATTTCCGTCGTCGATTTCGATCCGAATATCTCGGACATTTAAAACAGAATTCTCGAGAAACTAAACGGGCGGTTATATTGAATGAACTAGTGTTTATTGGTGATGATATCAACAAACGAATAAACTGGCCCTTGGGTCGTGTGATTGAGTTGTTACCAGGGCAAGACGGAGTTACACGAGTAGTTCGTGTAAAAACAGCGAAGGGTGTCCTGACGCGTCCTATACAACGGTTAGTCCCGTTGGAAGTACCAGTACCAGCAGCTCCCGCTGGGGAAGTTCCCGTGATGTCAGTCACAACATCTCCTCCAGCTCCAGAGGTCACTACGGTTCCAGTCGACGAGGAGAGAGCATCACCAATATGCAGCGAAGAGATTAGTGACAGTGAAGTGCCTGTGACCCGTAGTGGTCGAAAAGTGAAAATGCCAATTAGATTTAAGTAAAATGTTTATTATTATTTGATATGTGAGTCACTGAAACGTTCCTCAGGTGGGAGGATGTTAGGGCAATAGATAAAAATTTTGAATTTGTTAATATATAGTTTGACATTTTGATGTATAAGTTGGTAGCTAGGTTAGGGAATTTTGTTTATCACTAAGTTGGCAACATTGTTTTGTAGATGGCGCCAGAAATAGGCGTGTGTTTTTGTTTATGTTATGTATGTACGAAATTATTGGTTTTAGGCATAGGATACCCTTAATAACATATGAAGATAATATAAAAACACCCAACTGAATTGTAAAATAAAGGTGTCCCATTGGAAAATGATGAGTTATAGTCATTAGAAATTGAGTAAATTTGATTCGCTTTATTGAACACCCTGTATAATTTCATTAAAAAATGTGAGAACATAGAGTATAGTTACAGTTGTATCTATAAAGCAATACGTATATTTAACTTTTAACTTCGCAACACCGCGGAAAACTAAAACAAAATTCAAATGACCGTATAGGAGAATAAAATACAATTAAAAGAAAGTAAAAATATATAAGGTGTCTCATTTTAAAAAGAAGTAAACAATTCTTGCCGTGCCATAATGCAACGTCCTGTATATGTGAAAATATTTTACGTTATGCTCCTGAAATGGACGAATAAATTATGTTAATAAATTTATGCTGTATTTCTAACGACAACGGAGATACCCAAGACGGCTGTTTCGATGACTCACCCTGTATAAGAATAAAATTAAAAATGAGCGTAAATATAGTTCGAATCCGAGCCCTAAAACTTTTGAGCCTTAGGCTATTGCCTATTTAGCCTAAGCCAAAGTCCGCCCCTGCCCATAGAGTTTGAAGTAAAAGAAACTGAAAAAAAAAAGGAGGACGACCCAGTAAACCTAGAAGCAAGAAGTCAAAGAAAAAACTAGGAAGGCACAAGAAAAGTAGCAACAGATACAAAAAGCAGGATACAATTTAGGATAAGAACGCCAGGATAAAGTAAGTAGTTTTTAAAACTGTAAGGTTGTGGAATTAAAAAAAAATATTCATAAGTTTATAAAATTTGACAAATTTATTTTCATTTTCAAGAAGGTGAGAGACTCGCTAGTCTATTACTCTTATCTTTTGTGCATTTTCGATAAAATACAAATACCATTTCTATATAACAATTTATGACTTTAAAGTAAGTTAAATCAAATTTAAAATTAAAAATTTACTAAACTTACGGACGTTTGATAACATAAATTGCATGTTAAAGAAGAGGCTATCAAACCAGTTAGACATGTGCATCTGTCTGATACCAGTTTTAGTCTTTCTTATTATGGCTTACAAATTTTTAACAGAATTTTTATCAGAATAAAAAGGCACATAAAGTACCACAAGTATGGTTCGATAATTCCTAATATTAATTACATTTAAAATACTAATATATTTAATGCCAAAGAAGGTCGAAATGTTTATTAAGGCGAGGGAAGGGCAATAAAAATAAAAAATAATATGAATATTGTTAAATAATAAATGTCCCCGTTACTTACATTGATTTGCACAACAGGTAGATTCCCGGTGCTGTAACCAGTAAGCGGGCAACCTGGTTCCTTTCTGGGTGTTTGTCTGTTTCAACATTAACCACAAGACTTTTCTGTTATACATTAAATTTTGTAACATATTCAGTTTTAAAATGAGTTTTATGTGAGCAATTAATAGTGACTTATATTTGTATGATTTACTTTTTTTTAGAATGAATTTTCATGTGACCCCGTAAATGATGTTTGTGTCTGAACGATTTATTACAGACATTACAATGTTGGTCTTTTATATCCGAATGAATTTTCATATGACTTTGTAAATTAATTTTCTGTGTGAACGATTTATTACAGACATTACAATGGTGGTCCTTTATATCGGAATGAATTTTTATGTGACCTTGTAAATGACATTTCTGTCTGAACGATTTATTACAGACATTACAATGGTAGTCTTTTATATCGGAATGAATTTTCATGTGAAGTTGTAAATGATATTTCCGTCTGAACGATTTTTTACAGACATCACAATGTTGGTCTTTTATATCGGCATGAATTTTCATGTGATCTTTTAAAAAATGCTTACGTGTAAATGATTCAAAACAGACATTGCATTTATGTTCTTTTATTCCCAAATGGATTTTCATGTGAACATTTAAATTCCCTTTCTGCGTAAATGATTTACTGCAAAAGTTGCACTTAAAGTCTTTTATTCCAGAATGAATTTTAATATGTTCGCGTAAGTGAACTCTATGTGTGAACAATTTACTACAGACATCACACTGATACTCTCTTGTAGCTGAATGATCTTTCTTATGTGAGCGTAAATAAGATTTCTGGGAGAATAATTTACTACAGACATGACAATCAAAACTTCGAGAATGTACTTTCATATGATTTGACAAATATAACTTCCGAGTAAACGATTTACTACAGATTTCACAGCGATACTCTTCTTTGTTTACAAGAATGTTCTCTGGTTCTATACTGCGGCTTTTTAACTCAGTTTCCGACGCAAATGTTTTAGTGCATGTATTACCGCGGAAGTCTTTTTGTCCATTATGAGTATATAAATGTTGTCTCAAATTATGCTTTTTAGAAAATCTTTTTTTACAAATAAAACACTGAATATTTTTAATTCCATTATGTAACTCTAAATGTCTATTCAAATCGTATTTGTAAATAAATGTTTTTGTACATAGAACACACGGTAAATATTTTATTCGCTTATGTACTTGTTTTTTACGACGCGATAAATTATTTTTACGTATGAATAATTTATTACTAATATTACTTCGATGTTCTCTTTTATGTATTTTCTTAAAGTTTTTATTACAGAGGATATAAATGTTGTCTCAAATTATGCTTTTTAAAAAATCTGTTTTTACATATATAACATTGAAAATTTTTAATTCCATTATGCAGCACTACATGTCTATTCAAATCGTATTTATAGATAAATATTTGTTTGCGTAGAACACAGGGTAACTGTTTTATTCGCCTATGTAGGTTTTGCTTATGACGCAATAATTTAATTTTACGTGTGATTAATTTGTTACTAATAATATTTCGATTTTCATTTTTATGCATTTTCTTAAAGTTTATCACAGAGAGTACTTTTCTTTGTTTCAATTTGATTATTTTTGCTACAATTTTGTCATTTTCTTTTAAAACTATTACTTCGGGCTCAACGGAACTCTTCTCCCACACTTCCTCCTGTGTGTCCGCCCTTGAATTCTCCTCTTCTGTCTTGTATCGTCTTTTATCTTTATCATCATTCATTATATTACTTTCAGAATATTCTTCCTTGCATATATTTTCTTTTATATTATTATAAAGTTCTTGGTCTTGTGGTGTTTGTTCCAGTTGATCTTCCTTAATGGAGATGTCTGTGTGCAATGCACGCAGCTGCACGTGTAGGGATGTCCTGTCTACCCGCAAGGCAGGGTTTAGGGATGCGCTGTTTATGTGCGGGTGACACTCCGGCCATGTTTCATCTACAGGTTCTTCCTTAATGTGAACTGCTTCTATCTTCTCGGGTTTGGTATCAGATGTGTCATTGTGGCCCACAACGGGGGCCTTGCCTGTGTGTAGCGGGGGCCCCGGGGACTCGCGGGCCCTGATGCTGCTCTCTAGGCGCCGGCTGCTCTCTACACTGGAATGTTTGAATTTGCTGAAGGCGTCGAGGGCCCCCTCACACACGGAACAGATGCGCAGTGGAATACCCAACTTGATAATTGTCTAAAAAGTAAAATTTATTCTCAAAATAAACTCATAAAATATAGCAATATGCTAATTTTATTCTCGTATTTAGAATAGTGATAGTCAAATAGATATATAGAGTAAAATTCCAATTTTTACTTCTTTAACGGTTACACAGCCTACTTTGAGGTGCATATAAAAATTGAAAGTTTATATAAATTTCTCGAAAACTTGGAGTACTGCAGTGAATTCGTCCTTAAAAAGAGTAAAAATAATGTGCAAGTTAAAATATTTTTTGTATTGAAATAAAAAAGTTATAAGCAAAAAACGAAAATTATTTTTTTTTTACATTTTTTGATCATATCTAGTCACCTATACATTTTTTTGGGAAAAACAAAAGCATATAGAAAATGACCTCCACATGGGGCAACTTTAGTCTAATTTAACCGACATTGTATTTCTTATCTTTCTCGAAATTCCCATGCTTAAACAGTGTCATTGGTCACTGGTATAAATTGATATATAAATATTAAGTTTTTTATAATAGTTCAATAAATATTATTCGCTAGTATGATAAGTCCAATTCGACATCATTTTTTTTTCTGTGTAGTAAAAATATAGTCGATCAAACGACTTGTCGATTGTAAAACATCGTCATGTTCTCGATTAACCTAACCTGACTTTTGCATCATTTAATCAACGACAAAATATAAATAGATAAAACATTCCCTATTCTTCCGTACTGGATGTTTTGTTTTCGGTAAGCCAGAAAGAGAAAATACAGATAGATATATAATGAAAGTATTGTTCGAGCATCGCTTCATCAGTGTAGTTGTCATTATTTTCTGTTATTTATGATTATTTACGTTTTTCTTTTACCAGTGACGCGTTACATTTGATTATATTTGAAACATATAAATTTAAAACTTCCAATTCTAATGTCAATTTTAAGAGCACGGGCGCCTCTAGTGAGCAGTATTCAAACAATACTAGTAGACATAATGTGTCTATCTCTATTTTCTCTGTGTGACTTGTCTAAAACAACAAACCACGTGTAGTTTTGTCTAGTTATATTTTGTCGTTGCAACATTTAATAAGAAATATACAAAATATGTGTTAGATATGTATAATTAGACTTACAATTTCAGGAATAAGATACTCCACTTCAGACACTATTCTGTCGTCCACAGGGACGCAGTGGTAGTCTTTCGTGCACATAAAACACAAATCCATTATACTGTTTTTATTTACTAGTTTTGCGAAATATATATTTAAAACTTTGTAATAAAATTAGTAGCGTGATGTAATACCACCAACAAGAAAATATTGTCTGATGTGTCAACACAGAACTATTAGAATAGGCGAATAAATTGAACTACTCGTCAACATGTCACTGGAATATAGTAATACTGGAACGCTAACTTGTAGGCTTTTATGCAAGCGAGAAACGAGCCTAAGAGAGATAGATGTCTAACACTTCTGCGCATGCGTATTATCCCCAAAGCCTCATGTCGTACAGTCTGGTCAAGAAGTAAATATTTTATAATTATCTGTTTTAATTATCAAATATATTTTAAAAAATATATTTCTTTGTCTATTTTCAATTATTGTTGCATGATCTGCGCCTTATTATTAGTTTGTTGTTTGCGTGAAGCAAATGCTCCAGTATCTTTACATAAATAATTTTAATTTTTTTATCTTTTTCTACGACCACTAATATAAGTAGCCATTATTGTACAACTTTTAGGTTATGTAAGCATCACATTACGGAAGGTCATGTGTTAAGTACGACATCGCGCAGTTAGGGCATTTTTGATTTATCCAAATTTTGTTTGCCGTGTAAATTAATCAAAACTAATTACAATTAATTTAAAACATTACGACTAATGGAGAAATAAACTTTGAATATAAAATCTCAGGAAGGAGGGTTGCAATCTAGTGGCTAGATGAGAAACTGCAAAGGAAGTCGCCATTTTGATAATCCAAGTATGACTCATGTCTTGTTGAGCATTTGAATAAGTTGCATGTGCTTGCTTAGTAATAATTATGGTCAGTTGTGTTGCATGTGGTTGATCCCAAACCATGAAGACCAAAAGTTGAGGAATTAAATTTCAGCAGTATTTTGCATCGTACAACTATTATAATGAATAATGAAACTACACATTGATATACATATTATGAATTATATTGCATATTGCCAAATGAGAATTAATCCCGTCGTGTAACTTAAATGTTAAGAAATAATTTCATTGCCGTATCATAGTAATTTTAAATAAAGGGTAAGAATTAACATTCCTACTGTTCATAAACCTTATTTTATTTAAATAAAAAATATGTATTATAATATTTATTTCAACAATTATAATTACTACAGGTAAATTCATTTAAATATAGTTTATTCTTTACCTTACAAATATTAGTTTGTGATGAATACTTAAGTTGGTATCATTACTTTCTTACAGGTACAACAGTGGCTCGGCAACCCCCTACCGCCCATCCAATGGGGTTGGGTGAAGGGAGAAGATGGGATCCTTTACGCAGTTAAAACGAACGACCTTGTGGCCCCCGACTCCGTTTTGAACATGATATTTTGCCGATGCACGACTGGGTGTGGGGTGCGCTGCGGTTGCCGCAAGGCAGGGATTGCCTGCTCCAGTGCCTGCGGCTGCATCGATTCATGTACTAACGGAGCTCCCGTCGAAAATATCTTCGATGAAGATGAAAATTTGGATTTCGACGAAATTTAATGTTTAAAATATATATATATATATATATATATATATATATATATATATATATATATATATATATATATATATATATATATATATATATATATATATATATATATATATATATATATATATACAGACTGTCTACTGAACTCGGGCCACTTAAGGGAATTCCTAAACTAGAAGAGGTACGACTTCGGTCAAATTAGACAAAAGTTGCCTTATCAGGGGGCTATTCCTGTGATGTATTTGTTTTTCCAAAAATATGCATAGGTCACTAGACAGAAGAAAAAATATGAAATTAGTGAAAATTAATAAATCGTTTTTATTCTTAAACGATGACAAATAGAGAAAAATGTTCCAGATAAAACTTTTAGAAGACAAAGTGCGCCATAAAGAGAAATAATAATAAAAAAATTTGGCCAACTGTTTGCGAGATATGGCAAAAAAATTTTTTATTTAAATGGTAATCATAGGTGGCTATGGCATCGTTAAAAGTAGTATTTTTATCTCTTTTCAACAGTATGTATTTTTATATCATTCATTTTAAAAATTATTGTTTTATGTACATAAATCATAAAACACCTCTTTCTAATGGCATTTTTAAAGTAAGCTTTGGTACAAACAATTTAAAACAACTGATTTTATCATATTTCTGTCTTATTGTTAAAGTATTTTGTGTTAAACTGTTAAATTAAAAATAATTATGGACAGATTCACTTTCGAAGAAAAGACAGATATGCTTTCTTTTTATGTTTATAAAATTATTGAGGCATGTAATTTAATTTCTAAAAATATGTTGGAAAACACTCTACATAGTATTTTAAGCAGAGCCGAATTATGTTTACAACAAAATGGATAAAATTTTCAACATTTGTTATAATTAGAGTTTAATTAACCAAATTTGCATTAGTTTAACAAAATTTATTTAGTGTTTCTTATGTTTCATTTTTTGTTATTACCTAATCTTATCTTAGGAATAAGTAAATTTGTTTACAATTAATTATAATAGATTATGGTTAAGTTTTATATAGGTAATTATGGCATAACCTAAATTAAAAAATAAATAAATACAAAAAAATCAGTTGTTTTAAATTGTTTGTACCAAAGCCTACTTTAAAAATGCCATTAGAAAGAAGTGTTTTATGATTTATGTAAATAAAACAATAATTTATAAAATGAATGATATAAAAATACATACTGTTGAAAAGAGATAAAAATACTACTTTTAACGATGCCATAGCCACCTATTATTACCATTTAAAAAAAAAAAAATTCTTGCCATATCTCGCAAACAGTTGGCAAAAATTTTTTTATTATTATGTCTCTTTATTTTTAGAAATTAAATTACATGCCTCAATAATTTTATAAACATAAAGAGAAAGCATATCTGTCTTTTCTTCGAAAGTGAATCTGTCCATAATTATTTTTAATTTAACAGTTTAACACAAAAAACTTTAACAATAAGACAGAAATATGATAAAATCAGTTGTTTTAAATTGTTTGTACCAAAGCTTACTTTAAAAATGCCATTAGAAAGAGGTGTTTTATGATTTATGTACATAAAACAATAATTTTTAAAATGAATGATATAAAAATACATACTGTTGAAAAGAGATAAAAATACTACTTTTAACGATGCCATAGCCACCTATGATTACCATTTAAAAAAAATTTTTTTTTTGCCATATTTCGCAAACAGTTGACCAAATTTTTTTTATTATTATTTCTCTTTATGGCGCACTTTGTCTTCTAAAAGTTTTATCTGGAACATTTTTCTCTATTTGTCATCGTTTAAGAATAAAAACGATTTATTAATTTTCACTAATTTCATATTTTTTCTTCTGTCTAGTGACCTATGCATATTTTTGGAAAAACAAATACATCACAGGAATAGCCCCCTGATAAGGCAACTTTTGTCTAATTTGACCGAAGTCGTACCTCTTCTAGTTTAGGAATTCCCTTAAGTGGCCCGAGTTCAGTAGACAGTCTGTATATATACAGGTGTTCCATTTAAACGTGCCACCATTGCTATCTCGAGAACTATAAGAGCTACGAGGTTGGTTAAATTAGCAAAGAATCACCATTTTACAAGACTAATATAACTTTTTTCGACCAGTGGTTCTCAAAATACGGGACACAACTTTCTTATTTTAAATGGGTACATATGTTAATTTCGATAGAGTATTTTTTTCTGAATTCATCGATATAAACATATCATATACTAATATAACAAAATAACTGAGAAAAATGCATGTTAGATTTATATGTATTTTATTTATATCTGGCTGAAAGAAGAGTGCTTTGGATAGAAAACAATTCATTTTCGTCTTAAAACTGACAGTTTAAAAACATAAAATTTAACAAAAAATAATCAAATTTAATCAAACAATGTTAGACAGAACTATATGTCTATGTTTTCTAATCATAGCACTCTTGTTTCAGCCAGATATAAATAAAATACATATAAATCTAACATACATTTTTCGCAATTATTTTGTTATATTAGTATATGATATGATTATATCGCTGAATTCAGAAAAAAATACTCTATCGAATAACCTAAAAATAAACATATGTTCCCATTTAAAATAAGAAAGTTGTATCCCGTATTTCGAGAACCACAGGTCAAAAAAAATTATTTTTTTGCTCATTGTATTAGTTTTGTAAAATGGTGGTTCTTTGCTAATTTAACCAACCTCGTAGCTCTTATAGTTCTCGAGATATCAATGGTGGCACTTTTAAATGGAACACACCAATAGGAAAATATGCTCTAGTGTTAATAAAGAACTACTAGTATAACCAGAGTGATTCTAGCGGCCACTGCCCGAGCATAGTATATTGTGAACAAACATGGCCGTGTGCATGACCAAGACCAAGTAGATAAATCAAGTAGTAATAAATAAAGAAAATGGACTTAAAATAGCAAGGAAATGTAAATTAAACGATTATATACGACAAAATAATAGATATAGAAATTATCAAACGCAGATAAGTGATACATTTATTTATTTTAATGGTTGTAACACTAACCTATCATTCTTTTGTAAGTTATATTAACATTAAATATATATATATATATATATATATATATATATATATATATTCTTATTTATTTCGAAATATTATAAATAAATAGTACATATAATAACAAATGTTCCCATATATAACAAACAATAGCGGTACCCGTAGGAGGGGGTGTCAAAAACATGTACAGAGGCCATCGATCCTATAAGATATAAAAAAGGTCGATGAGAGTGTGTCTGCATTTGTTAAATTAACAACAATAACAATAACAAAGCGACACAGAAAAGCAGTATTCGATTTTGTGGGTTTATTGTTTATTGACCTTATATTAATTCTGACCCTGGTGTTCCACAGAGAGAAGCGTGTTAGTTGACATAAGACAGGAAATAAATATTGCATGCAAATAATAGTGGTAAAGAAGTAATATTATATATATATATATATATATATATATATATATATATATATATATATATATATATAGCAGTTGTACCATATAATGTTATTATTTTTTAATCTTACGTCAAGCAAGAAATTTACATTAATGTTTACTTAAAAGTAACATATTTTCTTATTATTTATTAAATTAAATAATAATACTTTTAAAATTGACCTTATTAACATAAACAATTTTATATCTATTTATATAATACAAAACTTATAAGACAAGGTTATAGAGTATATTTTTTTTACATTTTAATTACATTCAAATGTTACTATGTTTTTATTTAGATATTAAAAATATTTTTAAATTTGAAATTTCTGTACTCTTAAGCGACATTTATTAAAATAAATGAGAACTGTTTAATACCAACATAAAAATAAAGGTAACTAAACCATGAAATTAATGTAGTGCTGAACAAACGTTCCTTGTATCCACTTTGATCAAAAATTGTTATCAATATGCAGAAGATAGTACATGAACAAGATTAAAGGCGCATAAGAAACTTCTAGTTAAAGACATTATATGCGGTGTTGAAAAATGCAGAAGTCGAGGTTTGAAGAAGTTGATGTAATATTATAGTATATTTGAAGATTCGACAAGTGCATAATTCAATACCTAAGCAGAGCAATGAAAAATTATTTGAATGTTTCTTGCACTCCCTTTATTATTTAATTACGAGGATTTTTAATGTTATAACAATAAACTACGTATTATTGCAAGTATTTTGTGTATATGTGAATATACAGGGTGGCCCAGTGAAAATTATCAGCGCAATTTTTGGCCACTTAACATTAATTTTGCAAAAATCGCTCGAACACGTCAATTTTAATATAAAGGGGGACACCTAAATGAATTAGAACCAATGGCATAACTTCAACCTTAAAATGGGTGTGGACTGCACTTTAAAAATTTTAAATGGAAAAGAGTGTCAAACATGAGGCACTTCGAAAGGCCTTTCAATTCTCTTTTCAACAGTTTTTTTATTTTTCAAATCCGATCATTAGTTCCAGAGAAATATCGTTTAAAACAAATTTTATCAGATGTTCAAAATTGCCATCAAGTAGGCTAAAACAAATGACAGAAACTAAATAAACAATTCTTTCGACAAGTTGTTTGTAATAAACAAGTAATTTGTAAGTTGGATTTTTTTTGTGGGATTATTTGAAATCTAAAGTTTTTGCAAGATTTACGGCAACGTACCGTATCTCCAAAATTTTGAACAAAATCATTATTATTGTATGGAAGTTGGAAATAGTCATTTTGAACACCTAATAAACTGATACTTGAGTTTCTGTCATTGGTTTAAGCCTATTTGATTACAGTTTTGCACACCTGATAAAATTTGCTTCAAACGATATTTCTCTGGAACTAATGATTGGATTTGAAAAATAAAAAAACTATTGAAAACAGAATTGAAAGGCCTTTCGAACTGTGTGATGATTGACATCCTTTTCCATTTAAAATTTTTGTGGTGCAGTCCACACCCATGTTAAGGTTGAAGTTATGACATTGGTACTAATCCATTTAGGTGTCCCCCTTTATATTAAAATTGACGTGTTCGAGCTTTTTTTGCAAAATTAATGTTAAGTGGCCAAAAATTGCGCTGATAATTTTCGTTGGGCCACTCTGTATGTCATGCAACAATAAGTGAATAAACAATGTATTATGATTTTTAGGTTTTGTTGCAGAACACGTTTCGTATGTGTAAAACGATAAATAAACCAGAAAAACACCAAGCATAGACATATAACAGGATTAAATGTAATTGAAGGCAACAATTAACGTGATTGATGCTATGAAATGTTGTTACTTAGAAACTGACACAATGAGAAGTTACAAGATAGTGATTTTACAAGTAGTTTGTTTATACCAATGAAAGATGTGTGTGTAGAAGATAATTTAGCAATAATTGTATATGCTAATATTATAATAATAATAATAATATATACCTGGAGAAAAGCAAATAAAATTTACAATATATTGTTTAATAAATATATATTAACATGCAATGTATATGTACTATATTATTATAAATAAAGAGTTAGACAATACATGCAAAAATGTTATGTGTTTGCGTTGTTTATTAATCTAAAATACTTTATTACCCTATAACCAAATTACGAGTTCATGTAAACAATACAATAAATAAATGATTAAAGTAAATGAATTTATTTACATACAATTCACAGTATAATAAGTATAGGTCAGCAAAACTTGTAGGTTACTAGAATAAATAATTGACCTTCATTATGTGCAACCTGTGCAACAGCTAACATCTAAACACAGACTATAATGTGCTGATTTATACTTGTTACAATAATAAGTACTAACCAATTGTTGTCCAGCAGTAATAGTAAATGTGAAATTAACAAATAACATCCCATAATAATATAATTCGTATACCCGGGTTGCACAAAGCTTCATCAATTTTGATTAATGATTAATTTTTTGACAGCAATGTATTTTTAATACGTGGCCATGGTAACAACGTCAAATTACTCAGTGATTTTTTTGATTAGAGTCTGATTAGTCTTTCTGCAACCGGGCATTAGAAATATAAATGAGAATCAAATATGTAAAGGAAAGTCATTTGACGAAACAAACACTATTCAACTACCACTTTCAACTAATAAATTAGAATATCAGATTTCTTTTCCATCCACTATTTTTTAACCATATTAGACACTATTAGATGACGACATAATAAATATGTGATGAATCTCTAACGGAATCTCTCACGTTGTCACGATTGTATAATTTATATACAAGGTGGCCCAATGAAAATTATCAGCACAATTTTTGGCCACTTATATTAATATTGCCAAAAAAAAGAACGTTCGAACACGTCAATTTTAGTATAAAGGGGGACACCGAATGGATTAGTACCAATGGTATAACTTTAACCCTAAAATGGAGATAGACTGCACCTCAAAAATTTTAAATAGAAAAGGGTGTTAAACATGATACTGTTCGAAGGCCTTTCAATTCTCTTTTCAACAGTTCTTTTATTTTTCAAATTTTTTTCTTACCTTTTTTATCTTTCTTGTCACTGCTTGCGTCTATTCAGTCTTTGTAAAGATTTTTTATAGTTTATTGAGATTTTGTTTGTTAAGTAATTGACATTTCTAGTTTAACAATTTTGTGTGTGCATCCTTTTACTTTTGAGTGGATTTTGTTTTGCTTGGTGCTGGCTTGTGTCCTGCTAGGGAATTAGTTCCTGCTGGAGAAATAGACTCGTATATCCGATTCAGCTGTGGACTCACAGAGCATCAACGTAGCCGAGAGCTTTTAACACTTCCGCCGCAGTTCGACACCCATCTCAGCTACTCTACGAGATACTAGTTCGAGACGACACGAAATCATTATTATTAGTTCGGTCCTGTTGTCAATATTACATTAGAAGAAAGGAAAACAGTAACAGCTAATTGGTATACAACAATTTGTTTACCACAGGTATTTGACAAGGGCCAGGAAGTAAGCTAGTCTTGCACCAGGACAATGCATCCCCACATACTGCTGCGCAAACTAAAGCCTATTTAACAGAGTCCAAGCTGTAATTACTGGAGAACCCGCCGTACAGTCCTGACCTTGCATCTTGTCATTCCTTCCTATTTCCTAAATTAAAGGATAACATACGTGGTTTCCGATATACAAGTGCAAATGATGCGGTTGCACCATACGGAAACTTGGTCTCTCCAGTGTCTCAAATAGAATGGATTTATTGCTTCAAAGATTGGTTTTATCGAATGCGTAAATGTGTTGAGTTAAAAGGAGAGTATTTAGAAAAACAATAAAAAAAATATTTTGAAAAATTTTGTTTTTTATTAATAGTTTGCAGCAATTTTCGGTGGTACCCTCGTATAGAAGGGCATGGAAGACTAGACAAAATAAGATGGCTTGAACAATTATACAGTGCAAGTGTTTGAAGCAAGAGACACTGGAAAAAAGAGGACGACCCAGTAAACCTGACAGCTAGAAGTACAACAAGCGTCAGAGGTCGAGGAGAAAACTAAGAACACACAAGAAAAGTAGCAACAGATAGAAAAATCCGGAGTAAATTATAGATTAGGATTAAACAAGTAAAAACCACCAGGTTGGGGCAATTAAAAAAAATATGATTTATTTATTAAGTTTATAAAATTTGATTAACATATTTTCATTTTCACGGTGATAGATTTGCCAGTCAATTGCTCTTATCAGCATTAAAAGTGTTTTATCTAAAATAATATACATTGATTGTTTCATATAAGTTATATATAAAAAAAATACAAACAAAATGCATTTTTGATCAAAATCAAATATAATTATTATTTAACAATTTATGCCTATAAAATAAGTTGCATGTTAGAGAAACAGCTGTCAAATTAGTTACAGACATGTGCATCTGTCTGATACTAGCTTAAGTCTTCGTTATTATGGCCTATAAATTCGCAACAGGATTCTTATCAGAATAAAAAATAAATGCCACATAAAGTGATAAAAGTGTAGATTGATAATTCCTAACATAACTTACATTTAATCTACTAATATATTATTAAGGCGAGGGAAAGTCAATAAAAATAATAATTAATATGAATATTGTTAAATAATAAATGTACCCGTTACTCACATTGCACAGTGCAACCTGATTTCTTTCTGGGTGTTTTTCTGCTTTAACGATAACTTTAAGACTTTTCTGGTAAACATTAAATTATGTAACACATTCAGTTTTAAAATGAGTTTTCATGTGAGTAATCAATCGAGACTTATATTTGTATGATTTACCTTTATTTCAGAATGAACTTTCATGTGACGTTGTAAACTAGTTTTGTGACTGAACGATTTATTACAGACATCACAATGTTGGCCTTTTACAGCGGAATGAATTTTCATGTGATTATTTAAATTCGACTTTCTCGCCAATGTTTTAAAACAGACATTGCATTTATGTTCTTTTATTCCCAAATGGATTTTCATGTGAGCATTTAAAGTCGACTTCTGCGTAAATGATTTACTACAGACATTGCATTTATGATCTCTTATTCCCAAATGGATTTTCATATGATCATTTAAATGCGACTTCTGCGTAAATGATTTACTACAGACATTGCACTGATAGTCTTTTTTTCCCAAATGAATTTTCATGTGAATATTTAAATCCCACTTCTGCGTAAATGATTTACTACAGACATTGCACTGATAGTCTTTTATTCCGGAATGAAGTCTGATATGGGCACGTAAATACCATTTACGTTTGAATGACTTACTACAGACATTACAATGAAACTTCTTTATTCCAGAATGTACTTTCACGTGCTTCAATAAACCACGTTTCCGCGCGAACGATTCACTGCAGATTTCACACCGATACTTTTTAGAATGAACTTTCATATGCTGATCCAAATGACTTCTAAATTTAAATATCTTATGACACACAGAGCACGGCCACGCTTTTTTTACTCGGATGCTCTCTTGTTCTGTACTGTGTCTTTTTAACTCAGTTTCCGACGTAAATGTTTTAGTGCTTGTATTACCGCGGAGGTCTTTTTGTCCATTATGTGTATTTAAATGTTGTCTCAAATTATGCTTTTTAGAAAATCTTTTTTTACAAATAAAACACTGAATATTTTTAATTCCATTATGTAACTCTAAATGTCTATTCAAATCGTATTTGTAAATAAATGTTTTTGTACATAGAACACACGGTAAATATTTTATTCGCTTATGTACTTGTTTTTTACGACGCGATAAATTATTTTTACGTATGAATAATTTATTACTAATATTACTTCGATGTTCTCTTTTATGTATTTTCTTAAAGTTTTTATTACAGAGGATATTTTTCTTTGTGTGAATTTGATTATTTTTGCTATTATACTTGTGAGTTTCTTTTACAACTATTTCTTCGGGCTCAGCGGAACTCTTCTCCCACACTTCCTCCCGTGTGTCCGCCCTTGAGTTCTCCTCCTCTGTCTTGTGTTCTCTTTCATTATCTTTATCATAATTCATTTTATTACTTTCTGCATATTCTTCCTTGCATATGTTTTCCTTTATAAAATTATAAAGTCGTCGGTCTTGTGGCGTTTCTTCCAGTTGTTCTTCCTTAATGGAGACATCTGTGTGCAATGCAGTGTTTAGAGACATTCTGCTGTTATGCAATTTATTCTGTGGCAATACACTTTCTAATAGAACGAATGGATTTGGAAGAGCTCTGTATGTGTCTGGAGATGTCCTGTCTACCCGCAAGGCAGGGTTTAGGGATGCGCTGTTTATGTGCGGGTGACATTCCGGCCATGTTTCCTCTACAGGTTCTTCTTTAATAGACATTTCTTCTATTTTCTCGGGTTGGGTACCAGATGTGACATTGTGGCCCACAACGGGGGCCCTGCCTGTGTGTAGCGGGGGCCCCGGGGCCCCGCGGGCCCTGATGCTGCTCTCTAGGCGCCGGCTGCACTCCACACTGGAATGTTTGAATTTGCTGAAGGCGTCGAGGGCCCCCTCACACATGGAACAGATGCGCAGTGGAACACCCAACTTGATAATTGTCTGAAATGTAAAATCAATTCTCATATTATACTCACAAATTGTAGCAAGCAAGAAGCTTATTTTATTCTTGTATTTCGGATAGAGAAAGCTACATGGATATAGACATATAGAGTAAAATGCCAATCTTCTTGACTTCTCTTACGGTCTCACAGCCTACTTTGAGGTCCATATGAAAATTGAAAGTTGGTATCAATTTCTCGAAATCGGTATGAGAAATAAAAATTTGGAGTACTGCAGTGAATTCGTAGTAAAAAAGTGTTTGAATAATTTTCAAATTAATTTTTTTTTGTATTGAAATAAAGAAGTTATACATTTTTGATCATAGTCACCTATGCATTTTTGAGAAAAACAAAAACATATAAAATGACCCCCAAATGAGGCAACTTTTGTTTAATTTAACCGACTTTGGATCTCTTATAGATGCGTTTAATTGTACATCAATTTTTTTCTCTTTTTCCTGTATATTTCGGATATTCAAATCGCCTGTATGGAAAGAATATAGTCGATCAAACGACTTGTCGATTGTACGACATGATTATATTCTCTCGTAGCCTAACCTCACTTTTGCTACATTCAATAACAAATATACAAAGCATATGTTGTTGCGACCAATGCTAATATCTAATGGAAGTTATTAAATATTAAAAATTAAATTACTTGTCACTAGTAGGCAGTTGTCAAGAAAAAGACAACATAAGATAATATAATCAAAAATGTAATGATTTTTCGTTTAATATACTTTGTGTTTCCGAATTGTTATTTAATTGTGTGAATCAACCAGTATTAAAGAACCTTTGATAGTTATTTCGACGGGTAGTTGAACAAGTCTATCGCGTAACATATGTATAACTAGACTTACTATTTCAGGAATAAGATACTCCACTTCTGCTTTCCACAGGGACTCAGTGATAGTCCTTCGTGCACATAAATCACAAATCCATTATACTGTTTATATTTCACTGTTTGTGCGAACTATATATTTTAAACTTTGTAATAAAATTAATAGCGTGATGTAATACCACCAACAGGAAAACATAGTCTGGTGACTGAGACGTTACATGAAAGTAGTAATTAGTATTCTTTAACATTATATATTTATTTTGAATTGTTTGTAGGAAAGATAGAGAAGAAAAACGATAAAAATACCAGAAATTGAGCCTTATCAGGAGAAAGACGTGCAAAACAAAGAACATGATGTACATGTTTATATTTATGTACCTATCGAATAAAATCTATAACATTAAAAAAAAAAAATATACGGAAATTAAAGGTATTATGAATTTTTATTTTTATTTTTTATGGTGTATTTATATAAAAAATAAATAAATGTAATAACAAAGCAACGATTGCTTGCACTACTCTCCATCTGCTTTACAGATGCATACACATTTCTCCGAAGTGACACTTGTATTTAATGTTATTACGATTGATTCAAATTAGATATTTGAAGACACAGCCCTATTATTTCTATATAAAAATAAATTATTCCCTTTATTTGCCTTGTAATCGCATAAAATAATATGTACAGCTAAAAATAATTAAATAAGTATACTTAACAAGCAGATAACCGCAATTGTGAATCTTATTTTCCTTTTATAATATGCTTCTACTTCGACCATAGACCACATAGCATCATTTATCTGAAATTGCGATAAACAAATATGAATCGAATTAAAAATAACAAAATATCCTCAAAACAAAGAATCAAAATAACACTAGCACTTATGTAAAATACAATATTTTCCCTACAAGTCAGTCAGTAGTGCTGACATCTCTAGGAAGTGCCTCTCCCGGATAGACTCCGAAAGTATGACGTCAAAATTGAGTGGGAAATACAATAAACCAAACATATACAAATTTAACCCATCAAACATATATACACAATTAACAGCTTATGAAAGTTTCATGCCTTGAAACATAGATGGAACTAGCACACAAATTTCAAGTTCAGAGGCCTAAATTTAATAATTGAATTTTCACCAAATTTCAGACTATAAATCAGCCTTTTGTTATTAATATGGAAAATAGAAAAACAAAAATTATATGTTTGGTTCTGAAGAAAAGAATAATTACTGTAATAGTGATAATATTAGTAATGTACGAGCAGTGGATATAACGTTGTTCGGTATATACAATAAAGAAAATAGTATTTTAAGACGTCAATAATATTTTATACGAAAAACAAAAATAATATTTCAAAACGAAAGAAAATAATGTAATCACATTGGAAGCAGAATTCAAACAAAATATAAATAGAGAGAAAACTGTAATTAGGAAGAACTTAACAAAAGTAAATACATATTGATTTTAAGAATATTGTATGATAAAATAATTATGAATTTCAATTGTTCATTAATAATACGTACGTAAATATAGAGGTAAATAATATTAATAAAATGAAACACAAGAACTCAACAAAACTACAGTATATGTATTGTCGATCAAGCAACTTGTCGATTGTCTGACATAGTCATATCGGCTCTTAACCTAACCTCACTTATGCAACTGTTTAATAACATAAAAACAATACACAACGGAGATATGTAAAATTATTTCTTATTCACAATAAGTAAAGTTTAATTTCACTTACTATTTCAGGAATAAGATACTCCACTTCGGACACTATTCTGTCGTCCACAGGGACGCAGTGGTAGTCCTTAGTGCACATAAAACACAAATTCATTATACTATTTATATTTTACTATTTGTGCGAACTATATGTTTAAAACTTTGTAATAAAATTAATAGCGTGATGTAATACCACCAACAAGAAAATATACACTGATGTCAACACAGAACTATTAGAATAGGCGAATAAAGTTGCATCGCTGCGCTAGTAGCGGACATTCCACGAACTAGTCGTCAACATGTCACTGGAATATAGTAATAATGGAACGCTAACTTGTAGGCTTTTATGCAAGCGAGAAACGAGCCTGAGAGAGATATATGTCTAACACTTCTGCGCATGCGTATTATCCCCAAAGCCTCATGTCGTACAGTCTGGTCCAGAAGTGAATATTTTATAATTATCAAATATATTCACAAAATGTTATTTATTTGACAAATATTAATTATTATTGCATGATTTGCACTTTATTATTAATTTGTTGTTTGCGTGAAGTTCCAGTATCTTTACATAAGTAGTTTTTATTTTTTTTTATCTTTTTCTACGATCACTAATGTAACTAGTCATTATTGCACATCTTATAGGTTATGTAAGTGATAAGGTGGTTTTAATATAAAAATAACGTGAATACAATGAAATATGACAATAACTTTATTTTAACGTGACAAATATATTTATATTGACAATCATAACAATCTAACTGTTTTTCTTGCCTACTCCGACATATCAATTATTCTTGCCTACTCCGACATATCATTTATCCCCCTCCAAACAATTTAGTTTTCCATAGTATTTTGGGGGGATTCCCTTATTCTGTCTCGAAGATCGGCGGAGCGTTTGTTGATTATTTTTTGTTGGTGTATTTTGTCGAGAACCACTCTCTATCCATTCATAACAAGGCTGTCTGAAAGAAACTAAATTTTTTAATGACCATACCTTCCCATTTTCTAACCGGAAAGTATGGGTTCCGAGGCACTCGACGATTCTCAAAGGTTTTGAAAATGGTGATGCACCTTTTGGTACATGCGGAAAACGAACTCGAACCCAACTATTTTTTGTAAATACTGGCTGCTTAATTATTGTAGTTTTTGAAGTTTGTTCTTTTTGAATTGGTTCCTTCTTCTTTTCATTTTTATAATTTAAATGGTTCATATTTCTTCGTGGTTCAAAATTAGTTCTAATTTCTCGACCAAACATTAAATGAGCTGGTGATTTACCCTCCTCTGAAGGAGCTGTAGCACGAAAACTGAATAAAAGTTCAAAAATGCCGGAAGAGAAATCTTTTTTACTTGAATTAAATGTTTGAATTCCATATTTCAAATATCGGTTAAAAACTTCTACTAATCCATTTCTTTGAGGATCATAATTCGGTGTTCGCCAATGTAAAATATCTCGAGAATGAAGGAATTTTGAGAATTCTTCTGAAGTAAAATTCGTACCGTTGTCACTTACTACAATGTCAGGGTTTCCATATCTTGCGAATACATCATTTAACCATTTAATTATTATGGTAGAAGTTATTGAATGCGTAAGTAGAATTTCTGGAAATTTAGTATAATAGTCAATTATGACGACTATGAATCTTTGATTGTAAGGCGCTACTCCGAAAGGTCCAGTGACATCAATAGCTACCTTTGACCATGGTTTTTGAGGTACTTCGATTGGTATAGTATCCATCTTTTGGCGTTTGTGTGACTTTTCGCTATCTTGGCAAGGCTTGCAGAACTTGACGAATCGCTCTACATCTGAGTCTTGTCCAGACCACCAAAAAGATTTCCTTACTTGCCGTTTCATCCTTACGATTCCTGGATGTCCTTCATGAGCTGCATTCAGAATTTTGTTTCGCATTTTCACAGGTACTAGAATCCGATCATTACGGGTAATTACGCCATTGTCTATCGAAAATTCTTCACGCAAAGGATAGTATTTAGATAATTGTTGTGGGATTTTAGATTTAGAAGGCCAACCATTTTTTATGAATTTAAATAAATAATGACATACCTCATCTTCTTTTTGAAAACCACGTAATGAATAAAATGAAATATTTGTTGCGACCACTTCTCTGATATCCAAAATTGGATCAACGGGAGCATCATGTTTATTTTCAATAGGTGCTCTTGATAAGAAGTCAGCAATTACATTGTCTTTTCCTTTTTTATACTGTACCTTATAATCGAATGCTGGCAAACGGTCTAGCCACCTTATAAATTTTGCTGACTTTTTAGTGGATGTGCTCTTTGTAAGAAGTGTTTGTAATGCAGAATGATTCGAGCGAAGAATAAATTTTCTTCCTAGAAGAAATGAACTCCAATGCTCACATGCCCATACGCAAGCAAGCGCTTCTTTCTCTCCTACAGAATAGTTTCGCTCGGCTGAAGACAATGTATGGGAAGCATAGGCGATTGTTACTTCTTTGCCATGCTGAATTTGTGATAGGACAGCACCAATACCAACGTCAGAAGCATCCGTTGTGACGATAGTTGTTGCTTCTAAATCAAAAATAGACAAATTCACATCGTCTGCAATTTTCTCTTTCAGAATTTTAAATGCATTGGCTTCTAAACTTGTCCACCTGAATTTATTTTCTTTTCTTGTAAGGGCACGAAGAGGTTCGGCTTTTTCGGCCAATCCTTTTATGAAATTAGAATAATAGTTGACTGCGCCCAAAAATGACTGCACCTGCTTTAAATTTTTTGGTTCTGCCGCTTCGAGAATTGGCTTAACATTTTTTGGAGTAGGTTGAATTCCATTAGCAGAAATAATATGTCCCAAATATAGAATTGAATTTTTGCAAAATTCGCATTTGTCTTTATTCAACCGGAAATCATTTTCATCCAGCACTTTCAATACATCGTATAGAAAAGTATCATGTTCTTCTTTTGTCTTTCCATACACGATGATATCATCAATGTACATTTGAACATTCTTGCATTTTGATAATGTTTTTTCTACAGCTCGCTGAAAGACTGAAGCTGAGTCTGTAAGTCCCATTGGCAGACGATTATAAGCAAATAAGCCGGCTGGTGTAATAGTTGTTGTCAATAATCTTGATTTTTCATGTAACTCAATATGGAAGTAAGCTTGTCTAAGATCCAATTTAGAAAAATATTCAGCTCCTCGTAATTGTAGAAATATGTCAGTAACATTTGGAATTGGATGTCTTTCAGAAATGACATATTTGTTCAATGCAATGAGACCTGTCGTCAGGCCGTCACTTTTTGGAACTGTGACTAACCCATGTATCCACTCACTTTTTTCAACTGGGCTCCAAATGCCTTCTTTAACCATTTTCTTACATTCGTTGATGGCTTGTTCACGTCGTGAATATGGAATTGATCGAAGTTTACAGGTGACTGGCACTGCATTTGGTTTCAATGAAATTTCATGCTTGAAAAGTTTAAATGTTCCCATTGTATCACTGGTAAGATTATGGAATTTTGAAATATATGAATCATTTTCATTTAATGCACCAACTTTAAGATTTCTTCCATAAATTGTTAATTCTAAAGCATAAATGACATTAATACCAATTATTGGTGATAAATCATTTGTAGTGACATATAATTCAATTTCTGTAGTTTTTTCACCAATTTCTATTTTCGTTTTGAATTTTCCAAGTATTTTTGTAACATTAGAACCATCAAAATTTCGAATAGATGCGTTAGTTGGTATTAACGACATGTTAAATTTTGCTTGTTGAAAAATAGACTTCGTGATCGTAGATACATCGGAACCAGTGTCTACGTAGGCCATATATTTGTAGTTTGATGCAGAATACGGTAAATTAACTTCAATTCGTAAGCGATGTAGATTTTGTTTTATGCAATTGACTTGTAAGGAATTAACTTTATGGCTATTCTTGCAATTTTTTGAGTTACAAACAGAAGAGAAATGATCTATCTTTCCACAAATTTTACAGAATTTACCTTTAGCAGGACATTTTTCTGAACGAATAACATGATTATTTTTACCACACCCAAAACAAACCACTTTCTTATTTGGTAAGTTCGATTTTGTATAATTTTGACCTTTGTTTTTAAATGGACCTTTATTTGAAGACGATATCTGTGCGACAACAGAATCGCTCATTTTTGCTTGCTGAATTGCAGCAGAATTCTTATTTGCAGCCTCATCATTGAGCATTATATTGACAAAAATGTCGAAATTAACATTTACTTCAGCAAGTAATTTTTGTTGAGTACTTTTGGAGTAACATCCAATTACTAATTGCTCAGCTAATAATTTCTTTTCCAATTCATTGTCACCATAAGCACGTAGACTTATCAATTTTCGCAATTCTGTCACATATGCAGTTACGGTTTCATCTGAATGTTGCATTCTGGTACGAAAGTCAAAAGCAGCTCGAACTTGGTTTATTTTCGGACGGAAAAGGTTTTCTAATTCTTTCAGGAACACTTCGTGTGTCAAGGTACCACGTTGTAAGTAAAAGGAATATGCCGATGCTATTCGACGTCCTTCAACACCTAAGAATTGGCAAAGATATAGATTTTTTGTTTTGTCATCCAATTTATGACTATCTGTTGCGATACGGTCCATTAAAAAGAAGAAATCCTTCACGGTAGTGTACCATGCAGGCCAAGGTACTGGGGAATCTCCAGGCGTTGGTAAAAAGTCATCAGGGGAAAGAATTTTTTATCCCATCCTCGTCGCCAAAATGATAAGGTGGTTTTAATATGAAAATAACGTGAATATAATGCAGTATGAGAATAACTTTATTTTAACGTGACAAATATATTTACATTGACAATCATAATAATATAATTGTTTTCCTTGCCTACTCCGACATATCATTTATAAATTGTAATTATGCAGACCAGTAGAATATTTAAAAATTTTTTCGTCAAAAGTTATAAAAGTGACATCTTCTGTGACGTGACTGACAAGGTTGAAGTTTAATTTCTTCGCCGCCGTAATATAATTTTTTACTCTAGCCGCCGTTTAATTTCTTCGCCGCCGTATGTAGAATCAGCCAATAAGAAGTAACTTCTACAATAGAAATCTGTAATATCGCCCTAAATGTCACTATAAAATCTAGATAACCTAAAAATAAATTTACTAAAAATTATGAATAACAGACAGGTAACCTATATATTAAACGTCAAGTAGTAATTTTTTTTTAATTTCTACGTTTGAAGAAAAAATAAAATGTGTTATTCAGAGTAAAAGTGTCTTTGTGTGCCTCGCATGCAATAGGGTGGTTACACATTTTTTAAAAATTATTTTATTAGAAAGAGTTTGTATTTTAAACACAGGAAATAAAGAAAAAAAAATTTTTTTCGTTATAGTTTTTGAAATATTAGAGAAAAAATAATCGCTCCAAAATTTCTTGCTCATATCTACCCCCCACTCCAATGACGTCAATGATCATGGTTTCTAAACTGTGCGTGTTCGCCAACCAGTGAAGCTGTTTACTTATTGGTGCACTGCGACACCATGACCAATGACATCAGTAAATAGTGGGGGACACTTTAAGTCACGTGATTTAATTGAAAATTTACACATTTTTCAATAATTAATAACTCTTAATTTATAGGGATTATTACCATTTTGTTTTCACAAGTAATGTTTAAATAGATAAATGTATTCATATATAATATAGATTTCCGAATTCAAATTTCTTGCGACCACCCTATTGTCTGACTCGCTTCGCTCGTCGTTCAAACTTCCTTACTCGCCACACAAAGTATCACTTTTACTCTTAATAACACAATATATTATTATGTTTAATAATAAGGTATATTGTGAAAAAATGGAATTTAGAGGTATTATTTTAGGAAAAATGGTTTTTAAGTAAAGTACTACTTCCAATTGTAGTCAAAATCTATATGTTCATCGTACACATACATCACTGTAAAAATAGTAACATCGTATTCTAGAGACCTTAAGTTCACATTCTAGATATTTGACTGAAAACAATATCTCCCTTATCTATACAGGGTGTTTACGGTCTTTTTATTTTATTTTTAATGGGTGATAATAGAGGTCAAAAGAAGGCGAAAAACATTAAAACACCTTAATAAAATATTTATAATAAAAGAGA
This sequence comes from Stenolophus ochropezus, assembly GCA_035578165.1. Lineage (NCBI taxonomy): Eukaryota > Metazoa > Arthropoda > Insecta > Coleoptera > Carabidae > Stenolophus > Stenolophus ochropezus. The sequence continues at coordinate 6,298,005 of JAQOWZ010000012.1, forward strand.
TATGAATTTTTTTAGTTTTTATAAAGGGGAGGTAAATTAATGTTGAAAAAAGTTCATATGCGTATTATGGCAATTGTTTATGCCATTACGAGTAAACATAGCTTCGTTAGTCGCCAACACACTGAATGAAAAATTAGGGTTACGCGCTGAGGATGATCTTGAGGTTGTAAAGCTTGTACTCGCTGTACATGAAACGGATGTAGTTGATACTCGCGTAGGGTTCGCCATACAATGCGATTTAAGACACTTATTTGCCGAGCAATTTGTTGTGTACTGGTTGAAGGATTTTCGTCAACGAGGTATAAAATTTGTACATCCGCATCTGAAATTCGTCGGAACCGACCAGGACCGATCACGCCCTTGATTATTTCGCAGATCACCATTATCTCGAGCACGTATTATTAAATTAGTGAAGTGTTGAGGTATAGGACATTGCCTATTTGGAAATTGCTCTCTGTAAAGACGACTTGCTGCAGTTGAATTTTGATGGAGGTCCCCATAAATGTCAACTAATTCTGTTTTAGAATACCGATGGTACATTGTTCAATTTTTACAAAATTAATAACAGTAATCACATAGAAACAGACGTTGCACAATTAAATTGTAATAAACTTCAACTGAGAGATATACAAATTAAAAAACAAAAGAGAGAAATTTGTCATTGCATAGGTTACTACAACTTTTTTCAACATTAATTTACCTCCCCGTTATAAAAACTAAAAAAAATCATATCTCTTTTATTATAAATATTTTATTAAGGTGTTTTAATGTTTTTCGCCTTCTTTTGACCTGTAGTAGCACCCATTAAAAATAAAATAAAAAGACCGTAAACACCCTGTATATTGAGAGGCGGAAGGTAAAAACATTGTATACAGTAAGATAAGAAATGATAAAATAAGATAATATAACGTTAATGTTAACTTTCGAGATAAAATGTACTATTCCAGAAATAACAGTTTGTAGCTCCCCCAAAAAAAATGTATTGACTTACGGCTGGTTTTTTCACCACTGGTTAAACAGCCGGTTAGCTTAAACGTCGGTTAAAAGAAAAGTATCGCCTGAAAGTATTAAATAGCGTATATTTTACACAACTTACGTCAGTTTTTCAATGCGATATGTTTCTATTAATCGACATTTAAGTTAACTCGCACTTTAGCCAGAGGTGAAAAATTGGCCCTTACAATTTTATTGTTATTCTTTATTTTGAGATTTTTTTTTCAATATCTCAAAAGCTCAAGTTTGTACCGTTAAGTCTCTTAATTTTTTATCAAATAAAAACTATGAGAGTCTCTTGAAAATAATAAAAATGGGAATAATAGTTAATTATTAAAAGTAGAAACTTTATTTGAATCACTATACTAAACGATTAGATTCACTATCTATAGATTCATCACGAGCATCGAGTAACTTTTGTAAAGGCCTACAGCCTGAACCATGCAAGTGATTGTTATAATTTTTTTTTTAATATGTGGGGGCTAATGAGATCTGGTGCCTTTTGGGTGTCTCATATTTTTACTGTTAGTAGTTTTCGTGTAAAAAATTAAAACTGTGCACAAATGCTGCCTTGAAACAATAGATCCCAGAGGCCATGTCTATATTTAAGAAGAATCACGCCGTCATCCGTCACTTTTGACAATTTGTCTGTGAACTTTAAATGATTATATCTTTTAATAGAACATTGATATTAAAGATTTAAAAACAGTATCATGAATAATAGTCCTGAGCAAAGGTTTTACCAATATTTTAAGTTTATAACGCAACACATTTAATTATTTTAAATTTTGACGTTTCGAATTACATAAGTCAATGTTGCCAAATGTGTGATGAAGTAACTTTGACAAGTGTAAAGTACGAATATTGAAGTACAATAATTTTGAAAATAGACAAAGATATTATTAACTGATCTATGTATTCGTACTTTATAATATTGAGCAAAATATTTATTATTATTGTAGAAATTGTATATGGCACAATTAAAATTTTCTGACATTTAACGTTTGTTATAATTGGTTATAACATAAATTTATACTAGAAATTTTGCAACTTGATACAAATACTCAGAACATATGTTGGTTTGTACTTATTATTTATTATTGAAATAAATATAAAATGATATATGTATGTTTTAGAAATGTAGAGAAAGATATAAAAAGGAAAAAAATATACAAAAGATTGGAAATAAGCAGTTCTAAAGAATATGAAAGACGAAAGAGTACAATTTATTATTCCTGCAAAAGCAGAAACATTATTTTTCAGAAAATAATTCAATTAATTGACATTCTGTTCTTTATATACTAGAGAGTTGTAGGAATAATTCAAATAACGCGCATTTTTTGAGCAGGTGTTCTTCTTTTGATTCATATGCGTTTCAACCCTCTATTTTATTAAGTGAACGACAAGTTCGAAGAAATTAAATCATTTGTCAAAACATGTTATGTGTCAGACCTTCATAATTTACTTAAAAGTCTTGCCAGCACATTGTTGTTTATTGTATTTGCAAAATGACAAGTACACCTATAATTGTAAGCCGGAATATACTTTGCAAACGTATTAGAAATAGTAAGTTACAAATAAATTCCTATTATATTGAATAACAAGTTATTTATTATAGGTGTTTTGTAGTACTGTCCTGAGTACTGTACTTCATTTTAAATTAGACAGGCGATAAAAAATTAAATAATGATAATAAAAAAGTACATGATATCATTAGAAGATTTTGACTTAAAATCAACAATTAAGTGGGATAACTGACTATCGGAAATTTTAAATTCTGAGCTAAAATCGTTCACAATACTAGACAAACAATACCTGGTATTAATTTCCTGCAATCTGTTAACAAAACCTGTAAGTAGCAGAAGATATGTTTTAACTCCGAATGAATGTATGTACATCACAGATTGTGTTGTCCTAAAACATCTTTATTATGAAAAAAATAATACAAGCTGGAGGGGATGTACTATTTTTATTTTTATTAAAAAATAATTACAATCAAACGAACGAAGTAGAATTTAAAATAAATTCAATAAAATACGTTTTATGATAAATATGTTTTTAATGCAGGATTGGTTTATCGACTGGTTGTTAATATGAAGAAAGTCTTTATTGGAGTTGCAATACAGTAACTGCAATAAATACCTTCCTCTAATGTTTTTTTTTAATTTGTAATTTTCATTTTACAGCTATGAATGTGAAAAATAATAATAATGTAGGTACACTGAACAATAGTTGCAGTTTATTTTAACAAAAATACAATATGAATGATTATACACAAATTTTGAATATATTTCATGTAAGTATACATTTTAGTGCAATTAATCTCTACCAATACGTTGTATTTTATTAACAGTTATTATGTTATTACGTTATTAGTATGAATCAGTGAAGAAGTTCATGTTGCAACCTTTTGAAAACGGTTACATTTGGAATATAAGCACTAATGCCAGAGTATCAGTTTTCGCTCAAAAGTTCGCCCTTATCTTATGATCAATTAGAATGGAAGTTAAAGATACGAACAACAAACCTTGCATCTGTGACGCTAAAAGTAAGTATTATAATTATTTCGTTATTGTATATAACACGTTCATTTCGTTTTAAAGGAAAATTCTCATTTAAATTAAAAGTATATTTGTGTTATAACATTATGAATAAATTATTATTTAAAATTTATTATTTTCGAATTTTTAATAATTTAATTTTTGTATTTATCGGTATGTACGGTGTCGGTATTAATAATTTCACATTTACCGACATTTCGGAAATACTAATTTGAGATCAGGGACACCATAGAAAACAAAATTTGTTTATCAAGAATATTGCTTCTTCACCTGTGTGTAGAGTAATTTCATTTATTGTGCTTTGTTACAATATATTTATATTGCGAATTAATATTCATTATCTTTGAGCAGAGCTGCAGTAGTCACAATAAAATAAATCCCGTTTAGTGTGCCGCTAAATTCAAATCTAAGGTGAGAAATATTTTTATTCTGAGAATTTTAAAATGTTGCAGACGTTTCTGTTTATTGTTATATATAATTAGAAATCTATGAATGTATTTTTTGTGAAAAATCTTTAAAATATACAGGCTGTTCCATTTAAGCGTGCCACCATTGCTATCTCAAAAACTATAAGAACTACCAGGTTGGTTAACTTAGCAAGGAATCACCATTTTACGACTCTATTAACATAAGCCAAACAAATATTTTTTTAAACCAATGGTTCTCAAGATATGGAGTGGTTTTTTTTGCCTATTATGTTGTTCTTGTAAAATGGTGGTTCTCGCTAATTTAAACAACCTCGTAGCTCTTATAGTTCTCGAGATAGCAATGGTGGCACACTTAACTGGAACACCCTATATTTACCGAAAACAACATTTTTATTTAAATTTTATTTATTTACAAATAAAACACACAATGTAAACTATCCGCAAATTTATTGTAGTCCAACCATGATACCATGTTTTAAATACATCCACTATTAAATTATAAACATATTTTTATATGAATATGCATTTAATTAATAATTAACGCGAAATATATCATTATCTTACAAACTACACATAAGAGCACAACAGATGACAGTTGTTTAAATTGCGCGGTTATAGTTTGTTCACTACATGGACAATCTCAAATATATAATTATATTTCACGTTGTGTAATTGCCGCTCGATTATGACGAGAGCAGTTTCACGGCCTAGACATTGTACATAGTTTGCAGTATTTAGTAATTTAGCAATCTAATAATACAAATACACATTTATTTCGTATTAATTTTTTATAATGCTATGCATATATTTTAAATATTAATTTTACTGTAGGTTTACAACTTGACTGCAGCAGAGTAAGAGAAAGAGTGCAAGATTCCATTATCCTAACAGAAAAGAACCTGATCGACTTATAATCGAAGGCCTGACGTAATTATTGGTAATTATAAATATTGAAAAGAACAACGCACTCAAAAATTGTAAGTTTTGTATAATTTGTAAGTAAATAACAAAATGCCAAGTAAAGATAGAATTAACCGTCTTAAGCGCAAGCAAAACAACGAGCAAAATGCGGCAAAAAATAATAAAAATGATAATACGGGAAATATAGAAGAAAACTTTATTAATAGTCAGGTTCAATCAGGTTGTAGGAGTATATCTGTCATTTCAGTAGCGGACAATAATATCAATAATGTCCATACAAGTAATCAAACGAGTAATATAGGAATTAGGACAGTAAATTATCAGATTCAATTAATAGACCAGGATATTAACACGTTACTAAATCCTGCAGGGTACTTAGAAGACGTACACATAGACTTTTTCTTTTCTTTAGTCCGTTCTATGACTGAGTTCAACCCTCAGCCTACAGTATATGTAAATGCGCCGGACCGTATCATTCCAGTTCAACAAGGAACCAAACACTTACAAATTTTATTCGTGCCAGGTGCAAATATTGATAGCATTGGTCATTGGTTCACAGCGTACTATGACGGTTCAGAGATAATAATTTATGATAGCATGAATTCTCAATGTTTAAATCAGAATGCAAGTTTATATTTAGAAAGATTGTTTCCTTATAGACCAACAGTTAGATTTGTCCGAGTTCAACAGCAGACAAATACTTATGATTGCGGGTTGTTTGCCATTGCATTTTTTACGAGTATAATTTTTAATCGTAATCCAGAAAACGAAAATTATGATATCAATAGGCTTAGAACACATACTTTAAATATATTTCAAACACGTAATTTAACAGTATTTCCGGTAACTCGACAACAAAAATTAAGGGAAAATTATTTAAAACGCAAAGAGAATGAAACAGACGAAGAACGGTCTAAACGTCTAAAATTAAATACAGAAAATAAATTAAAAATTTTAGCTAATGAAACACTAGATCAACAAACAAATAGGTTAAATAAATTAAAATTTAATTTCAAAGAATACATTAAAAATGAAACACCTGAACTAAAAACAAATCGTTTAAATAGGTTAAAAGATAATTTTAAAAAAGTAGTTGAAACAGAAACACCGGAACAGAAAGAAGAGCGTTTGTTAAAAAATAATGTAATAAATAAAAATAAAATAAAGACACGCAAAAATAAAGTTAATGATAAAGTTAGATTAGCTAGCAAAGGTATAGGAATGCAAATTGAACCGCATTCGTTGGGTCCAATGTCTGCACTGTGCACTTACTGTTCATCCAAAAACTTCGCGTATGAGAAGCCCTCGGACGGCAAATTCACACACTGCTGCCGTAAAGGCAAGTTAAACGCAGATCAATTAGGCGAGTGTCCGGAATACATAAAAAGTCTAATGATCAATAATAACGCGGACAGTAGAAATTTTAAAGATAATATTAGACAGTACAATAGTGCGTTAGCTTTTGCTTCCTTTGGGGCTAAAATTTCAATGCCTCCGGGCAGAGGACCATATTGTTTCCGAATACATGGTCAAATTTATCATGATTCAGCCAGTTCCTTATATCCAACTAATAATAATGTTGAAAAATATGCGCAGTTATACATTATAAATTCTGCGGAAGCGTTAGAGAAAAGAATGAATGTAGAATACAATAAACAGTGTAAACCAAATATAATGGGGCAGTTAGATGATATTATTAGAGAAATTAATCCGTATTCTCAAGCGTACATGATGTTAAAAGAAGTAGAGCAAAGAGAAATAGCTAGGGCAAATATTAATAATCAGTCAGTGCCAGAAATTAATTTGTGGATAGTTAGTGACAGACGAAAAGATAAGCGTAGGTATAATGTACCAACATGTAATGAAGTGGCCGTAGTTTTTACATCAAATGACGGAGAGCCACCAATAGATAGAGACATTTGTGTTCACCCAAGAGCAGGCGGTTCTGTTAGAATTAATCAATTCAGCGAAAACTGCGACCCCATGACATATCCCATACTTTTTCCTCGCGGTGAATGTGGCTGGAACATGAACCTAAAGCATGCCGACGGTATTAAAAAACAAAGCATGCTACAATTTTACATGAATAGATTAGCAATTAGAGATACATTTAATCCGTGTTTAGAAGCCGGAAAGCTAACTCAGCAGTACATTGTAGATGCATATGTGAAAGTCGAGGCTGAAAGATTGACTTATATTAGATTAAATCAGCCTACCCTCAGAGTAGAGCTGTATAATGGGTTAATGGACCATGTAAATAATTTAGCAGATAATGAGGGCGGTAAGGCGGGCACAATGGTTATTCTACCATCCACATTCCAAGGTGGCAGTCGTTTTATGTTAAAAATGTATCAGAACGCTATGTCAATTGTTAGAGAATTCGGCCGACCTGATTTGTTCATAACAGTAACGTGTAATCCAAAATGGCCAGAAATAGTTGAACAGTTACGCGAAGGTCAAAGTTCTGCAGATCGGCCAGATATAGTAGCGCGAGTTTTCAACGGCAAAATTAAAAGTATGATGAATGAAATTCTTCACGATGATATTTTTGGAAAAGTCGTAGCCTTTATTTTTGTAATAGAATTCCAAAAACGTGGGTTACCACATATGCATTTGTTGTTGACATTAGATAGCGAAAGTAAAATCCGTAACAAAGATGAAATAGACGAAATTGTAAGCGCCGAAATTCCAGATGAAGACGACGAACCAGAGTTGTATCAATTAGTTCGAACGCACATGATCCACGGTCCCTGCGGTATATTAAATAAATATTCACCTTGCATGAATGAAAATAAATGCACAAAAAGATACCCTAAAGAATTTCGAAACGAAACACACGAAAATATTAACGGTTATCCTCTTTACAAAAGGCCAGATAATAATGCAAAGATATATATTCTCTGGAAAAACGGTTTAGTAAAATATACAGTAGATAACAGATGGATAGTACCTTACAATCCATATTTGCTAAAAAAGTATAAAGCTCATATTAATATTGAAATATGCTCTTCGGTTAAAAGTGTTAAATATATTTGCGATTATCTGTGTAAGGGTCATGACTGCGCAAGTATTAAATTAGGTCAACCAGATAAAGATAAAGTAATTCAATGGGATGAAATCAACGGTTATTTAGATGCGAGGTATGTTTCTGCTCCAGAATGTTGTTGGAGGCTACTGGAATATCCCTTACACGATAAATCACATACAATATTTGAGTTAGCTGTTCATTTGAAATACCAACAGGCGGTATTTTTCGTTAATGGTCAAGAGAAAAAAGCAGTAGAACGGGCAGCGAAAAAAAATACAACTTTAACTGCGTGGTTTATTCTAAATAGCACAGATGTAAATGCTCGGCAGTATGTTTATATGCAAATTCCAAAATATTATGTATTTGTTAATAACGCTTGGAAGGCTAGGCAACGCGAGTCAAAACCACCAATAGGCCGAATGATTTCCGTCAGTCCCAGAGATATAGAAAGGTTCCATCTACGTTTAATATTAGTACACGCGAAAGGGGCTACAAGTTTCGAAGACTTGCGTACCGTAGATGGTAAGTTGTATAACACATACCAAGAAGCTGCCCGCGCATTAGGTCTTTTAGCAAATGATAAAGAATGCGAAAATTGTTTAGGTGAGGCAGTGATAAATAAATTTCCGAGACAATTAAGAGAATTATTTGCATATTTAATTTGTTTCCACAAGTCCGCCAATGCCGTAGCTTTGTGGGAAAAATTTAAAGAGTATTTGATAGAGGATTATTTATTGCACAATTCCGAAAAAGTAGCGCAAAATAAATGTTTAAGAAAAATTCAAGAAATATTAGAAATACATAGATTCACATTAAGCGATTTCGGTTTACCGCTGCCAGATGACGTAGATGAAAATGAAAACGATTTGATTGATACTGCAGCAGAGAAATTAGAGGGAGAACAAAATGTAGCGTTGTTTAATAATGATCAAAGAGAAATTTTAGATTTAATTTTAAATGCCGTATCAGATAGTAATAGCAAAAATAGATATTTCTTTGTAGACGGTCCTGGTGGTACAGGAAAGACATTTTTATATAATACCCTCATCAGTATTTTAAGAGGTCAAAATATTAAGGTAATAGCCGTGGCGTGGACAGGAATAGCGGCTACTTTATTAAAAGGTGGACAAACTGTACATTCGGTTTTCAAGTTACCAGTACCTGTAAATGACGGCTGCGTATGTAAAGTTAAAGCGAATAGTAATGCAGGCAAACTAATAAAAGATACAAGTGTAATCATCTGTGACGAAGTAACAATGATACCGAAACACGCGTTAAATGCAATAGATTTACTTTTAAAAGATTTAATGAACAATACGGTACCATTTGGCGGGAAAGTTATAGTATTAGGTGGTGATTTCAGACAATGTTTACCGGTAGTAAATTATACAAATCATCGTACCACAATAATAGAAACTTGTGTAATAACAAGTCACTTATGGCAACTCTTTCAAAAATTTTCTTTAAAACAAAACATGCGTGTAAATAGGGACGAAAAAGATTTTTCTGAGTATTTACTAAAAATCGGCAATGGTTTAACTGAAGTTGTCAAAATTCCTGCACACTGTGTATCACAAACGTCATTAGCTAATGATATATTTGGAGATAATGATATAGAGCCAAATAATATACACAAATTTACAGACCGCGCCATTTTAGCACCAACAAATGACGATACAATGGTAATAAACGAACAAGTATTAAATAAAATCGTAGGACAATCAAAAATATATTACAGTGCTGATTTTTGTGAAGGCGATGATAAAAATAAAATTAGTTATCCAACCGAATTATTAAATGCGTTAACACCAACCGGAATGCCCCCTCACAAATTAACGTTAAAAGTGGGGGCAATAGTAATGTTACTAAGAAACATGAATCCGAAACGTGGGCTATGTAACGGTACAAGATTTATTATAAAAGATATGAAAACTAATTACCTTGATGTAGAAGTATTAACCGGGCAAAGTGCAGGTACCCGACTCTATCTACCAAGATTTGATTTAATTACCGATACAAATTTACCATTCAGTTTAAAACGTCGCCAATTTCCAATTCGATTAGCATTTTCAATGACAATTAATAAATCACAAGGTCAAACGTTTAATTTTGTTGGAATTAATTTAGAAAATCCAGTTTTCACTCATGGCCAATTATATGTTGCAATGTCGAGAGTACGGTCATCTAAAAACTTAAAAATTAAATTACCAGAATCAAATATTAACGAAAATTCTAAAGAAGGAATAACGACGAATGTGGTATTTAAAGAAATTTTAAACTAAACAAGATATTAAAATCATAATGAAATAATTTCAATTAAATTTTAATCAATAAAAAAATTATATAACATTATTATATGAAGTACATATTTGTAAACATTATTTCAAAATTTAAAAACATTATATAGAGGATTTCATAAACAAATTTTCAAAAAATTTAAGTTAAAGTGCAAGTATTAAACCAATCTTTTCACATGATGAACATTATGCAGTATCTTAGCCAGGTTATTAAAAACCTTAAAGATAAAATTATCAGATTCAAATATTAAAAATAAAGATTTGAATTGTGAACAAATGGAGTATTTAGAAAAAAAATTAAATTGAACAAGTAGATATCATGATAAAAAATTGGTATATTTACAATGTCATAGTCATTTCGTAACTTATTGCAAAATTATGAATAAAATATCAATAATACATAAATTTCATTATAATTAATTTTAAAACTATATAAGAAAAAATATTTAATATTTGAAGTCAAAGACATTGAAATAAAATTTACTGAAACTAAATAAATCTAGCAAATACATATAAAAATATATAAAAAATTGCAATCCATTTAATAATTAATGAATGAACGTAAAATTTAAAAACATTTAATATACAGAAGTATATAATAAATGATAACAGACAACCAGGCCATTCTACCATTGTATCTCAAAATTCATGCAACAGAATACTAATTTGTACTTATGTTTTTGGCATTATACTACAAAACCGCCAAGTATGGTAAAAATTTCAAGAACCATTTGGGGTTTTAATGTGTTATGTTCCATGTCATTGTGACTGTTGCATGAATTTGAAAAATAAGGTTTTGATATTCATAAAACTATAAAAGTACAAATATTATCTACAATTTATTTAAACATACATTTTTTGGTAAAAATACCTTTTTATTTTTAATTACTTTGGTAGATGGCAAAACAATGGCTTGGACATAATGCATTAAAACCCAATACCAGTGGTATTTAAATTTTTGCTGTACTTTGATTTAGTATTATAGCCCGTGATTAAATAAATAAATATAAGAGAAATTAAATACATTAAAAAATAAACTTTATCAAAATTATTCGCCACATAATGGCTGGTTGAAATTAGGCATATGAAGCTCATTAAAACCTTAAATTTTTAAATTTAAAATTTTTAGAATATCGGAAAAACATGTAATATTATAAAAAGGATTATTGATGGTGTATATGAAATATAAAATAAAAATATAAGAAAGCAATAATAATAAATTTAAAATATAAAATAAAAGCATGTTGAAGCAATAATTATGATTTAAAAATGTGATTTAGAAATACTTAATAATATAAAAAGGAATAAGAAAGAATTTAAAATATAAACAATAAAAAATGTAAAATTTGATTTGATAAATAATATATGCAATATATTTAATAAATGTAATTGATATAAGTATTAAATATTATTCCAACATGAAAAGTGGTTCGTAAAATATTGTAAAAGGTAATAAAAAAGAACTTAAGTCTGATAATACCATTGCTCCTTTTACAAATTTTACGGACCTTGCCAAATTGAAAATACAATAAAAAGAATTATAAAAGGCAATTATAAATAAAACTATTCTTTACATAAAAGTTAATAAAATAATATTAACAATGAAAAACATAAATAAAATAAATAGTATAAAGCAATGGTTAAGTATTAGAAAAATTTTCTATAGCGTCTACATCCTGGTATATTGTATGTTTTACCAATATTTTCAATAATATACATTAAAAAAATTATTTAATGATAAAAGGGTCCCTACATTTAATAGTTAAATGAAAACCTATTTTATATGTAAGTATAAAAAAATAATTTTAATTTTTTACATTAAAATACAATTATAATAAAATTATATTTAAATGCATATTTTACCTTTTACTACTACTAAAAGATTGGTTAAGCAACTTTTTTATTTTAATATAATACAACAGTCATTAGTTAACATTAACATTTTTCATTGTCAATAAAAAATGTAATAGCGCTTAAACAATACTGCTGTCAATAATTTTTAATTAATACCATCAAAAAATAAAGACGTTATACGAAAACTATCTAATACCAGGCTTAAGTTAAAACATGTTGCGTCTCTCTATAATATGTATTAGAAATGTGACGTTAAACAAAAGTATATAATAAATCGCAACATGTGGGCAGGCCAGTCTACCATTGTACCTCAAAATTCATGCAACAGAATATAAATACACATTTTTTTGGCAATATACTACATACTACTACAAAACCGCAAAGTATGGTAAAAATTCCATCTACTGCTGGTGGGTTTTGAAGTATTATGTAAGCAAGTCATTGTCACTGTTGTATGATTTTGAGTAACAATATTTTCATTTTTTAAAAACTACAAAAGTACAAATATTAACTGCAATTTTTTTGGTAAGAGTACATTCAATTTATATTTTTTGTTTTAAATTACATTTTTATGTACATAATGTGTACCATATTATCTATAATTCCTTGGTAGACTTGGCAAGACAATGACTTGTTACATAATACTTTAAAACCCTATACCAGTGGTATTTGGGATTTTTGCTGTACTTTGCTTCAATATTATAATAGCCCGTGGTTAAAAAAAATTAAAACAATAAATAAGAAAAAATAAGCTTCATAATAATTACTCGTCACAAACCGGCTGGTGGGTATGAAGCTAATGAAGCATATTACAACATTATAATAAAAAAAAACCACAAAGCGATCAATAAAAGAAAAATAAGAGAGTAATAAATCGCAAAAGTATGAATGTTTGTGTGAATGTTTATATGAACTCGAGTTGCCAGGTTATCAAAATTTGTTTTTTATTTTATATGAAAGATTCTACAAGTTTAACAATAATAACTGCAGTTAGTAAAGAAATCGTATTCTTTTAATATTTTGTTGAGTTGAGTAAAATATTTCTATAAATTATCTAAAATGTAAATGAAATTTTTATTAATATTATTATACATTCATATTTTTAAATTATTTAACTTATTTGTATTAAAAATTATCTGGCAACTCAAATAATTTCTAATAAAAATTAAAATATAATGTCAGAAAACTTTTTCAAAATTATATATTTCTTAAAAAAAATGTAGAATGATTTGATAAACTTTTGTAACTAATTAAAAGTTAAATTCATACTATATAATAAAGATACACAAATACCAAAAATCTTCATGATTCACAACAATGTGAAATGGTATGTTTTTCTTATGTTCTAAAAAATATCATTTGTGAATTTTATATTTATAGATATTGGAAACTGAAGTATACATTGCATTGTTCCTGTGAAGTACATCGAAGATTTTAAATACGAGTTATATCCTTATTTGGACTATTGCAATTAATATAGAAGTTCTTTCATCTGAGGCGAAACTTTTTTTATAAAAAAGTGTTCAATGTTTACATATTTTTTATTAATTAGTAATATTTCCTTCTAAATACAGAACAATGGATCAAATCCTGAGATGGAAATTTCCTTCATTCAATATTACAAGAAAAGGATTAAATTTCAATGGAAGCATATGGACTATTAGTCCAAATCAAATATATACTACGTTGATGTTAAACAATATTTGGAAAATGAATCCATTTTAAAACGAAGGCATCATTTGAATAAAAATTATCTTCCTTTATTATATAAGTTTTCATTGTTTATAGGGTAGCAGTTTCACAAAAAATATATTTTTGGAAAACTTGTCAAGAATAACCTCCTTTGGAAAGCGATATTGAATATTTTGGAACTTAAAATGGAAACCACTCTATTCGCTGACGATTCTGCTACCATCGGAAAAACTATATTATTATTGACGAAGTTGTACAAGAATGGTAAATACATTTATATTTAAAGAAAAAAATATATTAATTAATTACTATTTTTTATTTAACAGAACACATATCTGTTTGATGACTGGAGGAAAATTTCGTCGTATTTTCAGAAAGTAAACATTTAAATTACTACATGAAATGAAAGAAACATTCTTCAAATTTTGCGTAACAAATTCTACGAGAAAACTTTACAATGTCCAAATAAAGTAAGTCAAAATTCATATTAACATTCTCTGTGGCCTTGATATACAGTATGTCATCGGATCGAGTTAGAAAGAAGGAAAACATTTTTATTTTTTATTTTACGAGAAACATGTATTCTTAATAAAAGATTTTACATGTTTCAATACTGACAATTCAGTTTTAACCTTTTCAAATTTTCTTTTAGTCTCTGACAAAAGTCGAACATAGTTCGACTTAGAATTTTTCTAATTGTAAGCCCCAAAAAACAAGTTTGCGTTATCATAGAAATTATTGTTAACATGACTTTAACTTTAGTTTCATAAATTTAACAACAAAAATAATATAAACAGTAACTATTCTACTCAATCGATTCACGGTTTGTTGAGCGCACAATTGTAGTCTTCGATGCAATTATTTAACTTCTTTGAATTTCTTCCGCAGAGTTAAAGACGTCACAGCATCTCTAATTCTCTCCTTTAAATTCTCTACATTCGGTCGAAGATAATTTGCATAAACTATTTGTTTCCAACGGCCCCAAAGATAAACATGAGACCGATTGCCATAGCATTGAATTAGGTAAAATCGTTGTTTTTTGACAACATTTTTAACGATTACAACAGATTTTCCTAATTGACAGTCAATGAAATTAAATAAATAATTCCAGTTATTTTCAAATAAGTCGACCTATTTTCGTTTTTCTCTGAAACTAAAAGAAAATTTTGAAAAGGTTAAATCTGAATTGGTCGTTTTGCCCACTGCTTCTTTGGAAAACGCTCTTTCTTTATGGCAATTCCAATATATTTAAATAATGTAAGTGTTATTTCGTTCGATTCATTCTTTCACATTATTCTTTTTGTTTAGTAATCGTCTTTTGCTAACGTTTTTGGCGGTTTTCCGTTAGCATTTACAGGGAATCCTGAAGACTAATTCGTTCCGCCCAGAAGATTTTTTACTACATAGTTTATTGTCATTATTATTTATTGTAATATTTTAATAATATATAACTTTCCTATTTTGTGTATCTAAGTTATAATTATACATCTGTTGATGAAAACTGATTTTAAATGCTTCAAATTTCTTTCTTTTAATACAATTTTCTTAAAAAATATATTTCGTATTTATTCGTATTATCGATAAACAAAAAATTCATCTTGGGTCAGTACTGCATAATTTAATTTTCCCGCCCGAGAAAAATGGTGGCATATCGGCGAAACTCAAGTAAGTAAAAATAATGAAATAATCATCTTCATGAGGTAAATTTTAACTTTATTATCTAACAAATATAAAAGTAAAACCTAATTTTAAAATGACATTATTTACACTTGCAATTCATACGTTTCATTATAAAAATTTCTTTTGTAAGCACAGCAGTTCTGAAACGTTTTTATAATAACATAATCAAATCTAACTGATCAAAATTATAGTACAAAGAAATGTTTAATAGCGATGTGTCGTTTTAAAAAGTTTTTCCGCCCACCGGTTATTAATAGGTTATATTACGTGCCTCGAACGTACCAAAAATTGGTCATTAATAACATTCATTAATGCCCTGATTTTTATTAATGACCAATTTATGGTGCGTTCGATACACGGAATATATTTGCCGAAAATGCTAGATAGAATTAAAAGATATAATTTTTACAATTACTAGCTAGGTATATTCACGTAACATACATTTAAAATTAATTTTAACCCATAATACTTGTCAAATAAAATTAAAAAAGTATTTGTGCTACGTAGCGTTCAGTAAACTCAACGCATTCACTGAAAACAATTGACAAATTTGTTGATTTTTGACGTATCAAGGTAGGTCAGTCAAATGTCAAATGTGTTACTTACCCTAACCTAAAAAAATTATCAATGAATAAAATTGGAATTTAACAAGAAACGCTGGACGGAAAAGTATTGTAATTACCTCGGATGTTAATAAGCGATTAATGATCTCCAATATTAACGCCCTCGCTTCGCTCGAGCGTTAAAATATCTCAATCATTAATCGCTTGCATTAATATCCTTGGTCATTAAATAACTATTAATTGTTATTTGTAAATTTATTTTTATAAATGTTGTGTGAAGTAAATTTTGAAGCAAATCGGTTCTCAAACAGTGGAGTTTCATATAACTATAAAATTACACATTTATTCAAGGACATTTTATTACTACTAGATTTATATTTCATTTTTAATCAAACACGAAATAAAATTAAATATCGTTAATGAAAAGACTGCAGTATTACAATGAAAAAAAATTAGCTTCCACGGAATAAAATTAGTAGTCATGTTTTAATTATGATACCTATGTTACCGACATTCCGAAAGTTGACAGTTTGATTTTATACAATTTTTGTTCATATTTTTTCTTTGGAATAAAAATGTAAGTAGAGAACTGAGAAAAACTCCAGTATAATATATTGTAATTAAGAATTGCTTACTTTTAACTGTAAATAGTGCTATTGTTTCCAAATAATATTTGAATTTTTAAACGTTAAACTGAATAAAAAATCGGTTCTCAAACAGTGGAATTTCAAATAACTAACTATAAAAATACACATTTATTCAAGGAAATTTTATTACTACTATATTTATATTTCATTTTAAATCAAACACGAAATAAAATTAAATAGTAGTTAATTTTTAAATTTATAAATTAATATTGTCAATCCTAATACAACTGCCAGCGTCTTCAGTGAAGTTAGTCTAGGAATATTTGGTTTTAATTTAGTTACTTCGTCATACATTTGGCAATATTGACTGTTGACATTGGATACGTCAAAATTTATATTAATTAAATACGTTATGTTTTAAACTTAAATTAGTTGTAGCACCTTTGCTCAAGTCTATTATTCATGAAATTGTATTTAAATCTTTGATATCAATACTCTATAAGAAGATATAATCGTTCATAGTCTGATTGTCAAAGTGACGGATGACAGCGTGATTTTTCTTAAATTTAGACATGGCTATTAGGAGTTATCTACACAGGAGCGATTTTTGCGGAATCCAGAATTCATTTTGCTATATTATCATAAAGAGAATTTATTTTATTAAGAAATGTAAAGAAGTTAGCAATGTATTGTGTATCACAACTTGTACAAATGAAACTACTGCAAGAAACAAAGTATTTGTTTACATATGTGTTATTTCTATAACTTTACCTTCAATTGTATCTGTCTAGTGAAGTCACATTTAAATAAGAATTCTAAAATACAGTCCAAAACTGATCAGTCTATCATTTGGAACAAGACTTTATAAACGCAGGTTGAAAAATATCACAAAGTTTCAATAAAACCATTCTACAAAAACACGACTGGAAATTTTCTTGATATTCTTTTTACATTTTCAGAACATAAGCAAAGAAATTTTGTCTGAAACGAGTGCATAAAGTATTATACCTATAGGGAAATTAAATGCAGATTAAAAAATCTCCATAAAACTACATATTCTGCAATGAACTCTTTCATTGTAGATGTACATATGTACCAATAGAATTAGATTGGTACAGAGAAAATATGACAGTGATTATTATAATGAAAATGTTGTTATTAAGAATCAATGGCTACAATTTTTATTGTAATCAAGCTATGCGTTATGGCTTGGAAACCAAAACTGAAGCGAAATCAGTATTTCAAGCTTCAACTAATATATTATACAAGAAATTGGACTTGTAGTGTTGTAATATTATCTAACCAACCATACTTAGCATGTAGTGATGATGGTTTTATCAAAACAGAAAACGGATTTGAACTTTTGGAAATAAAATGTCCTTATTCCTGTCAAAACAAATTCATTGTAGATTTACAAAATAAAAAATCAGCTGTAAATGATTTAGAATTCCATTAAAATAGTAACGTTAAACTCAAGAAGTCCGACAAATATTACACACAAGTCCACTTTTCAAAGCACATACTTTATATTACTACTATATTACTAAAGATGAGAAGTTTCTATCTACAATAATTCCAAGGATTAGCGACTTTTTTTTAAAATATTTCATACAGATTGTTCTAAATAAGTTTTAATTATAATGTAATCAATTTTTATGCATTTTGATAAAATATTTCATAACATTATTTTCAATATTAAATATTATAAAAGCCCTTAAGATTTACTCTGGAGATTCAAGTTTTTTTCTTTTCACATCATACAGGTGATTTGGAAATAAATAAAACAACACTGGCACCACCAGTTAGTTTGGTATGTCACGTATTCAAAATATTATTATGTTCTTGTTTTCGCTTAGAATAATAATTTTCATTTATGCCTAAAAATATTATTTTAAAATATATACATAATTAAATATAAAAATATTTAATTGTTAAGTAATTATATCGATTCCTTCTTTAGCAGATGCAATAAATTTCATAATTTTTTCTGATATACATAGAAACAAATTTTACAAAGACTGGTGTAAACGGTATTGTTAAACCTATAAAAATTATGTGTACAGGAGTACAGGGTGAATACTGAAAACCTTGACATAGGGAAATAACATGGGAAAACAGTTTTTTGCTGTTTCCATCTGTCCCGCTAAATAAAATCGGGTGTATATGGTATCGTTAGTTAGATTAGTTAATTTTGCATCTAATAAAACCAAATGTTGTGTAATATGGCCTTTTCTAACTGAAATATTTGATAAAATAAATTGTATTTTGAAGGTTATCTTTCATATTTTCGAATAAGAAACGTCTAAAACAAAATGCTCCATAGCCGAGTGGATAAGAGGGCGGATTCATAATATAAATAATCTACAAGACCTGGTTCGAGACCACCTCGGCCCTGTTTTTTTTTTATTTAATGGTATCAGGCTGGCTAGACCAGTACTATGGGATAAGACAGAAGGAATATACAAAAACAAAAGCGTGAGCAGAAATATGCACTCATTTGAGGCAACATTTTAATGAATTGAAGGACAATTATTTTTCGACGGCAAAGTCGTCTGTATAAAATCCACAATGCATTAATGCGTTCACGCGCCATTGTCGTAAGACAAAATGTAAATGAATTTTCTTGACCGGGGTAAATAGGCAATCGCAGTGCTACTTGGAATGGATACCCGGCTGCCGGCCGTCGGATCCAAAGTGTGTGAAAAGGCTCTAAATGAGAAATATATTTTACGTCGACCTGCTTTTGTATTTTTCAAAAAATTGTTAGAAATATGTCATGTTTCGTATCGAATGAAAGATCTCGTTGTGGGCTAGCGTGCAGAAATGACAAAAATGTTCCCTGTCGATCGACTTTTGTTTTATGCACAAAGTTGTCAGAAGTATGCCGTGTTTGGTATCAAATGAAAGCACTCAAGTAGGGCAGCCATATTGAAATAACAAAAATTTACCAGGTCGATCGGCTTTTGTTTTTTTGCAAAATTTGTCAGAAGTATGTCGTGTTTGGTATCATATGAAAGGTCTCGTCGAGACAGGAATGAAATTAGCCGTCAACTGTAAATATTTCATTGATGCCGGAGGCCTAGGGAAGCTCAGCGTAGCTGAGCCTTCGCTAGTCCTATATACTAAACGATTAGATTCACTATATATCTATAGATTCATCACGAGCATCGAGTAACTTTTGTAATCGCCTACAGCCTGAACCATGCAAGTGATTGTTATTAATTTTTTTTTTAATATGTGGGGGCAAATGAGATCTGGTGCCTTTTGGGTGTCTCATATTTTTACTATTAGTAGTTTTCGTGTAAAAAATTAAAACTTTGCACAAATGCTGCCTTGAAACAATGGATCCCAGAGGCCATGTCTAACTTTAAGAAGAATCACGCCGTCATCCGTCACTTTTGACAATCTGCCTATGAACTTTAAATGATTATATCTTTTAATAGAACATTGATATCAAAGATTTAAAAATAATTTCATGAATAATAGACTTGAGCAAATGTGTTACAACTAAATTAAGTTTAAAACATAACGTATTTAATTAATATGACGTTTCCAATGTCAAAAGTCAATGTTGCCAAATGTGTGATGAAGTAACTAAATTAAAACCAAATATTCCTAAACTAACTTCACTGAAGACGGTGGCAGTTGTATTAGGGTTGACAATATTAATTTATAAATTTAAAAATTAACTACTATTTTTTAATGCAAACAGTGTTGCCAAATTATAAAGTAACTAAATAAAAATCAAATATTCCTAAATAAAATAAATTGAATACTTTGCTGTGTTTGTTATCAAAAGAAAGGAAACCATAAGGGCCAGTTTTAAAATGACAAAAAAAATGTGTCATGTCGATCTGCATCTGCACGACACAATACGGACTGGTGTGCACGAATGACAAAAATATTCCATGTAGATTAGAATTTGTTTTTTGCATAATGTTGACAGAAAAATATCGTGTTTGGGTATTTTCAAATTACAAAAGTCAGTGTTGCCAAATGTTTAATAAAGTAACTAAACAAAGAACAAATATTCCTAAATGAAAGGTTACTAAAGACAGTGAATGTTATATTAGGCTAGGTCACGATGAAAGCTAGCGTGCAGAATGAACAAAAATGTTCTATATCGGACGGCTTTGGTTTTTTGGAAAATGTTGTGAGAAGTATGTGGTGTTTGGTATCAAATGAAAAGGCTCGATAAGGGCTGGCATGTAGAATTAAGAAAAAAGGTTAATGTTGATCGGCTTTTGTTTTTGCAAAAAATTCTCAAAGATATGTCGAGTTTGGTCTCAAATGAAAGGTCTCGTTGAGGGCTAGCGTGCAGAATTGACAAAAATGTTCCATGTCGATCGGCTTTTGTTTTATGCATAAAGTTGTCAGAAGTAAGTCGTGTTTGGTATCAAATGAAAGGTCTCGGAGAGAGCTAGCGTGCAGAATTGACAAAAATGTGCTATGTCGATCGGTATTTGTTTTTTGCAAAAAGTTGTCAGAAGTGTGCGGTGTTTGGTATCAAATGAAAAGTCTCGGTGTGGGCTAACGTGTAAATATGATAAAAATGTATCATGTCGATCGACTTTTGTTTTATGCAGAAAGTTGTCAGAAGTATGTCGTATATAGTATCAAATGAAAGATCTCGGTGAGAGTTGGGGTACATAAATGACAAAAATGCTTCATGTCGACCGGCTTTTGTTTTTCGCAAAAAATTATTAGAAGTATATCGTGTTTGCAATCTAATGAAAGGTCTCGGTGAGGCCTGACGTGGAAATATAAAATAATTGTTTCATGTCGATCGGCATTTGTTTTTTGCACTGACAGCGGAGCTCTAGGGAATGCCGAGAATTCGCTAGTCCTATATACTAAAAGGCATGTGTCGGTGATGTTTATTTATTTTCATCACGACGATCGTCAAACTTTGTGGCAAGCCTAACTACCTTAACCATGAAAGGGATTGTTGTAAATTTTTTTTTAGATTGCAGGGAATAATGTGTAGTTGTGCCTTTTGGGGGTCTCATATTTTTACTGTGAGTGGTTCTTGTGTAAAAAAATAAAAACTGTGCAAAATTAATAACTTGAAACAATGGATCCTAGTAGCCATGTCTAAATTTAAAAAGAGTCACGAGGTCATCTGTCACTTTTGACAATCTGTCTATGAACTTTAAACGATTATAACTTTTTATAGAACATTGATATTAAAGAAGTAAATATAGTATCATGTATAATTGTCTTGAGCAAAGGTGTTACAACTAATTTAAGTTTAAAACATAACGTATTTAATTAATAATAATTTTGACGTTTCCAATGTCAAAAGTCAATGTTGCCAAATGTGTGATGAAGTAACTAAATTAAAACCGAATATTCCTAAACTAACTTCACTGAAGACGGTGGCAGTTGTATTAGGATTGACAATATTAATTAATAAATTTAAGAATTAACTACTACTTTTTAACACAAACAGTGTTGCCAAATTATGAAGTAGGTAACTAAATAAAAATAAAATATTCGTAAATAAAATAAATTGAACACTTTGCTGTGTTTGATATCAAAAGAAAAAAAAACCTAAGTGCCGATTTTGAAATGACATCACGACGATCGTCAAACTTTGTGGCAAGCCTAACTACCTTAACCATGAAAGGGATTGTTGTAAATTTTTTTTTTAGATTGCAGGGAATAATGTGTAGTTGTGCCTTTTGGGGGTCTCATATTTTTACTGTGAGTGGTTCTTGTGTAAAAAAATAAAAACTGTGCAAAATTAATAACTTGAAACAATAGATCCTAGTAGCCATGTCTAAATTTAAAAAGAGTCACGAGGTCATCTGTCACTTTTGACAATCTGTCTATGAACTTTAAACGATTATAACTTTTTATAGAACATAGATATTAAAGAAATAAATACAGTATCATGTATAATAGTCTTGAGCAAAGGTGTTACAACTAATTTAAGTTTAAAACATAACGTATTTAATTAATAATAATTTTGACGTTTCCATTGTCAAAAGTCAATGTTGCCAAATGTGTGATGAAGTAACTAAATGAAAACCAAATATTCCTAATCTAACTTTACTGAAAACGGTGGCAGTTGTATTAGGGTTGACAATATTAATTTATAAATTTAAAAATTAACTACTATTTTTTAATACAAACAGTGTTGCCAAATTATGAAGTAACTAAATAAAAATAAAATGTACCTAATTAAATAGAACACTTTGCTGTGTTTGATATCAAAAAAAAGAAAACCATAATGGCCGGTTTTGAAATGACAAAAAAAATGTGTCATGTCGATCTGCATTTGTTTTAAGTAGGTTGTCTTTGGGTTTTAAGGAAACGACACAATGTGGACGGGTGTGCACGAATGACAAAAATGTTCTACGTAAATTAGAATTTGGTTTTTTGCAAAATGTTGTCAGAAAAATGTTGTTTGGAAAAAGTTGTGAGAAGTATGTGGTGTTTAGTATCAAATGAAAGGGCTCGATAAGGGCTGGCGTGTAGAATTAACAAAAATGATCAATGTTGATCGGCTTTTGTTTTTTGCAAAACTTTCTCAAAGGTACGTCGAGTTTGATTTCAAATGAAAGGTCTCGTTGAGGGCTAGCAAGCAGAATTGACAAAAATGTTCCATTCCGATCGACTTTTGTTTTCTGCAAAAAGTTCTCAAAGATATGTCGAGTTTGGTCTCAAATGAAAGGTCTCGTGAGGGCTAGCATGCAAAGTTGACAAAAATGTGCCATGTCAATCGCCTTTTGTTTTTTGCAAAAAGTTGTCAGAAGTTTTTGGTGTTTGATCTCAAATGAAAGGTTTCGTTGAGCGCTAGCGTGCAGAATTGACAAAAATGTTCCATGCCAATCGGTTATTGTTTTTTGCAAATAGTTGTCAGAAGTATGTGGTGGTTAGTATCAATATAAAGGTCTCGATGAGGGTTAGCGTGAAAAATTAACAAAATTGCTCAATCTGCATCGGCTTTTGTTTTTTGCGAAAAGTTCTCAGAAATATGTCGAGTATAGTCTCAAAAGAAAGGTCTCGTTGAGGGCTAGCATGCAGAATTGACAAAAATGACCCATTACGATCTGCTTTTCTTTTTACAAAAAGTTTTCAGAAGTTTATAGTGTTTGGTATCAAATGAAAGTTCTCGGTGTGGGCTAGCCTGTAGAAATTTTAAAAATATTCCATGTCGATTGACTTTTGTTTTATGCAAAAAGATATCAGAAGTATGTTGTGTTTGGTATCAAATGAAAGGGCTCGACAAGGGCTTGCGTAGAGAATTGACAAAAATGGTCTATGTCGATCGGCTTTCGTTTTATGCAACAAGTTGTCAGAAATATGTCGTGTTTGGTATCGAATAAAAGGTTTCGTTGAGGGCTAGCGTGCAGAATTGGCAGAAATGTTCCATTCCGATCGGCTTTTTTTTCTGCAAAAAGTTCTCAAAAGTATGTCGAGTTTGGTCTCAAATGAAACGTCTTGTTGAGAACTAGCGTGCAGAATTGACAAAAATGTGCTATGTCGATCGGTTTTTGTTTTTTGCAAAAAGTTTTCAGAAGTGTATGGTGTTTGGTATCAAATGAAAGGTTTCAATGAGGGCTGGTGGGCAGAATTAACAAAAATTGTCAATGATGATCGGCTTTGTTTTTTGCAAAAGGTTGTCACAAGTATATAGTGTTTGGTATCAAATGAAAAGTCTCGGCAAGGGCTGGTGTGCAGAAATGAAAATTTTCTATGTTGATCGGCTTTTGTTTTATGCAAAAAAATAATAGAAGTATGTAGTGTTTGGTATCTAATGAAAGGTCTCGTTGAAGGCTGAAATGCAAAATTGACAAAAATGTTCCATGTCGATCGGCTTTTGTTTTTTGCCAAAAGTTGTCAGAAACATGTCGTGTTTGGTATCAAATGAAAGGTCTTGGTGAGGGCTCGCGTAGAGAATTGACAAAAATTATCTATGTCGATCGGCTTTTGTTTTATGCAAAAATTTCTCAAAAGTATGTCGAGTTTGGTCTCAAATGATAGGTCTCGTTGAGGTCTAGCGTGCAGAATTGACAGAAATGTTCCATTCCGATCGGCTTTGGTTTTTTTGCAAAAATTTCTCAAAAGTATGTCGGGTTTGGTCTCAAATGAAACGTCTCGTTGAGGGCTAGCGTGCAGAATTGACAAAAATGTGCTATGTCGATCTGTTTTTGTTTTTTGCAAAAACTTGTCAGAAGTGTATTGTGTTTGGTATCAAATGAAAGGTTTCAATGAGGGCTGGTGTGCAGAATTAACAAAAATTGTTAATGTCGATCGGCTTTTGTTTTTTGCAAAAGGTTGTTACAAGTATATAGTGTTTGGTATCAAATGAAAAGTCTGGGTGTGGGCTAGCGTGCAGATATGATAAAAATGTTTCATGTCGATCGACTTTTGTTTTATGCAGAAAGTTGTCAAAAGTAAGACTTGTTTGGTATCAAATGAAAGGTCTCGGTGAGCTGGGGTACATAAATGACAAAAATGTTTCATGCCGACCGGCTATTGTTTTTTTGCAAAAAAATATTGGAAGTATATAGTGTTTACAATCTATTGAAAGGTCTTGGTGAGGCCTGACGTGCAAATATGAAATAATTGTTTCATGTCGATCTGCATTTGTTTTTTGCATTGACAGCGGAGCTCTAGGGAATGCTCGGCGTAGCCGAGAATTCGCTAGTCCTATATACTAAAAAGGCATGTGTCGTGATGTTTATTTATTTTCATCATGACGATCGCCAAATTTTGTGGCAAGCCTAACTGCCTGAACCATGAAAGGGATTGTTCTAAATTTTTTTTTAGATTGCAGGGAATAATGTGTAGTTGTGCCTTTTGGGGGTCTCATATTTTTACTGTAAGTGGTTCTTGTGTGAAAAAATAAAAACTGTGCAAAATTAATAACTTGAAACAATGGATCCTAGTAGCCATGTCTAAATTTAAAAAGAGTCACGAGGTCATCTGTCACTTTTGACAATCTGTCTATGAACTTTAAACGATTATAACTTTTTATAGAACATAGATATTAAAGAAGTAAATACAGTATCATGTATATTAGTCTTGAGCAAAGGTGTTACAATTAATTTAAGTTTAAAACATAACGTATTTAATTAATATAAATTTTGACGTTTCCAATGTCAAAAGTCAATGTTGCCAAATGTGTGATGAAGTAACTAAATTAAAACCGAATATTCCTAAACTGACTTCACTGAAGACGGTGGCAGTTGTATTAGGATTGACAATATTAATTAATAAATTTAAGAATTAACTACTTCTTTTTAACACAAACAGTGTTGCCAAATTATGAAGTAGGTAACTAAATAAAAATAAAATATTCGTAAATAAAATAAATTGAACACTTTGCTGTGTTTGATGTCAAAAGAAAAAAACTATAAGTACCGGTTTTGAAATGACAAAAAAAAATATGTCACGTCGATCTGCATTTGTTTTGCGCAAAAAGTTGTTACAAGTAGGTCGTCCTTGGATTTTAATGAAACGCCACAATGTGGATTGGAGTGCACGAATGACAAAAATGTTCTACATCGATTAGAATATGTGTTTTGTATCGAATGAAAAGTCTCGGTGAGGGCAGGTGTACAAAAAAGAAAATTTTCCATGTTGATCGGCTTTTGTTTTATGCAAAAAGTTAATAGACGTAAGTCGTGTTTGGTATCTAATGAAAGGTCTCGGTGAGGGCTCGCTTAGAGATTTGACAAATATGATCTATGTCGATCGACTTTTGTTTTTTGCAAAAAGTAGTATCAAGTATATCATGTTTGGTCTCAAATAAAAGGTCTTGTTGAGGGCTCGCGTGCAGAACTGACAAAAACGGTTTATTTCGATAGGCTTTTCTTTTTTGCAAAAAGTTGTTAGAAATATGTCGTGTTTGGTATCGAATGAAAGGTCTTGGCGAGGGCTCGCGTAGAGAATTGACAAAAATTATCTATGTCGATCGGCTTTTGGTTTATGCAAAAATTTCTCAAATGTATGCCGAGTTTGGTCTCAAATAAAACGTCTTGTTGAGGACTAGCGTGCAGAATTGACAAAAATGTGCTATGTCGATCGGTTTTTGTTTTTTGCAAAAAGTTGTCAGAAGTGTATGGTGTTTGGTATCAAATGAAAGGTTTCAATGAGAGCTGGTGTGCAGAATTAACAAAAATTTTCAATGTCGATCGACTATTGTTTTTTGCAAAAGGTTGTCAGAAGTATAGAGTGTTTGGTATCAAATAAAAAGTGTCGGTGTGGGCTAGCGTGCAGAAATGATAAAAATGTTTCATGTTGATCGACTTTTGTTTTATGTAGAAAGTTGTCAGAAGTATGTCGTGTTTGGTATCAAATGAAAGGTCTCGGCTAGGGTTAGGGTACATAAATGATAAAAATGTTTCATGTCGACCGGCTTTTGTTTTTTGCAAAAAATTATTGAAAGTATATCGTGTTTGCAATCTAATGAAGGGTCTTGGTGAAACCTGACGTGCAAATATGAAATAATTGTTGCATGTCGATCTGCATTTGTTTTTTGCACTGACGCCGGAGGCCTAGGGAACGCTAGTTGTTAAACTAAAAATACATACGCTATATTGACATTAAGTTTGAAAAACTTTTACCACAATAGCAATTGCCAGGAAGAAATAAAAATAAAACGTCAAAAGCTACGTTATTTTCATTCTAACGCAGATTTTGACGTTTGATATTTATTTTTTCATAGCAACTGCTATTTTCACGTAACAGTATACAAACTTATTGCTAATACAGGGATTTTATTCTTTAACTAAAATTTAATAAATACATTTAATTTTTTCATTTGTTTTATTGCTCCATTTACATTTAATTACATTTCTGATTTTTTGGGGTATATATGTAGAATATATCCTTTAGGTTTTTGAGCACCCGACAGAATTCCAAATTCCAGCGACTCAACACAACAACAACAGAGTCTTCCGCTGGATCCCTTCCCATGTCGGAACAGCTGCCATCGCAGCCAAACAAGCTACCGATATTGAAACAGTTACAGAAACAGCAATCATAAGTAAAGTTAGTTAGTCAGAGTGTGCAGATTCGGCAGGAACCGGATTTAGTATCACGGCTGAATTTCCGCGCCATCACTACTTCAAACTTTGTTTAACTCATTTTTTTGTAATTTCTGTATAATTAGAGCAATCTCCTTAATTCAAGTCGGTCATATTTTTAATGTGTGTGTGTGCGTGTGCGTGTGCGTGAGTGCGTGCGTGTGTGCGTGCGTGTGTGCGTGCGTGTGGCGTGCGTGTGTGCGTGCGTGTGTGCGTGCGAGTGTGCGTGCGTGTGTGCGTGCGTGTGTGCGTACGTGTGAGCGTGCGTGCGTGCGTGTGTGCGTGTGTGCGTGCGTGTGTGCGTGCGTGCGTGTGTGCGTGCGTGTGTGCGTGCGTGTGTGCGTGCGTGTGTGCGTGCGTGTGTGCGTGCTTAGGTGAGTGCGTGTGTGCGTGCGTGTGTGCGTGTGTGCGTGTGCGTGTGTGTGGGTTTATACTGGCCGACACTATTTTATTTTAAATGGAACACCCTACACATTTTGATATATTTGGAATCTACATAAAAATACAAATCCAATATGTTCAAGTTAATTGTTAAACTAAAAATACATACGCTATATTGACATTAAATTAGAAAAACTTTTACCACAATAGCAATTGCCAGGAAGAAATAAAAATCAAACGTCAAATGCTACGTTATTTTCATTCTAACGCAGATTTTGACGTTTGATATTTATTTTTTCATAGCAACTGCTATTTTCACGTAACAGTATACAAACTTATTGCTAATACAGGGATTTTATTCTTTAACTAAAATTTAATAAATACATTTAATTTTTTCATTTGTTTTATTGCTCCATTTACATTTAATTACATTTCTGATTTTTTGGGGTATATATGTAGAATATATCCTTTAGGTTTTTGAGCACCCGATAGAATTCCAAATTCCAGCGACTCAACACAACAACAACAGAGTCTTCCTCTGGATCCCTTCCCATGTCGGAACAGCTGCCATCGCAGCCAAACAAGCTACCGATATTGAAACAGTTACAGAAACAGCAATCATAAGTATAGTTAGTTAGTCAGAGTGTGCAGATTCGGCAGGAACCGGATTTAGTATCACGGCTGAATTTCCGCGCCATCACTACTTCAAACTTTGTTTAACTCATTTTTTTGTAATTTCTGTATAATTAGAGCAATCTCCTTAATTCAAGTCGGTCATATTTTTAATGTGTGTGTGTGCGTGTGCGTGTGCGTGAGTGCGTGCGTGTGTGCGTGCGTGTGTGCGTGCGTGTGGCGTGCGTGTGTGCGTGCGTGTGTGCGTGCGAGTGTGCGTGCGTGTGTGCGTGCGTGTGTGCGTACGTGTGAGCGTGCGTGCGTGCGTGTGTGCGTGCGTGTGTGCGTGCGTGCGTGTGTGCGTGCGTGTGTGCGTGCGTGTGTGCGTGCGTGTGTGCGTGCTTAGGTGAGTGCGTGTGTGCGTACGTGTGAGCGTGCGTGCGTGCGTGTGTGCGTGTGTGCGTGCGTGTGTGCGTGCGTGCGTGTGTGCGTGCGTGTGTGCGTGCGTGTGTGCGTGCGTGTGTGCGTGCTTAGGTGAGTGCGTGTGTGTGTGCGTGTGCGTGTGCGTGTGCGTGAGTGCGTGCGTGTGTGCGTGCGTGTGTGCGTGCGTGTGGCGTGCGTGTGTGCGTGCGTGTGTGCGTGCGTGTGTGCGTGCGTGCGTGTGTGCGTGTGTGCGTGTGTTCGTTCGTGTGTGCGTGCGTGTGTGCGTGCGTGTGTGCGTGTGTGCGTGCGTGCGTGCGTGTATGCGTGCGTGTGTGCGTGCGTGTGTGCGTGCGTGTGTGCGTGCGTGTGTGCGTGCTTAGGTGAGTGCGTGTGTGTGTGCGTGTGCGTGTGCGTGAGTGCGTGCGTGCGTGTGTGCGTGCGTGTGGCGTGCGTGTGTGCGTGCGTGTGTGCGTGCGTGCGTGTGTGCGTGTGTGCGTGTGTTCGTTCGTGTGTGCGTGCGTGTGTGCGTGTGTGCGTGCGTGTGTGCGTGTGTGCGTGCGTGCGTGCGTGTATGCGTGCGTGTGTGCGTGCGTGCGTGTGTGCGTGCGTGCGTGCGTGCGTGTGTGCGTGTGTGCGTGCGTGTGTGCGTGCTTGCGTGCGTGTGTGCGTGCGTGTGTGCGTGCGTGCGTGCGTGCGTGCGTGTGTGCGTGTGTGCGTGCTTAGGTGCGTGCGTGTGTGCGTGCGTGTGTGCGTGCATGCGTGTGCGTGTGCGTGTGTGTGTGTGTGTGTGTGTGTGTCAAATATAATGTAAGTAAGTTTAAAAGATAAAATATGTAAAAAAAAAGTAGTTTTATTGTAAAATTAATAAAGATGTAAGAAATATATAAGGAATATATTGCATGCGTGAATCAAGGTAAGTTCAGTTCCGGTTTTAGTAACGTCAAAAATAGCTGTCTTATTGGCCATACAAATTTTATGAAGGAAATTTCGAATTACAATTACAAACTAATTTTAAAACTACAAATTAAATGTATTGAAAAACTTATATAGAATATATTACTACAGTGGTGAAAGATATTGTGTTGGACACATCAGATTTTTTATTAGTAGTTTGCAGTAATTTTCGGTAGAACTCTTGTATAGAAGGGCATGGAAGACTAGACAAAATTAGATGGCTTGAACATCTATACAGTGCAAATGTTTGAAGTAAAAGACACAGGAAAAAGAAAAAGAGGACGACCCAGTAAATCACACAGCTAGAAGTACAACAAGCGTCAGAGGCCGAGGAGAAAACTAGGAATACACAAGAAACGTAGCAACAGATAGAAAAGGCCGGAGAAAATTCTAGATTAGAACGCCAGGATTAAGTAAGTAGAAAACATCAGATTGTGCAATTAAATAATGAGTTATTTATTAAGTTTATAAAATTTGATAAACTTATTTTCATTTTGACGGTGATAGGTTCGCCAGTCAATTCCTCTTATCAGCATTAAAAACTGTTTTATCTTGTAAAATGTAAAATAATATACATTGATTGTTTCATACAAGTTACAAAAAAAATACAAGTAAAGTACATTTTCAAAAAAAAAAACAAATATCATTTTATTAATAGTTAGACATGTGCATCTGTCTGATACCAGCTTTAGTGTTTCTTATTATAGCCTACAAATTCTCAACAGAATTCTTATCAGAATAAAAAATAAATGCCACATAAAGTGAGAAAATTATAGATTGATAATTCCTAACATAACTTCTATTTAATCTACTAATATATTTAATGCCAAAGGAGTTCAAAATAATTATTAAGCGAGGAAAGGGCAATACAAATAATAATTAATAATATGAATATTGTTAAATAATAAATGTACCTGTTACTCACAATGATTTGCACAAGAGGTAGATTCCCGGTGCTGTAACCAGTAAGAGGGCAACCTGGTTCCTTTCTGGGTGTTTCTCTGCTTTAACATTAAACACAGACTTTTCTGTTAAGTATTAAATTATGTAACATATTCAGTTTTAAAATGAGTTTTCGTGTGAGTAATTAATCGAAGTTTATATTAGTATGATTTACCTGTATTTCAGAATGAACTATCATGTGACGTTGTAAATCAGTTTTCTGTATTATTGATTTATTACAAACATTACAATGTTGGTCTTTTATAGCAGAATGAACTTTTATGTGACTATCTAAAATATACTGTTTTGTAAACGATTTAAAACAGACATTTCATTTAAGTTCTTTTATTCCCAAATGGATTTTCATGTGACTTTCTAAATGCGACTTCCTCGTAAATGATTTAAAACAGTCATTGCATTTATGTTCTTTTATTCCCAAATGGATTTTCTTGTGAGCATTTAAATTCGACTTCTGCGTAAATGATTTAAAACAGACATTGCATTTATGTTCTTTTATTCCCAAATGGATTTTCTTGTGAGCATTTAAATGCGACTTCAGCATAAATGATTTACTACAGACATTGCACTGATAGTCTTTTATTCCGGAATGAATTTTCATATGGACGGGTATATAATATTTATTTGTGAATGACTTACTACAGACATTACAATAAAAGTATCTTACTCCACAATGTACTTTCACGTGCTTCAATAAAACACGTTTCCGCGTGAACGATTTTCTGCAGATTTCACACCGATACTTTTTAGAATGATCTTTCATATGCCGATCCAATTGACTTTTAAATCTAAATATCTTATGACACACAGAGCACGGCCACGCTTTGTTTACTCGCATGCTCTTTTGTTCTCTACTGCGGCTTTTTAACTCAGTTTCCGACGTAAATGTTTTAGTGCTTGTGTTACCGCGGAAGTCTTTTTGTCCATTATGAGTATTTAAATGTTGTCTCAAATTGTTCTTTTTAGAAAATCTTTTTTTACAAATAAAACACTGAATATTTTTAATTCCATTATGCAACTCTGCATGTCTATTCAAATCGTATTTATAAATAAATGTTTTTGTACATAAAATACACGGTAAATATTTTATTCGCCTATGTACTTGTTTTTTACGACGCGGTAAATTAGTTTTACGAATGAATAATGTGTTACTAATATTACTTCGATGTTCTCTTTTATGTATTTTCTTAGAGTTTTTATTACAGAGGGTACTTTTCTTTGTGTCAATTTGATTATTTTTGCTACAATTCTTGCCATTATCTTTTACAACTATTTCTTCGCGATCAGCGGAACTCTTCTCCCACACTTCCTCCAGTGTGTCCGCCTTTGAATTCTCCTCCTCTGTCTTGTGTTCTTTTTCATTATCTTTATCATCATTCATTTTATTACTTTCTGAATATTCTTCCTTGCATATGTTTTCCTTTATATAATTATAAAGTCGTCGGTCTTGTGGAGTTTCTTCCAGTTGTTCTTCCTTAATAGAGATATCTGTGTGCAACGCAGTGTTTAGAGACATTTTGCTTTTATGCAATTTATTCTGTGGCAATACACTTTCTAACAGAACGAATGGATTGAGAAGAGCCCTGTATGTGTCTGGAGATGTCCTGTCTACCCGCAAGGCAGGGTTTAGGGATGCGCTGTTTATGTGCGGGTGACACTTCGGCCATGTTTCCTCTACAGGTTCTTCCATAATAGACATCTCTTCTATCTTCTCGGGTTGGGTATCAGATGTGTCATTGTGGCCCACAACGGGGGCCCTGCCTGTGTGTAGCGGGGGACACGGGGCCCCGCGGGCCCTGATGCTGCTCTCTAGGCGCCGGCTGCTCTCCACACTGGAATGTTTGAATTTGCTGAAGGCGTAGAGGGTCCCTTCACAAGCTACACAGATGCGCAGTGGAATACCCAACTTGATAATTGTCTGAAATGTAAAATCAATTCTCATAAAATGTAGTAATAATGGTTTGTAATAAATTTTAAAAAACCTTTTGTATTTCGTTATTTACTTTCATTATGTGCATTATTCCTTTTTTTATCATTACAATTTTCATCTATTAATTACATAAGTATTTATTTATTTATTTAATGTACAAGGGAAGCTCACAGGTACCCAATTAAGAGCTTCCACGATTTGATAAATGAATACAATTAAATACAATATGGTATCTGTAACATTTACAAGATATTTATTTATTTATATTTAAATAATATTTAAATTTAGATAAAGATAAATTAAAGAGATCAATATTCTGATATGATTCATTATAATTTGACATAATTCTGACCAGTGGAGAATTATGGTAGCTGTTTGATTGACAATATGGTATATGAAATATAATTAATTTCCTGGTCTGTTTTTGTGGAACATTAAGTGTTATATTTTCTATTAGTAGTTGATTGTCAATGATATTATTTATGATTTTGTATAATAGAATCATGTCATTAAATGCTCTCCTTTGTTCCAGTGTTTGGAGTTTAAATGTTTGTAACATTTCGTGATAGTTTGTGTAGTTAAGATTGAATTTATGACAAACCATTTGTACCATTTTCTTTTGAAACGATTCAATTCTGTTTATGTGCTTCATATAGAAAGGGTTCCCTACTGGTGTTACATACTCTAACTGAGGACGTACAAGTGATTTGTATAGAAGAAGTAAAGCCGAATGATTGGTAAACGCTCTGGTAGTACGTAATATAAATCCTAAAAGTTTGTAGACTTTATTTGCTATGGTGTCGATATGATTGAACCAATTCATTTTGCAATTGAATAAGATACCAAGGTCTCGAATACTGCATTTTCTGTCAAGTGAAACATGATTTACCGAGTAATTAAAGTAAATAGGATTTATATTTCGCGTAAAGCTCACAATTGAACATTTACTCAAGTTTAACGAAATATGATTATTTTTACAATATTCATAAAGTAGAGATAGGTCTTGCCACAGTAAATCGCAATCATTTTGGGTCTCTATAACTCTATAAAATTTCAAGTCGTCAGCATATAACAGAAAGTTACTGTTGCAGAATGTATTAGAAATATCATTAATGTATAAGTTAAAGAGTATATGACCCAAATGAGAGCCCTGTGGTACTCCTGAGGTTACATGTATAATTCTAGAGTTGAAACCATTACAAACAACAGTCTGGGTTCTGTTTTTGATGTACGATTGAACCCATCTTAATAAAGATCTATGTATGCCATTTTGAGACAGTTTATGTAGCAGTAAATCATGATTTACTTTATCGAAAGCCTTGTTGAAATCTGTGTAAATTACATCAATTTGTTTACGCTTATCCATATTTTTATTAAGAAAATCCGTGAAAGTTACTAAGTTATTAATGACTGATTTTTTTCGATAAATCCACATTGGTGAGGTAAGATAATGTTGTTAATATCATGTTTAATTTCAGTAATAATAAGTTTTTCCAGTAATTTACCAAAGGCTAATAGTATGGATATTGGGTGATAATTACAAATGTCACTTCTATTTCCAGTTTTAAAAATTGGTGTTATGTGAGAATGTTTCCAGATTTTTGGAAATTCACCTGAATTTATTGACTGGTTATATATTATATAAACGGGGTCGACTAGGTAGTGTGAACAGTTCTTTATGAATTTTGGATGAATTTTATCAGGGCCCGAGTTTGTATTAATATTTACTAGTTCATTTAAAATTTTTGATTTACTTATATGAAATTGGTTTATATTTACAGCAGAACAGGGATAGGTGACATTGTCAGAGATATTAGTTTTATTGCTACAGTAGACTGATTCAAAATGAATTGCAAACAGGTTACAAATGTTTTCACCATTAGTTGCTTCATTATTATTTAAGAACATTGTATTAGGTATAATGTTTGTACGTTTTAAATTGTTTACATGTTTCCAAAAATTTTTAGTATTATTACTTATATTTTTTTCCATAAAAGTAATATAGGTTTTATAGTCCAAATCGGATTGGGTTTTAGTTCTTTTACGTAATAATGAAAACATATCATAATCACACTTATTTCCGTATGTCTTCCATTTTTTGTGATATTTATGTTTTTCTTTTGTCATTTTTGTTTTCAGTGGAACGATACTGTTTAAAATACCATACATTATATTGTAGAAACAATTTGTGTTAATGTTGACGTCAGGAGAGTTTAGATTTCTGTACCAATTAACACTAGATAATTTATAAATTAATTCTTCATAATTACAGTTATTGAAGTCATAATAAGTTGAGGTATTTGATTGAAGTGTATTGATTTTGCTAAATACGATTTTAAATTCAATTGGCGGATGGTATAAATTTATTGCACTTAATGGAGAGTCCGAATAATATATATCAAGTGAACTAGTACAGAAAACTAAATCTAAAATTTTATTTTTATTGTTCGTTAGACTGTTGTATTGCGCTAAGTTGCTTGTGTTTACAATTTCTAAGTGACTGTCGCATCTTCGTTGTATTGTGGGTTGCAGACCGTTGGGGGTAGTGGACCAGTCAATATACAGGAGATTGTAGTCGCTAGCAATAATAAAAATGTCATTGGGGTGTTTAGAAGTGAGCTCAATTAGTCTGTTGCAATGTGCTTCATATATATTTATATCACTGAGTGGGGCAAGATATACACAACACAGATTCACTTTGGTGTTATGATTAACTCGAATAGTTAACCAGATATCCTCAGCTGATGTGTACCATTCTGATTGTAATTTAGAATTTAATTTTGTAGATACTAATACTAATACTCCTCCACCTTCAAGTTTATTAGAATTACTACAGTCTCGTCTATAAATAGCGAATAAGTTTTGATCACAAATTTCTGAGTCCAGTATCGAATCATTTAGCCAGGTTTCGGTAAATAATAAAACATCAAAAGTACAGGTTGATACTTCGTTGTAAAAATGTGTTAACTTTGTTTTAATTCCTCGGAGATTTTGATAATAAAAACGCAGATCCATGGATGTTTATAAAAAGTATATATAAATATATATAGTGTCGAATTATTTAATTTTAGGTATGTCACCATTTCCATTAATGATAATTATGGGAGATGTATCATTTTTCCGGACAAAAATTTTACAGTTTCTCACCCAGACATATTTATAGCCTTTCTCTCTTGCAGTGAGTTTAATATCACGCAGTAATAATTTATTTTTTGGGCTTAAGTGATCATTGACATAAATGTTTTTTGATTCATTAAAATTGATTGAGTTTGAATTTAATTTTTTTTTGGATCGGTAGGCAAAAATAAATTTATCCTTTTTTACGCGGGATACAAAACGTACTATTATATTTTTTGACTTGAAGCTGTCATGAATATAGGATGCTACACGATGTACAGCATCGAGATCATTATTGTTTTCTTGCAAGTTTATGACATCACCAATGTTTTTCATAATGTCAATTAGGTTTTTATTAGGTTTCTCTGGTATTCAATGTATTTCAAGTTTGTTAAGTCGCGATCGTTGTTCGAAATCCTTAATTTTTTGTTTTAATAAATCACAATCAATTCTTAATGGTTCTATAAGCTTTATTTTATTGGTAAGAATACTTATCTCGTCTTCAAAATCGTCGATTTTTTTGCAACAAAATTCGACTGATTTTTTAGTTCCAAAAGAGTATCCATGATATCGTGCATAGATGGTTCGATGCGAGAAATCTTTGGGGATATTGAAATATCGGTATGAGAGGGTGTTTTGCAGTCATCGCAGATCCAACTTAGATTTTTGAAATTTGAAAGAGCGTTTTTTTCATTTGTAGATAGATTTAAGCAGTTAAGACGTATCTAAAGAAGTATCTAAAACAATTCAAAATAAAATAAGTAAAACAAATCAAATTTAAAAAGATTTCTTATATTTCGTTAGAGTTACTAACGACTTTATTTATATTTCGCGTCAATTGGATTATATTCAGACCACAGGAAAATGGCCGCCACAGGATTCAATTTTTCGCATGCTATGCCCTATCCACAAGTATACATAGAGATCAATGCAAAGAACGCCTCTATAGGTTGTATTTATAAGCAAATACAAATACTGTAATAAATTCTACAGACTGTGTTAGTGTTTCAATTTGATCTGCAATTGCGTTGTCTGTTGAAAAAACGAATTCAACTGCTGAAATGGTTTCTACTAAGGACCACAAAGATCATGTTAAAGATGACATGAAACATATTTATTTTATTTGCACTTTAAAAATTAATGCAAAATTTATACTCAAACAAGAAATGCATTTTATAATTAATCTGCTATCCAGAATTACAATAAAACACTATTTAAATAAAGATTGAATTTTGAAGTGTGACTGTCTCTGTCAATTGGACTCCCAACTAAAATTGAGTACCTCGGTTATCTCCAGTTAATTTAATCTGTAGATTTAATCACTATCTTATATTAACTTCTGTTTATAGTACAGAATTCGACCAGTTAAATAAATTTCACCAGACAGATTTTGTAAACTGGCTCTTTGTAGTATATCTAGATTATAATATAGATTATGAATGAATAGTAGGCGGGATGAGAAAAACAATATGTAAGTGAATATATCAAAATAAATAAATGGTGTTCAATCACGTGTCTAATTTATTGAAATACAGATATATATTACATTTGGCGACGAGTATAAAAAATAGGAAGAAAAGAAGAAAAGGAAATGGCATCAAATGATGTTTTTACAGCGTTTGAACCCAATGAAGATCAAAGTAGTATTTTTCCACGTTGGGAAAGATGGATACAAGCTCTAGAACTACTATTGCTGTGTAAAGATATCAGGGGAAGTGAAAGAAAGAAGTCAATGTTGCTGCATTATGGTGGTCTTGAGTTGCAGGATATATATTATGCCATACCAGATGCTGACGAAGTACCGGAGGGAGAAGACGCATACGAAAGAACAAAGAAAATATTGACTGATTATTTTCGACCTCGGGTGAACAAGACTTATGAGCGACACATTTTCCGGTCTTTGGCACAAAGAAATGATGAAACAATTGGACAGTACGTAACTCGTTTAAAACAACAAGCAAGGAATTATGCAAATGTCAATGAAGAAATTAAAGATCAAATTGTTGAACGATGTGTTTCGGCAGAATTGAGAAAACGAATATTAGAAAAGGTGAAGATACTACTCTTGTTCAAGTTTTAGAAATTGCTCAAGCATTAGAAGTTACGTCGTTACAACTGAAAAAGATGGATACAGTATCGGTAGATAAACTATCAATAAAGAAAAAATTTGGATATAAGAAACAAGAAGATAAAAGAACAGTAGATAAAAGTATGGTGTGTTTTAGATGCGGCTATGAAGGACATCAAAGCAAAGATTTAAAATGTCCAGCCAGAGGAAAAACGTGCTGAAAGTGCAAAAAAATAAATCATTTAGCTAACGTCTGCAAGACGAAGACGAGCAATAATAGCGGTCAGTGGAACAAACAGAGTAGGCAGCGAGTCAGCCAGGTAAACGAATCATCATCAAAGGACTACGCATTTGGTATGGAAGTAGAGGATCGACTCGACGCCATCTGCGAAAGAGATGTGAAAGGCAAAGTCGGAGGTATTGAAATTAATTTATTAATTGATTCTGGGGCGGCTTGTAATGTTATTGATGAACAAACATGGGAGGTTTGTAAAGTTCAGCAAATAGATTGCAATTCTCGTAAACTGTCAAATAAAAACATATACGCATATATGGTCAGGAAAAACCTCTTGATGTACTCGGGGAATTTGATTGTTTATTTGAAATAGGAACGGAGAAAGCACATGCGAAATTTATTGTAATTAAAGGAAAAGGAAAACCAATACTTGGTTATGAAACAGCTAGCGAATTAAAAATTTTAAAAATTGGTACTGATTTGCAAATTAATGAATTAAAACCGGAAATATTAAATCGAGAACTATTTAACGGAACGGGTAAACTTAAGGATTACAAATTAAAAATACCCATTGACAAATCATATACACCAGTTGCACAACCATTGCGAAGGGTTCCTTATCACATTAGGGATCAAGTACAAAAGGAGATTGAGAAGCTAATTCAGCAAGATATTATAGAACGAGTAGAAGGCCCTACGCCATGGGTGTCACCAGTCGTATTGTTGAAGTATAATTATTTTTTTATTTATTTCAAACTGTCATTTTATTGTCATTCAAACTGTCATTTTATTATTTTTTGTATTTTTCAAGTTGCAACGGAAAAACAAAAATGTACACTGTTTCTGTTATGTTAATTTATGTTTTTTCCGTAATGTCGGTTCTGTAAGAAAATGTTATTTATAATCAGCAACTGTGTGTCAAGTATATAAAGGTATGTTGTTTGTAAATGTAATGTTAAGTATTGTCACTTATGTGTAATTTGTTACAGGCATTATTTAAAAAAATCGTTTCTGGTCTTTTAGTTTATAGTCCTTTGAACAAATAAATTCCTTTTTATAAGTGAAGTGTTTTTCTGTAGTCAAATTTCAACAGGTTATGGGCCCAGAAATGCTCACTGTCAAACACTTTCACAAGGGATTTTGAGCAAGTCAAAAATCAATTTTTTCATTGTGTATACAAAGACCAGATACGAAGTCAGAAATCAGTCGACACGTCAGTCAAGTGCAAGTCAAGAACCAGAGTCGACCCGTCAGTCAAGTACAAGTGAAAAATCAGTCAACACGTCAGTCAAGTGGAAGTCAGAAACCAGTCGATACGTCAGTCAAGAAGTGTAAATCAGAAGCCTGTCGACACGTTAGTTGTGTACGTTGTCATCAGTCCGTCAGGATATCACATTAGCCAGTCGACAAGTCAGTACGTCACGTTGGTCAGTCGACAGACATACGAGTGGCCAAGTCAGTCAACACTTCACTTCAGTTAGTGGATGGAGTCAACTCATCACAACGAAGGTCAGTCATTATTGAGTAACTTCACTTGTCAACATTGGTCTACTAGAGTCGTTAAGAAAATCAAAATGGATTCGATTAAGTCACAGTTAGAGATTTTGTCTGAAACTGCTCAGAAGGAGGTTAACTATGCGTCATGGAGTTTTAAGGTTAACCTCATTTTAAAGTCCAAAGGGTTATTTGCTGTCGCGAAAGGGGTTGAAGTAAAACCAGAAGGAAATGCGGACCAAGCAAATGTCAAGGCCTGGGTTAAGAAGGACCTTGAGGCGCAAGCTTTGATTGGTTTGAACGTAGACAGTAACATAGCGCGAAAAATTTTAAACTGTATAACTGCGCAGCAAATGTTAGATAAACTTGAAATGTTGTATGGGAAGAAATCAGAATTAACAATAGAAGGGCTGCAAAGACGATTCTTCAGTTATAAATATGACACCGCCTTGTCTGCTACCGAAAATTGTATGATAATAAAACAATTAGCAGAAGATTTGGAAGCTGAAGGAGAGCCAGTCAAGGACAATTGGATCCTAACCAGAATCATCGGAATGCTGCCGCCGAAGTTGCATCATTTTCGCACAGCATGGGACAACCTTAGCTCAGAACAGAAAGAATTTAATCGACTCGTCGAGAAGTTGAAACTTGAAGAGGAAAGACTAAATGAAAGTGGAGAGTCAACCCAAAATGCCTTCATCGCTAGACATGGAAAGTCGACACAGTCAGTCAAACCAAATTCTTCAAATGTCACTTCTGTCGAGTGTTTCAAATGTGGCAAAAGAGGACACATAAAAAAATATTGCAAAAATAAACCGTGCCCTAAGTACCTTAATTATTGCAAAAATAAGTATCCGTGCAACATTTGCAAACGTATTGGACATTTTGCAAGAGACTGCTCCGAAAGAAATATCAATCGATCAAGTGAGAAGTCCGACAATGGTCAGCCGACTAGTTCTGGTCGACGAGCCTTCATCACCGTAGGGCTATCTACTGTAAAAGCAAACGAAATTAACTCTCTGCACGATCACAGCAGCAAATGGTATCAAGATTGTGCTGCTACGCAACACATGACCTTCCGAAAGGATTGGTTAGTCAATTTTACTAAACTGGAAGTACCCACGACTGTAATGATAGGAGACGCAACGAGACTAGATGGAATTGGATTGGGAGATGTAGAACTTGAAGCTTTCAATGGAGAGGACTGGGAGAGTATTACACTAAAGAACGTTCTACTGGTCCCGGGTCTGACATTCAACCTGTTCTCAGTCTCGCAGATGTTAGACAAGGGGTACAAACAAATTGCAAATGCAAGGAAGTCAATTTTCCTGACAAGAGATCGTAGAGAAACAGTAGCAATAGCTGAACGTATTGGAAATTTATACGAGATGAAGTTTCGTGAAGAGAACAGTGAAAAATGCCTAGCAACGACCTCTCTCAGAACATGGCACAGAAGAATGGGACATCAAAACGTTAATCATGTCAAGAGCATTCTGAATAGACGAGGAATTAAGTACAAAGACGACTGGGGAGACTACGTGTGTGAAAGCTGCGTCTACGGGAAACATCATCGGATTTCACACCCTGCAAATCCCAAAACCGCCGAAGCCATCTTAGATCTAATCCACGTAGATTTGGGAGAAATGAATGTTACGTCGCTAGGAGGAGCAAATTATTTTTTACTATTTAGAGACGATTTCTCGCATTATCGTACCATTTACTTTCTAAAATCAAAAGATGAAGCTGTCATTAAACTCGAAGTATTTATGAATCTGGTGCAAAATCAGTTCAATAGAAAAATTAAATGTTTAATGTCAGATAATGGCACAGAAATTAAAAATGCCAAAACGAAAGATTTACTTGAAAAACTTGGTGTTTTTCACATTAAGTCTAATGCATATTCGCCTCAACAAAATGGTCGCATTGAGCGCGACATGCGTACTGTAGTAGAATTAGCACGCACAGTCTTACATGAACGAAAGATGAACAAAAGTCTTTGGGCCGAAGCTCTGAACTA
This sequence comes from Stenolophus ochropezus, assembly GCA_035578165.1. Taxonomy (NCBI): domain Eukaryota; kingdom Metazoa; phylum Arthropoda; class Insecta; order Coleoptera; family Carabidae; genus Stenolophus; species Stenolophus ochropezus. The sequence continues at coordinate 6,339,842 of JAQOWZ010000012.1, forward strand.
TGCCGTATTTACACTGAACCAGACAGGTACCAGTTCGCTGCCAGAAAAGAGTCCAGCAGAACTCTGGTTTGGACGAAAAATGAAAGTCAATTGTCTACGAAGCTTTGGAAGCACATGTTATGTGATGGTACCTGATAATAAACGTAAGAATTTGGACAAGAAATCTAGAAAAGGCATCTTAGTTGGTTATGACATAGACTCACCATGTTATCGAGTATATCTGACTGAAGATCACGATGTTATCTGTTCTGACAATGTGATTTTTGACACCGAATTTGAAAAGACGGAGATAAACACAACTACGAACGAAATGAATGCAGAATCAGAGAACTCGAAAAATACTGTAGACGAGGACTCTGGACAGACTGATCCTGAAGATTCAGACAATGAACATTGTATTAATACTCCCAGAAAAGAACAAGATGAACTTCAAAATGATACAGAAGATAGAAGAAATGAAATTCCAAGACTTCGTGATCGAAGCAAAATATCCAAACCTGCTCGATACACGAACTGTATGATGGAATTCTCTCGAGGAAGAGACTACGCTAACCTTGCTGTGATGGGAGAAGGAGATGACATTTCCGTTGCAGACACTCTCAATCATGAAGGATGGCACGCAGCAATGTTAGAAGAGTACAACTCCTTACAAAAGATGGGAACCTGGAAGCTCGTCAATCCTCCAGATTACGCCAAACCATTGACATGTCGGTGGATACTGAAAAAGAAGCAAAGTGGACGCTTGAAAGCACGCCTAGTTGCTAGAGGTTTTGAACAACAATACGGGATCGACTACGCTGAGACCTTTAGTCCAGTTGTTCGTCATTCCTCCATCCGAGTGATTCTTAGTCTTGCTGCCTCGGAGAAACTGAAATTGAAGACATTTGACGTTAAGACCGCCTTCTTGTATGGGGATCTCTCCGAAGAAATCTACATGTATCAGCCAGAAGGCTTTCATGATGGAACCAAACGCGTATGTAAATTAAACAAGAGTCTGTATGGCCTGAAACAAGCTCCTAAAAATTGGAATGAAAAAGTATTCAAATGTCTGAAATCCCTGGAAATGACTAACACAGACGACGACCCTTGTATATATTATAATAAAGAAAGAAGTCTGATTATCGCTCTCTTTGTGGACGATGGTCTAGTCGCAGGAAGAAGCGAGAAAGATATAATGGAATTACTAGTCAAGTTGAACCACAAATTCGAAATTACGTTTGACAAAAATTTGTTATCACGACTAGAATATCTTGGAATGCAAATTGATGTCAGATCATCAGGAATTTATGTCAGTCAGCCTCAGTACACTAACAAGATAATTAAAAGATTTAATTTTGATTCCAACAATCCTGCAGCAACCCCCATAGAGAAAGGTATGATTACAGACGATGGGAACCTCACAAACGACCGACCCTTGTCAAAAGGTGAACCTTACCGTGAAGCCATCGGTAGTTTACTCTATCTAGCTACAATATCTAGACCAGATATCAGTTTTGCAGTGAACTACGTGAGTAGATTTTGTAGCAATCCCATGAATAGCCATTGGAAGATGATCAAACGCATTTTTTGAATATTTGAACGGGACGAGGAAATTTGGAATCTTCTTCGATGGAAATGACGCACTGTGCGGATACTCAGATTCCGACTATGGAGGAGATAGGAAGACAGGACACTCAACCAGTGGAATTCTGATCATGCGAGGTGGACCTGTTTCTTGGTGTACACAGAAGCAACGACTAATTGCCACTTCAACCGCAGAAGCAGAATATCGCGCCGCCGTGTTATCTATTGATGATATCAGCTGGATCCGACGACTTATAAGTGAACTTGGATTTCTAGACTCAAGCAAGCCTACCATTTTATGCATAGACAACCAGTCTGCCATTATGATGCTGCAAAACGCTCATGAAGGTAAAACTACAAAAGGAAAAAAGCACATCGAGATATCTAGAAAATTTATACAGCAGCATATTGGTGTCACTATTGAACTAAAACATGTAAAAAGTCAGAATCAACTTGCAGATATTCTGACCAAGCCCCTAAATCGAAAGATCTTCTCTGAATTAAGAATGAAAATAATTAAGGAGGAGTGTTGAAGTATAATTATTTTTTTATTTATTTCAAACTGTCATTTTATTGTCATTCAAACTGTCATTTTATTATTTTTTGTATTTATCAAGTTGCAACGGAAAAACAAAAATGTACACTGTTTCTGTTATGTTAATTTATGTTTTTTCCGTAATGTCGGTTCTGTAAGAAAATGTTATTTATAATCAGCAACTGTGTGTCAAGTATATAAAGGTATGTTGTTTGTAAATGTAATGTTAAGTATTGTCACTTATGTGTAATTTGTTACAGGCATTATTTAAAAAAATCGTTTCTGGTCTTTTAGTTTATAATCCTTTGAACAAATAAATTCCTTTTTATAGGTGAAGTGTTTTTCTGTAGTCAAATTTCAACACGTATCAATACTAAAGAAGAATGGGGATGTACGTCTATGTGTAGACATGAGGCAGGCAAATGAGGCTATAATACGGGAAAGACATCCGCTTCCAGGATTAGAAGAAATATTAACAAAAATATCCGGTAGTAAGTGGTTCAGTACACTTGATATAAGAGAAGCCTATCATCAGATAGAGCTCGATGAAGAATCGCGCAGTACTACAACATTTATAACAGATAGCGGGCTGTACAGATATAAAAGATTAATGTTTGGAATATCATGTGCGCAGGAAATATTTCAGCGTATATTAAGAACGATAATTATTGACTGTCAAGGGACATTGAATTTCTTAGACGATATTCTAATTTATGGAAAAACTAAAGAGGAACATGATGCTAATTTACAAAAAGTTTGTGAAAGATTATTAGAAAAAGGGTTAACTTTAAACAAAGCTAAATGTGTTTTTGGAAAGAAAGAAATTAGTTTTCTTGGATTTCAAATAAATGGCTCCGGATACCGTCTGATGAAAACAAAAATTCAAGCGGTTGAAGATTTTCCAGAACCAAAAAGCCCTAAAGAGGTCCGAAGTTTTTTGGGTCTTGTGAATTTTTGTGCAGCATTTATTCCTAACATGGCAACCATAAGTGAACCATTGAGAAAATTAACTCGAAAAGAAGTACCATTTAGATGGAATAAGGAACAGCAAGAAGCTTTTGAAGAATTAAAAAGGAGATTAGTAAGCGCAAATACTTTGAGTTTGTACAAAAACGACGCGCAAATTAGAGTCATTGCAGATGCCAGTCCGGTAGGTTTGGGAGGAGTATTAACACAGAAAATAAAAGGAATTTGGAGGATCGTGAGTTATGCTAGTAGGAGCTTAACAGCATGCGAACGTAAATATTCTCAAACGGAAAAAGAAGCACTCGCGTTAATTTTTGCATGTGAACGTTTTCACAATTTCTTATACGGCGTAGAATTCGACCTAATAATCGATCATAAAGCTGTCGAATACTTGTTTACTCCAAAATCGGAATCCAATGCAAGATTGGAACGGTGGGTGTTACAACTTCAACCTCATAAATACAAAGTCGTATATGAAAAAGGAAAAACTAACATTGCCGATCATTTATCGCGACTTTTGAAAATAGACGGAAATGAAAATACGAACAAAGAACCAGACAAGCAATATATTAATTGGGTTACGAATGCAGCAGTACCAAAAGCTATTAAACTATCAGAGATAGATCGAGAATCCCAAAATGATGAATTGTTAAGAGGGGTCCGTGAGGCGTTAAAAACAGAAAATTGCAACGCAATATCTAGCTTAAAATTCCGGATGATTAAAGACGAACCTTGTGTGAATAACAGTATTGTATTACGTGGGACGAGGTTGGTAATACCTGAAAATTTAAAGAAGCGTGTATTACAAATCGCACAAGAAGGACATCCAGGCATAGTTGCTATGAAAAACAGATTGAGAAACAAAGTTTGGTGGTCTGGGATTGACAAAGACGCTGAAAATTTCGTCAGGAAATGTGATAGTTGTCAAATGGTCCAGAAAACTCGAGAAAACTGTTTTAACGGCTCCTTTGAATCGGAATAAGTTACCAGATAAACCATGGAGTATTTTAGCAATGGATTTATTAGGACCACTACCATCAGGTGAAAGTTTTCTAATTATCGTAGACTATTACAGTCGATTTTATGAAGTACAAATCTTAAGAAGCACGACGTCTGATGTAATTATTGATAGACTCGACGAAATTTTTGCGAGACACGGAATACCAAATACAATTGTATGTGATAATGGGACAAATTTAGCCAATGCGAAAATATATAATTGGGCAAATTTAAATGGTATTGAAATAGCACACGTTGCTCCAGCTTGGCCAAGAGCAAACGGAGAAATTGAGCGTCAGAACAGAAGTATAATGAAAAGACTAAAAATTGCTCAAATTGAGAAACTCAATTGGAGAGAAGAATTATATAGGTATCTTTTGATGTATCGTGAGACACCACAGAGTACGACGGGACTTTCACCAGCGGAAATGTTATTTGGAAGAAAAATTAAAACGAAATTACCTGAAATTAACGAGAAATGTAAATTAGACGAAGCTGTACGAGAAACAGACGAATGGCATAAACTACGAGGTAAAGATTATTATGAGAAAAGTGTGACACAGTTTTGATACCACAGAAAAAATCAAACAAACTCAATTCAGATTATGCACCAGAAAGATTTAAAGTCACAGACAAAAATGAAATACAATTACAGTACAATCACCAGACGGGGTTACTTACAAGCGAAACGCACAAGATGTAAAGAAAATACCTGTTAAAGAAGAAGTGACAGAAACTATAGACTTAACAGACGATGGAGTTGAGGATGGAACTGATGCGGTAGCAGATCAAGTAAATCAAGAACTTCCAGTACAAAACGCCGAGAGACCAATACGTGAGAGAAATTTACCTCGACATTTTGAGGATTTCGTACTGAATTAATTTTTGAATAGTTTCATTTAACTTTTTGGAAAAAAAAATTGTACCTTAACTAAATTAATATTTAAATTTTATTGGAGGAAGGAGAATGTAGTATATCTAGATTATAATATAGATTATGAATGAATAGTAGGCGGGATGAGAAAAACAATATGTAAATAAATAAATGGTGTTCAATCACGTGTCTAATTTATTGAAATACAGATATATATTACACTCTTATAAGACCGGGCAATGTTTTTGTTTTATTGGTAAGAGCCAACAAAGTGTCTGACATCTGGTGGCAAAATAAAAAATATAAGACGTAGAGAAAACGTTGTGCTGTTTCATAGGGTTATAAGTAAACAACAATCAAAAATGACCAGCAAGTCCAAGAGATATTGTTCTGTATTTGTCTGCAAGTGTTGACATCCGTTCATTATTTCCCAAACAAAGAAATATTAAAACATAAGTGAAAAAACGTATTAAAAATGGGAAAGCACATATCGCCGGTCATCGACATTTATACACAATATTTTTTACCTACCGATTTTATTCCATGTAAGTATTCATAATAATGTATGCATCAAAACATTAGATTGTTTTGTAGTCATTAAAAGAAAGCCATAATTTACCGCAAAGAAAATTCGACAGAACCTCTGTACAGATAAAAAAAATGGAGAGACGTTACATGTAAGTAGTAATTATTATTCTTTAACATTATATATTTATTTTGAATTGTTTGTAGGAAAGATAGAGAAGAAGAAACGATAAAAATACCAGAAATTGAGCCTTATCAGGAGAAAGACGTGCAAAACAAAGAACATGATGTACATGTTTATATTTATGTACCTATCGAATAAAATCTGTAACATTAAGAAGTTAAGGAAATTACAGGTACTATGAACTCAAACAAAATATAAATGGAAAGAAAACTGTATTTAGGAAGAACTTAACAAAATTAAATACATATTGATTTTAAGAATATTGTATGATAAAATAATTTAGAATTTCAATTGTTCATTAAGAATACGTACATAAATATAGACGCAAATAATATTAATAAAATGAAACACAAGAAGTCGACAATATGGTATAATATTGTCGATGAAGCGACTTGTCGATTGTACCACATGGTCATATCGGCTCTTAACCTAACCTCTCTTATGCAACTGTTTAATAACATAGCAACAGAAAATACACAACACAGATTTGTACAATTATTTCCTATTCACAATAAGTAAAGTTTAATTTCACTTACTATTTCTGGTATAAGATACTCCACTTCGGACACTATTCTGTCGTCCACAGGGACACAGTGGTAGTCCTTCGTGCACATAAAACACAAATCCATTGTACTATGCGTATTTTATTACTTGTACACAAAATATATGAGAACTTTGTAATAATAGTAACAGTATGATTTTTAAATCACCAACAAAAAATAGTCATGTGCAACAAGTAAAACTATTCTGAATAGCTTTGCCTGGTTCAATTACTTAATACTCAAAGTTTACTATAGATGGCAATCAGAAATTTAACTTAAAGAGTGAATTTGTACTGTTACTGTACACTGCCGATACCTGCGATCTGCAAGCGGCACGCACTGCATCTTCGGCCCCCACCGTCGCACATCGGAGACACTCGCGCACTCCACGCCTAAACATACCACGGTAGTTCTCAAAAGTTTCTTACTCGCGGAACGCTACAATTATAATTTTATCAATATAATAAAAGTAAATTAGATTAAATAAATAGGAACATATAGATTGTAAAAATAATGTTATTAAATTTACAAACTTAAATTTCTCCAAATTATAATCTTTATAATGTATAAATAAATATGAATTTGAAATTTAATTTACAAATCGTCTCACAAGCTTCACATTTACGTATTTTTAAACAATTTTTTAACAAATACAAATCTGAAGCAGTCAGTTTCATCATACACATGAACGTCTACAAAGTGTAGAAAGCTGATACAACTTCTTACCCTTTGGAGTATGTGAAATATAATTTCTTTTTTGATAATTATTTTTCCTAACTTTTATCAGAGTTTTAACATTTTTGTTGCTTGTTAGAAATAGATTTCTGTATTTCCTTATTTTTATTATTGTCCCCTTATTGAAAATTTTCTAGATACGTTAAATGATTGATGAACAGAGAAACTCGAGGCACGAAGATGTAAAGAAACATTTTATCCTCCACACATATTATATTGCTCGACATTGTATCTTTCAAACATTTAATCTTGTACACCTTCTATCCTCCACACTTTTAATCCGCGAAGAAAAATGATCTTACACACATTTTATCTTGCGCATATTTTAGCATCCACACATTTTATCTTTCATTCATTTTATTTTCCACACATTTTATCTTCACCAACGTTTGATCTTTAAAATATTGTAATTGTATTTGTCATTCATTTTATTGCCCATGCAATTAACATACTTATAATTAGATGAAAATCCAGTATTAAATTTTTCTGAAGATAAAATATGTAAAACATTAAATGTGTGGAATATAAAATGAGTGGAAGATAAAATGTGTGGATGATAAAATGATTTGGAAGATAAAATGGGTGTAAGATAACTTTTTTCATGGATTAAAATTGTGCACGATAAAAGTTATGCAAGATTGAAAGTGTGCAAGATACAATGTCAAGCAATATAATATGCGTGGAGGATAAAATATATAGGCCCCAACTTTTCGATTTTAAACGATGAGCCCTTTAAATTTGTTGGCATTCCCCATCTCTCTCTCTCTAATTTTCGTTTCTATGTCTTACTGTCGCTTCTGTATACTATTCTGTGATTCTTGTATGTTCTGGCGGCTTCGATGCGTCAGCACAATAGAGAGGTGGTTAAACGTGTCTCGACCTGTTTGTGATGTATCTGAGGCCGTCGCCCTAGGCGTGACCTTTCAATTGTTACAATACTAATTATATAATTGCCTCTATAATGATGATTCGATAAATGGTAAATTTTTAATCATCTAGATAAAATAAAAGCTAATATTATTTCATTGAGTACCACATATTAATTGTGAAATCAACTTTACTTCTTATTTGTTTTTACTTTTAGTAATGAATTCAGAAGACATAGACATATACAAAACACTACATCCTTATTTTGTTGTATCTAGAATTTTTGGTAGTTTACCATACTCTATAACAAAAGATGATTCGAAATTTGATTATGTTTATATTGTTATTAGAATATTATTCTGTTCTACATTATTATTAATTAATGTAGACATTGAAAGTGGTGATATTGTAACGTGCTTTAAATATATTTCTTAATAGAAATGTAATAAAAACTAATTATATTAAATATTAAAAAAAAGATTAATAAATACTTACTTGAAGTATTATTATCTTCCTAAGAATTTATTATAAAAAAAAGACAGAAGGATAAAAGGATTAAAAGAGAGGTTTTGGGTGCTTTAAGAGGTTTTGGGTTCGTAGCCCTCGTTGGTAAATAATGGATTTTCTTAGCTCTACACACTAATTTATTCTTACAAACTACAATATTGTAAAATAATAAAAGTTTATACTTACAATTTAGTTCAGGGAGTTGTAGGAGAGACACTTGAGGTTGGTTGATTGTAATTTAATATGAATTTAGAATAATTAAAAAAAAAAAAACCGAACGATAGATAAAATTAACTAATTACTGTTGAGACGCCTGCTTGCGAATCAATCTGCATGCGAATGAATGAATTCTCCCAGAGCAAGAAGATTGAAAAAACTGACTTGCTCAGCATTTTTACCCCACTAATAATGAATGACTATATCAGCTAATTATTTAAATTTTGGCGGTTTGTTACAATATTGTTAAATTTGTTCATAATATGGTTATAAATTTTTTTGCACGTTCAATGTTTATTTATACTTATTTGACAGTATATTACAGTATTAAAAATAGAAAAAATATTTTATATTTTATAAATTCTTTATATCAAATTGATGCAAAGTTATATGATTTAGATATTAACGTTAATAATAAACAAATGAAATATATTACAATAAAAGTTGTGTTAGTTTATTTTTTCATATTTTATTGTATCCAAATTTATTGTTGTGTTAGAATATATTTAAAATTATATACATCTTTTCACGGACAATATTACTTCTTCTTTTTTGGATTTATACAAATGTTTGTAAAATTATCCTTGTATAGTTTTTCATTGTTTTTAATCGTAACAAAGCATACACTCTCAGAACAGAAGAGCGAAAATTATGGTCTTCTACGGAGTAAAAACCTTTTTAGTCAAATTTGAGCATTCTTTTGTCTATTTGTCTAAATTTCAATCGAGTTGATTAAAATATAAGTACTCAAACGAAGATTAAAATATTTTTGTCTTTAAGTGTAATATTTTTTGTCTATTAGAGTATAATTTTTTTCATCCTAACATCGATTAAAATGTACTCTTTTCTTCGAAATTATCTACTCTTTAGAAAAGTAAATGTTATACTAGAAATAGCAAATTATATTCTAATGTGATAACTTCTAGTATATTAATCTTATAACTAGTTAAAATTAACTTTACAAAGGTAAAAACAACTCCTTAAAATTCAAATGTTCTCGATTTGGAGTATTTTCATTCTTTGCGCTTGCGCTATTGGTACATTTAGGCGGCAATTGGGATTCCCAGCTTAGCACCCCTTGTGATACTTGCCAGTTGCTACTTGTTCAAGTTGTGTTGTGAAGTGAACAACAATGAACAACGACGAATTAAAAAAAAAATTGTAGAAAATGGAGTGGACGAGAACACGGCATAGAAAATAGAAGGTAAGCTATAATATTTTATATAATATTACGCAGGAAATATATACATTCACTTGTTTTATAAAGTACAGATACATAACCTAATAATTTTACAAAAATTAATAATTTGTTTGTGTGGTTTAGGTGGTCAAGGAACTTAGTGCTTTTTGGAGGAGTCTCACGCTGGAGAAAGTGTTCAGAGACTGAGATATACGCCACCAACCCTATTATGGTTTCAATTTTACTTGTGCATACTTTTCGTCACTGGAAACTAGAACGTATTTGCTAGATTTCTCAATCATCCTCACGGACAGCACCACTCCAAATCAACTTTCGGTGAACCTAAGCTCCCTAAGATGTCTTTTACCTCACTCCAGGTGATTCTTTCGATGGGACACAGTTTGTGACTTCAGATTTAATTTAATCTTGCATGTACAGGAAGCTATTTTCTTTATATAATATTTTCAAGTACTTTAAACTCTATTTACTGTTACAATTTAAAAACCATTTTATTTTATATGAGTAAAGTCATTAATTTCAGCCTTATAAACTAAATTAAAATTCAAATAAAACATTTACAAATAAATTACTTGTTATCAATTATTTTCCTTCCCTCCTTTTTAAAATCACTAAATTGTAGATCAAATTTCGTATTTGTAAAGAGAAATAGTACTATAGCAAAGAGTTAAATTTTACTTTTTTAAAAAAGAGATGTTACTCTTCTAAGGAATGATTTTTGATAAAATAGATAATATTTTACTTTTTCGTGGATTACTATATGTACTTTGAAAGAATATAAATTTTTATCTATAAAAATTAACATTTCATCTTTTTTGGATTAAATATAAAAATACTCTCCTAGGTGTAAATTGAAATTAATCGTGAAAGATTATAAAAGAACTCAATTAGAGCAATGCATTTTCAACCCCCTAGTCGAGTGGAAAAACACTCTATTTGGGCAATAATTTAAACTTCTGTTCTGAGAGTGTAGATTTCAACTGTTAAACAATTACATCAAACGTTCAAAAGTTACAAACAATATTAGTTTTTTAACACTTTGTAAAATACATCAACAATTGACACAATTAACACTAGTATTGAATAAGTGTTATTCAGGTTTGTTACTTGTAAATTTAGTGTTAACAATGTTATCGTTAGTATCAACTAGTTATCAGATAAAATAAAATTTATTTATAAAAACATATAATCTTAGCTTATTTATAAGAAAATTAAAAAAAATAGTTTTTTTTTACGACCACTATGGAAAGGGGCATTTTTCTCACGCTATATAAAGCTTGAAAGTTGCGTATTTCCCACAATCGTGGGTTAAAGTGTGAGAAATTATTTCTCACAGTAATTGCCAACACTGCGCATGCTTGAAGGTACACTTTTTTACATATTGTTTTTAAAACATATCTCGCTTGGATTCCTTTCAAAATTTTGTCTGTAAAATGCACAGTTAACCACTAATTGAATTCAGGAGTCATAATTTTGTTTGAAACAAACGTTTTTTTGTTTGTTTCCAAAGAACACGACCGAAATGATTAAAATCAATAATTTTCTAATTTTCTGCTTTATTTTCATTTTAATGTACATTTGTTTTATGTCGTTAGAAAGAGAAAAAAATCTCTATTTAACAGTAATAAAGACAATTTTGAGCCTCATATGAAAATTGAAAGTTAGTATGTATTTCCCGCAAAGCATACGAGCTATAAAAAAATTGAAACAAGAAAGTTATGTCAAAATGTAAATATTTTCGGGAAAACAAAAATATAATTGAAATGGGCAACTAATGCAGCAATTTTGCCCCAATTTAACAGACTTCGTATCTCTTACGGTTCTCGAGATCCCATTGGTTAGCCTCTTAAAAAGGACACTCTGTATATAATTGTATGAAGGTAATTTAATAAATGGTAATTTTTTTATCAATTACTTCAAAAAAAAGCTAATAATATTTCGTTATCTACCACAAATCAACTGAGAAATTAATTTTACTTCGAAGATGTTTTCAATTTTAATAATGAATTCAGACGACATAGACATATACAAAACAATACGACCCTATTTTATTTTATGTAGAATTTTTGGCAGTTTACCATACTCTATAACAAACGATGATTCGAAATTTGATTATATTTATATTGTTATTAGAATATTAATATATTCTAATACAATTGTATCTAATTTAGAAATTGAAGGTGGTGATATTGTCAACTTTGTTCATAACATGGTTATAAAATTATTTTCGCTTTCAGTATTGGTTTATACTTATTTGACAGTATATTACAGTATTAAAAATAGAAAAAATATTTTATTTTTTATGAATTCTTTATATAAAATTGATAAAAAATTATATGATTTAGATATTAACGTTAATAATATACAAATGAAATATATTATAATAAAAGTTGTATTAGTTTATTTTTTTATGTTTTATAATGTCCAAATTTATTGTTGTTTTAGAATATATTTAAAATTCTATACACCTTTTCACGGACTATATTACTTCTTCTTTTTTGGATTTATACAAATGTTTGTAAAATTATCCTTGTATAGTTTTTCATTGTATTTAATCTTAACAAAGCATAGATTTCAACTGTTAAATAATTATATCAAACATTCAAAAGTTACAAACAATATTAGTTTGTTAACAGTGTGTAAAATACATCAACAATTAACACATTTAACACTAGTATTGAATAAGTGTTATTCCACTTTGTTACTAGTAAATTTAGTTTTAACTATGTCATCGTTAGTATCAACTAGTTATCAGATTGTCATTGTTGTGTTGTTTGAAAAATCTATATACGATACAATTGATGTTAGTTATGTCTTTTTCGTTCAAGAATTATTGGAATTTGTGTTTATAGCATTTACTGGTCATACTACTGTATATACGGTAAGTTATAGTTCTAACAAAAATTTAGTAGGGTCAGTTATCTGTATCACTAGTCCAGAAACTAAACTTTTGCGAGAGCGAGCTTATTTTGACAGGCCGAGCTTAAAACGAGACCTGTAAATATATAGTTCATAGTTATTGGCGTTCTTTTGTTTTCAAAAAATTGTCATTACACCCTTATAATATGGAATATTTAAAAAATAGAAAGCATTTGTTTTCAGTTCTCTAAAACATTTGTATTTACAATTATTTTCTACTTTATCAAATAACAAAATGGCAACTGATCAAAAATTTCAAAACAAGATATTTGAAAACCAGTCGATCGATTGTTGAAAATAAGACAATTATAAAATATCTATTAACAAGTGAATTGCAAGATACATTTCTACAAACTGCAAGAATGTTTTTATAATTATGCATTTTTATACACAAATTATGCAAATAAATTTTTAAGATAAAGTTGTAAATATTTTTTTTGTAAATAAAGATGAATCTAAAGAACATGATTAAAAATTATTTAAATTTGAATGTATAAATTAGAAAACATGTTTCAAGTTTGAAATACGCGTGTATTGTTAGGATTTTGTTTATATTATTTTACACAAATGTTTAAAACTATTCATTATATACAGCTGTGTTTCTAAATTTTACATGAAGTAAAAAATGAATTAGCAGGAAAATCTAGAGATTAAAGAAGCCGTTATATATACTATCAATGACCAAACCAATGTAAGCCAATTCCTTCTCGTTAATTTGAAAATTAGTGTCACGAGCGAGACTCACTACAAATGAGTCACCGTGGCTGACGGTGACTTGTCAGGTAGTCGAGTAAAGGTCAAGTGAGATAGGAGCAACGCCGTTCTTGTTCGGGAATTTAAAAGAGATCGCATGATTTTGGAATGTTCGAGAGAATAAATGGTGGCAGGTATATAACGGTTGCGTTCGGTGGCTCATGGAAGTTAGTGTCATTCAGAGCGTGCAGAGTCACTGAAGAAAAATCAGTGTCGATCAGTGCATGTAAGCAACATATTGGGAGTCGCCACTAATAACAGATGGCAGTAGTAAAATGTGAATAGTAGGGAAAACATTGGATTTCACTGCAACTCACAGCCTTAGTTTATAGAGTTTATCTTTCAATTTAATATTTTTACCGTAAATTTTAGTGAGATACAGTACATAAAATATGTTTATTGCATTAGGAGATGTATATTAATTTATTTGAATGGAGTGTTGTGCGGTCTATGGTTGAATTTATTGTACGAATTAAATTATTAGTTTTTCCAGATTAATCATTGAACAATCGAAAATTACTCTCACGTTCATAAATTTTTAAAAACATATTGGTATATATAATATTTGCTGTAACTGTTCTCTGTAATAAAATAAAATAATTGGTTTTAATGTTAAAGATAGACATTGTAATGTTACATAAATATATGTACGGTAGAGTGACAATTTTTTTTAAGAATAGCAATATGAAATATATGTTCTTTAATTATTAGGTCAAATGTTAGGGCAAAATATGGAAAAATTGTAGCAATACTATTGCTATAATTTTATTGTTATTGCTACAGTTGCTAGTTATTTTCAAAAGTAAACCAAGTCACTAATTAAACGTTCAATCAATTGTGTTATTACTGGAATCTATATAGATAGATTGCATAAATTTTAGTTAATATTTAAATACCAATTCAAATTGTTTACCAGTTTAAGGGTTTAAAAATCAGAACTGTATACTGACAAAATCATTAATAAGGTATATTGAAATTTGGAAATTACTTTAAATAAATTTTTTGCTTTTATTTTAAATAAAAAAACAATAATTTTTGTCTTTCTGGCGTTTTGGATGTAACCAAAATATCAGATGCTTTTTGTAGGCATACATTTAGATATAAAAATATTTATTTTCTTTTACTGCTGAATGATATTAAATTAGTATCTTCTCTTATTACCACCTTCAAGAATAAATATTAATATTTTTAACTATAAAATGCACTACAAAATACTTAAATGAACTAAAATCGTTTTACGAAATGATGGAAAAAAACGTTCATGAATAGCGAAATTTTCTTCATAATGTTTAAAATTATTTTCCACAGTTTTTCAAAACTTAGTCTTTTAAGAAATAGTGCAGAGATATTTCAGAACTTAAATATTTATCTCACAGTGGTACAAAAGAATTATACTAGTTAAATTTTGAAGAAAATATACAGACTCCTACGCTTTTACTATGCGCATCGACCTTATTACACTAGTGAATAAGATCGATGAATATGCGACCGTTACAATGTTTTCCCTACTATTTTTTTGCCACCAGATGTCAGCTACTTTGTTGGCGACTCCCAATAAAGTAGAAATAAATAACTCATTGGTCATACAAATATCGTATAAATTAATATTGAGTATAATTACGATCTAAAAATTGGCATCGTTGATCGCTGCTGCGATCTACCTATAAGATCCACAACGGTAAATGCCCTAAAGATGTAAGTCCCTGTACTCAGAGCCATCTATCGATCAATTCACAAGTCTCTATAAAGCAAAAAATAACTATTACATTTTATGTGTTCTTTACTATTATTTATACTTTCACTAAGAGTGACTATGAATTCATAAATTTAACTAAAAAATTCATTGAAAAACTTCCAATTAATTTTATGTAATTGAATATAAATTACATAATTGTCTCTATAATGATAATTCAGTAGATAAAATTTTTTTAATCAATTACTCTAAATATAGGTTTTAATTATTTCAAAGCCTACCACATATTAATAATGAAATTACATACTGTTGTTGTGTCTTTGTTTTTAATTTTAACAATGAATTCAGAAGATATAGACATATACAAAACACTACAACCATATTTTATTTTATCTAGAATTTTTGGTAACTTTCCATACTATATAACAAAAGATCATTCGAAATTTGATTGTGTTGTTATTGTAATTAGAATTTTAATATATTCTAATATATTAGTATTTAATTTAGAAACTGAAGGTGGTGATATTGTGAGCTATGTTCATAATATGGTTTTAAATTTCTTTTCGTTTTCAGTGACAGTTTATATTTATTTGACAGTATATTACAGTATTAAAAATAGAAAAAATATTTTATTTTTTGTGAATTCTTTATATAAAATTGATACAAAATTATATGATTTAGATATTAATGTTAATAATAAACAAATGAAATATTTAATAATTAAAGTTTTATTTGTTTTTCTTGCCATGTATGAAGGAGTAGAAACTTATAATTATTTTACAGTATATCGAAATTTCTATATATATATATGTATATATATATATATATATATATATATATATATATATATATATATATATATATATATATATATATATATATATATATATATATATATATATATATATATATATATTAGGACTATATTACTATCTCCTTTTTAGGTTTATACAAACGTTTTTTAAATTATCGTCCTATAGTTTTTTTATTGTTTTTAATCCTAACAAAGCATAGATTTCAACTGTTAAACAAACATATCAAACCTTCTAATGTTACAAATAATACCCGTTTTTTAAAAATGTGTAAAATACATCAACAATTAACACATTTAACACTAATATTGAATAAGTGTTATTCAATTTTGTAAATTTTGTGTTATCTATGTCATCGTTAATAGCAGCTGGTTATCAAATTGTAGCTAAAGTGTTGTATGAAAAATCTATATATGATACAGTTGATATTAGTTATTTTTGGTTTATTAAAGAATTGTTGGAAGTTGTGATTATAACGTTTACTTGTCAAGCTACTGTATCTACGGTAAGTTATAGTTCTAAGAAAAATTTAGTAGGGTAAGTTATTTATTATTATTATAGTCCAGAAACTACACTTTTGCGAGAGCGACCTTATTCTGCAAATAATGCGAGATCTCGCAAGAGTTTCTGGGCGTGTGATAGTCAAGATTTTTTGCATTAATAACACTTTTAATTTATTAAGGAAATATTATTACTACTTACAATTTTATACACCATAGGTTATAATGTCAGTAACATTTTCGGTTCACATGGATATATAAACAATTCACTTGTTTTATTCAAAAAAATTAGTGACATTTGTTCTAACCTAAAAAATAAAATGAATGTGAATAGATATTTTCAGACGACCACATATGAAAGTAGCCATATTTACACTGTAATTAACACCAGAAAATGTAACATAGCTCACGGCGTGTGTTATAATAATACACTAGTGTGTTATATAACCGGATATGACGATTAGTGGTCAATAGATGGAACTTTCATAATGAAATGTAACAAAATTAATGAAAATTTGCTTAAAACTACGATTTTAAAATTGGTAGTGAATAAATAACAAAAATAAAGAGTCAAAATGTATTGATAGTTTTATTAATAGTTCAAATAATACGTACTGGACTTCCAAATCAGTTTCCGGTTAACCAGTGATACTTAACCTCCAACCCAAACGTCAATGCTTTCGTGAGTTGTGGTTGACATTGACACTTTTGTATAAACTCTGTTTTTATTATAATATTTTGTGGTCGTCTGAAAAATAGTGTACATAACTCGCTTGGAAGTGCATAGCAACGCTCGTGTATTAAATCACTCGGCGCTACACGCCTCATTCTTCAATCTCTACACACGCTTGCTATTTACCACTTTCCACCTTTGTTATGTAAATAACTATTTTCAACAATTAACGTAATCATAATCATACAAGACGAGTATAATATAAATAATAAATCAAAAATAGTTGTTTTAATTAACGTTTTATATTTTCAATAAAATAAAATTAAAATTTTTGACTGAATGTAATGCTAAAATATTTAAGTTGACCTCCATATAAACAGTTTCTGGACGATTTTGAGTTCTGTAATACTAGTCATAAAAGGACGGTGGTGCGAAAAAAAAAACAAATCAATTACCACCGATGGAAGAAGACAACCATGTTAGACGACGCCACCCAGAGATTTGAAGAACTGAAGAGAATCCTCCTGGAGGATGACTACGAACGTATATTCCAAAAAATAGACAACAGCTGTGGCACTCTTCTAGACAACATCCAGAAGACACACGACAAAAAGGCACAAAAGTACCAACGAAACCAGGATCCACAGAAGGAATCAACAAAGAAGACCATCATCAATCTCTCAACCCGGACGCTATCAGCACCAGAGGAGGAACTCTTAAGTAAGGGTCTGAACTACGCAATGACTTCAAAAGAAACACCTATCCTGGACATCATCTCTGCGGTCGAATGTGTCAAAATACCAGAAGTTGAGGCAGAAGAATTCCGATGGAAAATACGGACAGCCCTTCAAACAAAGAACAGGCAAAGAAAGAACATGTCCAAGGAGGAAGAGAAAGCACTACGTTTGCTCCGTAAAGATAATTCTATCAAAGTTCTTCCAGCAGACAAAGGCAACGCAACTGTCATCATGGATAAAATTATATACGAACAAAAAATTCAGGAAATATTGGATAGCGGAAACAACAAACGGCTCACAAACAATCCAACTACAAAAATCGAACGGAAAATCTACCTGACTTTGAAGAAATACGAGAAATATATACCATCCACAACAAGAACGCGCCTAACACCACATTTCAGCAAGCCACCACATCTGTATGGACTCCCGAAGATCCACAAACAAAACACTCCGCTACGACCAATCATTAGTTTACGGAATTCGCCAATGCACCAGATCGCCAAATATCTCTTACCAGTGTTACAACCATTGCAAGGAAAGACAGATTCTTACGTAAAAAATTCGTACCAGTTTGTGGAAATGATGAACGCCATTGATCTACAACCAGAAGACATACTAGTCAGCTTCGACATTGTAAGTCTTTTCACAAACGTTCCACTGGAAGAGTCTCTCCAACTTATCAAAACCAGGCTTGAAGAAGATGAAACTCTGGCAGAGAGAAGCACGCTTCCAATCCACGGAATCATGGAACTCCTAGAATGTTGTCTTCGGAATACCTATTTCCAAGTTCAAGACCAATTTTACATCCAGGAAGAAGGACTACCGATGGGTTCACCATTGTCGCCACTCATCGCCAACCTCTATATGGAATGGTTTGAAAAACACGCCATCAACTCTTCAACAGACAAACCAAAACTTTGGTTAAGGTACGTGGACGACACTTTCATCATATGGTCAAAAGGAGGTGAGAAACTGAACAAATTTTTGGAGCACCTAAATAACATCAGGACAACAATTAAATTCACAATGGAGAAGGAAACCGAACAACAACTACCTTTTCTAGATGTCATGGTAAAAAGAATTAATGGAAAGATTCACACTTCTGTGCACAGGAAGCCCACGCACACTGGACAGTACCTTAACAACCAGTCGAACCACTCAACATCAGTGAAAAATGGCGTCATCAGGACATTATACGACAGAGCGGTTAGTATATGCAATACAGAAGAGGCACTGAATATGGAAATGGAAAACATAAAGAAGGACTTGCTGCGGAATGGCTACAAGACACAACAAATTGAAAAAATAATCCAGGACCGTCAGAAACAACAAAAGAACAGCAGAGAAGAACACAAAGAAGAATCCATCCTATCTATTCCATACATCAAGGGTATATCGGAAAAAATAAGCAGAATATCAAAAAGATACAACGTAAAAACTGTCTTCAAAACATCAGAGACATTAAGAAGTGTTTTCACCAAAACCAAACCGCAGCAAGACAACACCAAAAATTGCATATACAAAGTCCCCTGTGAATGTGGAGCCTCATATATAGGAGAAACAAAAAGACCGCTTTCCGTTAGACTTAAAGAACACCAAAAACATACAAAAATGGGAGAAACTGAAAAATCTGGAATTGCTCTTCACGCCTGGGAATCCCATCATCGCATTCAATGGGATAACGCACATATTATAGACCGAGAAGAACACTGGCAAAAAAGGAAATTTAAAGAAGCAGTGCATATCACCACCAACAAAAATGTGTTCAGTCACCCCAGCACAGATATTCGGACTGTTTGGCGCCCTCTGATTGGTGAAGTCTACCAGCGGAACAGATCCTCCACACGTCATCAAACATCCTCTAGTATATAAGTTGTAGCCCTTAAGATCATTGTTAGTTTACACTTGATAACGATTAGAGATTGTACTAATCGAAACGTTGTGATATTTTAAAATAAAGACAATGAAAGTCCAACAAACTTTACTTTCTTCTTGCAAAACAGAGAGGAAAATTACTTTTCCCTCTCTAGAGAGGAAAATGTACAGTGTTACCAACAGTACAACATGGATATTATTTTACAATGAAATATTGGAAAAAATCATTGTTTTGTTAAAAATTATTATTTAATAACGATATTCTTTTTAAAAAATTATAGCAATTATGTTTTGTTCTATCTTTTTTTACTATATTTTACAATTTGACAAGTTGATCTTGAATTGGCATATTGGCAACACTGTAACAATTGCACTGCTAAACGTCAATGTTTACATAACCTAATTTTCTAGCTTGTCGTGTTGCTGCAACTTTTCGTCCGAATAAATAGATTTTTGAAATATGTCGTGAAAAAAATGTTGTGTCTAACACGAAAGGAAAGCACTTTTTCCACTCTCACTCAAATGCCTCACTCGCTGCGCTCGTGAGTCACACACGAGCTCGAGTGGTAAAAAGATACGCTTTCCTCTCTAGTTTGACAAATAACTATTCTACGACCACTATGGAAAGTGACACTTTCCTCACGCTTTATAAAGCTTGAAAGTAGGTTAAAGTGTGAGAAATAATTCCTTACAGTATTTACCAACACTGCGTTTGAGTGAAAGTACACTTTTTGAGGTTACCTACGCCATATTGTTTTTTATGTCAAATAGCGTTCGTGCATGAATTTTTGTTCTGTCATAGAAAAAGTATAGTGTGCACTCGTGCAGAATCACCTATTTCCCATCTTGTGTGATTCTCACCTCTTGAGAAATAGGCGACTTTCTGCTCTTGTTGCACAATTTACTATTACTAATGGACCATCTGTATATGATTGTATGAAGATAATTTAATAAATGTTAAAATTGTAATCAATTAGTTAAAAAAGCTAAAATTATTTCATAGACAACCACATCTTAATTGTGAAATTAATTTTACTTCGTAGTTGTTTTCAATTCTAATAATGAATTCACACGACATAGACATATACAAAACACTACGACCTTATTTTATTTTAACTAGAATTTTTGGCAGTTTACCATACTTTATAACAAATATGAATCGAAATTTGATTATGTTTTTATTGTTATTAGAATATTAATATGTTCTAATTTATTTGTATGTAATTTAAAAACTAATGGTGTTGATATTGTCCACTATGTTCATAATATGGTTATAAAATTCTTTTCGCTTTCACTGTTGGTTTATACTTATCTGGCTGTATATTACAGTATTAAATAGAAAAAATATTTTATTTCTTATGAATACTTTATATAAAATTGATAAATAAATGTATGATTTAGATATTAACATTAATAATAAACAAATTAAATATTTAATAATAACAATTGTGTTAGTTTATTCTTTCATGTTTTAAGGCCGTTTGACACTTTACAATTTTATGTAAAAAATTTAATACAAAATTTATTACAAAATTTATAAATTAAAATTGAACAGAATTTTTATATATATAAAAATTTTGTGTATGCAACACATGCATTATTTTGTACAAAATTAAGTGTTCGCGCATTAGCCCTTTATACTTTGATACACATAGAAAGCGCGACATGTAACTCTCGCGTGATATTACCGATATATGTATACAATTATTGTATGGTTAGGATTGTTCATATATTCCTAGGTGAGAACAGAAGATCCCATTTCATACAGAAACTTTTTGAGGCCAACAGAATCTCAATTCGATTATTTACTTAATTTAATACAATCGAATATATCGAAAGAAAACACATTTATGAGGGAATCAATTCCCGCCCGAAACAAATAGGTAAACTGCATTTTATAGATTTCTTATTAACAAAATTAATATCTCGATTATATTTTTTATATTCTGTCATAAAATTGGTTTTTAAACCATTAAATTTTTGTTTGATCAGATATTGTCACGTCAGTTTTCACTTTCTTGATATTTATGTGAATGCTCTCCAATGCTTGATATCGTGCGTTTGTTTTTATAATCTTTAGATTTTACCATATATAAACATGGTCACTGTTTATATTCTTCAATTAGTAAAGAAACTTGATCCCGGGACCACGACATTTTTTTCATTAACAAAACAACATAACCTTATTTCTCTGCGACTTATTTCTTTCTGTTTATGTGCACACTGCGCATATTACTGCGCACTTTTAGTAAAAAATTTCGTAAAAATTAGAACACGTTTAAATTTATTTTGTACAATTTTTTTTAAAAAAATTAGTAAGTTTTTATTATGTTTGCTATGATGCAAGTTTATTTTAATTTTTTATTTCTAAATTTTGTATTAAATTTTTTACATAATATTGTATGGTGTCAAACGGCTTTTACAGTCTGCAAATTTATTTTTTTGTTAGAATATATTCAAAATTCTATACAGCTATAAGCAGATTACATTATTTTATTTTATTAATATTTATACAAATATTTGTTAAATTATCGTTGTATAGTTTTTCATTGTTTTTAGTCTTAACAAAGCACAGATTTCAACTGTTAAACAATGACATCAAACATTCAAAAGTTACAAACAATATTAGTTTGTTAATAGTGTGTAAAATACATCAACAATTAACACATTTAACTGAATAAGTGTTATTCCATTTTATTACTAGTAAATTTAGTGTTATCTATGACATCGTTAGTAGCAGCTGGTTATCAAATTTTAATTGTTGTGTTGTTTAAAAAATCTATATATGAAACAATTGATGTTAGTTATGTCTGGTTCTTTCAAGAATTATTTGAAGTTCTGATTATAGCATTTGTTGGTCATACTACTGTATCTAATGTAAGTTATAGTTCTAATAAAAATTTAGTAGAGTAAGTTATTTGCATCACTAGTCCAGAAACTAAACTTTTGCGAAAGAGAGCTTATTTTGACATATCGAGCTGAAAACGAGGCCTGCAAATAATGCGGGATCTCGCAAATGAGTTTCTGGGCTGGGCGGGTGATACACATGGGCGCCCATAGAATATTTTCAAGGGTGGGCAAAATCCAAAAAAAAAACTTATTATAAAACAGATATATATTTTAATGCCCAGTTGTGCTAACAAGGATTAAATTTTAAGCAACATTTCAACAAAAAAATTATACTTACTCGAAATTTTGACAGCAATTTTGAATAAGTAGTTCATTTGACATTCTGTTCCGCTGAGATATTGTCTATTTAAGAGAAACTTAAATATTATAGAGATAAACAGAAAACATATACTTATTAGTAAAAAAAGTAGAATTGTTCAAAATTAAGGCGACAAGTAAAAATTCTTACTTATTGTTGGAATGGTTTGTAAAGGTTATTGTTAAAAACCTTAGATGAGGTATAACATAGAGATATGGCACACTCCTATAGCTACGTACTACTGAGCAAGCAAAAGATGTATGGTCGAGAATCGCCTAACAGTCAGCTGCGTGAGAACAATCCGCCAGCTGAGTAGTGCACACTTACAGTTAGACGAACCAAATATTGGTCATAGTGTTAGTCACCTATCCTCATTATTCGTTTGGTTGAGTTTTCCATATAACTACCCCACTGGTCCACTGTTCTCACACTGCTGGCTGCAAGCGATTTTAAACCTTAGATCTTTCGACAATATATTTGGGCAATGCCATATCTCTATGTTATACCTCATCTAAGTTAAAAACAATTCCCTCTTTCGAAAATTGCTCGAAAAAATTTTTGAGAACCTCGATAAAATTAAGTTTATTGTAGTTAATTGTATTGCTTCTTCTTTCTAATGACAAATAATAACTGGATAATTTGTTCCACACATAAAAAAAATAAGCTCTATAATACATCAAACAATAATAATTTTCTCACAAAACATAACGATGGTGAAATAATTACGTAATCTGTCGACAATTTACAAAAAGTCAAGGAAGGAAAAATGCCCTCTCTTGCCCCCCCTTATGGGCGCCATGGTGATAGACAAGATTGTTTGCGTCGATTACACTTTTAATTTATTAAAGAAATATTATTACTACTTATAATTTTATAGACTATAGGTTTTTATGTCATTAACATTTTTGGTTCACATGAATATATAAACAATTCACTTGTTTTACTCAAAAAATTTAGTGACATTTGTTCTAACCTAAAAAATATAACGAATATGAATTGATATTTCACAACAATTAATCATACAAGACGAGTATAATACGAATAATAAATCAAAAAGAGTTGTTTTAATTAACGTTTTACATTTCCAATAAAATTAAATTAAAAATTTTGACATAATGTAATGCTAAAATATTTAAGTTGCAATCTCTACTTTTTACCGGCCTAGGCCTGCAAAGAGAGAGTTTCTGGACGGTTTTGAGTTCTGTAATACTAGTCGTGATGGGACGGAGGCGCGAAAATTTAATTGTTAATCTATAATTTATTTATAACAACATATAATTATTACTTATAAGAAAATTTAAAAAAATATATTTGTTTTTTTACGATCACCATGCAAAGTAGCACTTTTCTCACGCTATATAATACTTGAAAGTTGGGTATTTCCTACAATCGTAGGTTAAAGTGTGAAATATCATTTCTCGCAATATTTACAAACACTGCGCATGCGTAAATGTGTTCTTTTTGAGATTACATGTGCCATATTGTTTTCTATGTCAAATAGCTTTCGTGCATGTGTTTTTGTTCCGTAGCGTTTAGCAGTGTGGTCATTGAAAAAGTATAGTATTCCACTCGTGCAGAATTACATATTTCCCATTTTGTGTGATTTACACCTCGTCGGAAATAGGCGACTTTCTGCTCTTGTTGTACAATTTTCTATTACTAATGGACACCCTGTATATGATTGTATGAAGATAATTTAATAAATGGTAAATTTTTAATTAATTACTTTAAAAAAAGCTAATATTATTTCATAGACAACCACATATTAATTGTGAAATTAATTTTACTTCGTAGTTGTTTTCAATTCTAATAATGAATTCACACGACATAGACATATACAAAACACTACGACCCTATTTTATTTTAACTAGAATTTTGGGCAGTTTACCATACTCTATAACAAAAAATGAATAGAAGTTTGATTATGTTTTTATTGTTATTAGAATATTAATATGTTCTAATTTATTTGTATGTAATTTAAAAACTAATGGTGGTGAT
This sequence comes from Stenolophus ochropezus, assembly GCA_035578165.1. Lineage (NCBI taxonomy): Eukaryota > Metazoa > Arthropoda > Insecta > Coleoptera > Carabidae > Stenolophus > Stenolophus ochropezus. The sequence continues at coordinate 6,364,724 of JAQOWZ010000012.1, forward strand.
ATTGTCCATTATGTTCATAATATGGTTTTAATTTTTTTTTCGTGTTCAGTGTTTATTTATACTTATTTGGGTGTATATTACAGTATTAAAAATAGAAAAAATATTTTATTTCTTATGAATACTTTATATAAAATTGATAAAATAATGTATGATTTAGATATTAACATTAATAATAAACAAATTAAATATTTAATAATAAAAACTGTGTTAGTTTATTTTTTCATGATTCATAGTTTGCAAATTTATTTTTTTGTTAGAATATATTCAAAATTCTTTACACTTTTACGCGGACTATATTACTTCTTCTTTTTTATGTTTATACAAATATTTGTTAAATTATCGTTGTATAGTTTTTCATTGTTTTTAATCTTAACAAAGCATAGATTTCTACCGTTAAGCAATTATATCAAACATTCAAAAGTTACAAACAATATTACTTTGTTAACATTGTGTAAAATACATCAACAATTAACACATTTAACACAGGTACTGAATAAGTGTTGTTCAATTTTGTTACTAGTAAACTTAGTGTTATCTATGACATCGTTAGTAGCATCTAGTTACCAAATTGTAATTGTTGTGTTGTTTGAAAAATCTATATATGATACAATTGATGTTAGTTCACTGGCGGTTCGTGGTATTTTTGAGCGAGGGGGCAAATTATTTTGTTAGTGTCAAAGATTTTGTTGAGAAAAACGTGGTCATGAAACGATGTTTAGAACTCCGATTTCGTCACAAATAATTTTAATATTATTAATTATAAATATTAATAGGTATCAATGTTCACCACAACCCAACGGAAAGGTCAATGATAGTAAGAAAAAAGTGGGTAGGGGTAATGAAGAAAGTAAAAAAACAAATTAAAAATAATATAGGTACTAGAATAAATTTGAAATATAATATAAATAAAAAGAAAACAAATATCATTTCTATTCGGTTAAGAATAACTAAAAATAAATTCTTATCCCATGAACTAAAACATTCTAATGAGCTAGAAGCAGAATACACTAATTGTTAATTACAGTTGTTTATATATTATATCAATTCTTCTGTCTTTAGTTTTAGCAAAAGGATCAATTATTTTATGAAGAAAATCTGGAGATTTTCGTAAATGTTTAATCATATCTTACACGCATACAGATACAATTTATACCCGACTGACGATCTGGCGATTTTAGAAATATAACATGCAATGAGTATATTTCACCGATTACGTCCGATTGTTTCCGAATCTCAGAGTATGCATGCCTCCTCTGGTTCAACACTCGGCTATTCGTATTATTTCTATGATAAATTTACAAACTTTAAAAATAAGCAAAGCATTTGTTTCAAAATTAAAATATTAATAATATTTAAAAACTCTTCAATGATGTTTTACATATACATATTTATTTTTATTCTTAAATAAGTTTTTTAATCACAATACGCATTATTTTTGTTTTATCAATGTTACTGAAATATTTACTTAAAATTATTATTTTATTATAAACAAATTAAATCTGTGCATCTCTTTATTTATCATTCATATTATACAATTTATTTTAAGAATTTTAAGTCATACAAGTATAACACCGTTCGAGATGGCGAGGGGGCTGACAACCGCTGTTACGAGCCCAGTCGCACATGAATTGCACGAAATCACTCACCTATATAGCGCTGTCTCACTTGTACAGTCATCTTGTTCCCATTTGTGTTTGGAACGTATCGTTGAGTAGTATACCATACAAGTTTCGTCTGGCGGATGCGTGCTCCCGCTAGTCGAATTTGATATAATATTGTGTTGCACAGCGGCGCCGCGCTAATTTCTATTTAAATAGACCACTAACATAGTACATTGTTAAATGTTAAGTAGTATAAGATGAAGTTTATATTGTTATAATAATTAATAATAAAAATATATTCATATCAAATAGAAAAAATATTTTATTTTAATTTGAGGGGGCACTGCCCACTCTGCCACCCTGGACGAGCCGCCACTGTGTTAGTTATGTTTGGTTCTTTCAAGAATTATTTGAAGATGTCCTTATAACATTTGTTTGTCATACTACAGTATATACGGTAAGTTATAGTTCTAATAAAAATTTAGTAGGGTCAGTTATTTGTATCACTAGTCCAGAAACTAAACTTTTGCGTGAGCGAGCTTATTTTGACATATCGTGCTGAAAGCGAAGCCTTCAATGCAAATAATGCGAGATTTTGGGAACGAGTTTCTGGGCGAGTGATACACAAATTTTTTTGCATCTATAATACTTTTAATTTATTAAAGAAATATTATTACTAGATACTTACAATTTTATACACTATAGGTTTTTATGTCAGTTACATTTCAGATTTACATGAATATATTAACAATTCACTTGTTTTACCCAAAAAAAATAGTGACATTTGTTCTAACTTAAAAAACATAACGAATGTGAATTGATATTTTTCAACAATTAACGTAATAATAATCATACAAGACGAGTATAATATGAATAATAAATAAAAAATATTTGTTTTAATTAACATTTTACATTTCCAATAAAATTAAATTAAAAATTTTGACACAATGTAATGCTAAAATATTAAAGTTGGCATCCTCACATTTTGCCGGCCTAGGCCTGCAAACAGAGAGTTTCTGGCGATTTGGAGTTCTGTAATACTGGTCGTTATGGGACGGAGGCGCGAAAAATTAATTATTACTTTATAATATTAAATAATATTTAAAAAATAAAATTTATTTATAACAACATATTATCTTGGTTTACTTATAAGAAAATTTAAAAAAATATATATTTTCTCTACGACCATTATGGAAAGTAGCAATTTTCTCAACTATATACAGGTATTTGGCGAAAGGCCGGCACCCAGAATATTTCGTTTATAATGAGAGATACAGAAAAATGTTACGGAACAAAATTAAACTAGTCAAAGGGACTCAAAAAATGATGTTAGTAAGAATTTTGTGTCACTTCCGGTTTTAGCGGAAGTGTGTACAACTTTGATTTTAGCATAGGGAATCGGTATTATTTTATTTTATTTCAGAATGTACATAAAATTAGCTCTACAATGATGTCAAAATATTATAGTTTTACGTCAACCATTTCAAAATAATACAAGAAAGTATATAATGCCCCAGTACTTTTACTTCCCTTTAATATTCTAGACCCTATTTCTACTTCTTCTTCATTCTTATTTGTTACAGTTACCCCAAGATAAGTAAACTGTGTTACTTCCTTGAACTCATAGTTCTTTCCCATGTCTGATTTTAATTTCAAAGACATTGGTTCGTTTGGGTAGTTGTTATCTAATCTCATGTAGTTGGTTTTGTTCTCATTAATTGATAGTCCCACCTCTCTACTCGTTCTTTCTAACCTTGCGAATATTTTTTCCATCTCACATTTCGTTCTTGTTAATATTGCGATGTCATCTGCATAAGCCAAAATTTGATGTTTTTTTCCGTGTAGCGTTCCTTTTCTGTGCATATTTGATTTTTGTACAATCCACTTTAGTACGGTGTTAAATAATAGGGGTGACAACGGATATCCCTGACGTAGTCCTCTTTCGACCGTAAAACTCTCTGACGTAATGCCATCTACTAAGACTTTGCATATTAATATATTCTAATTTATTAGTATTTATTTCAGAATCTGATGTTGGTGATATTATCAGCTATGTTTATAACATTGTTATAAATTTCTTTTTATTGTCAGGGTTAATTTATTCATACAAATGTGTTTATTACAGTATTAAAAATAGAAAAAATATTTTATTTTTTATGAATTCTTTATATAAAAGTGATGCAAAATTATACGACTTAAATATTAATATTTGAGATGTTGATGACTTTTGAAGTTTAACTCTAACTTCCTACGCAGTATATAGTAAGGGATAAATATGTTTTTAACTGAGAAAAATTTGCAGTCGCCACTAAAGGATAAAAAAAATATTTTTTCTCAGTTAAAAACATATTTATCCCTTACTATATATTGCGTAGGAAGTTAGAGTTAAACTTCAAAAGTCATCAACATCTCAAATATTATTTCACAGGTAAAATTTGCCAATTGTCCATTGTCAATCCATTGTTATATCATATATTCAGTGGGATTATCGCAGCAATTGTATAGACGTGCGGACCTGAGAAAAATTTACAGAAGTCACTGGTCGCTATGGCTCAGCGGCAGAGCGCTGTCCTAGAATGACAGAGGTCCTGGGTTCGAGTCCCAGTGGCGACTGCAAATTTTTCTCAGTTAAAAACATATTTATCCCTTAAATATTAATGTTAATAATAAACAAATGAAATATTCAATAATAAAAGTTTTATTGGTTTATCTTTCTTTGTACGAAGGTTTAGAAATTTATTATTATATTAAAGCTTACCCAAATTTCTATACGTGTTTAGTAGGACTATATTACTGTTTGTTTTTTAGGTTTATACAAACGTTTTTAAAATTGTCGTTATACAGTTTTTCATTGTTTTTAACCCTAACAAAGCATAGATTTCAATTGTTAAACAATCATATCAAACATTCTAATGTTACAAACACTACCAGTTTGTTAACAGTGTGTAAAATACATCAACAATTGACACGATTAACACTAGTATTGAATAAATGTTATTCCATTTTATTACTAATACATTTAGTGTTATCAGTGACATCGTTAGTAGCAGCTGGTTATCAAATTGTAACTGATGTGTTTTTTCAAAAATCTGTATATGATACAATTGGTATTAGATATGTGTGGTTAATTCAAGAATTATTGGAAGTTGTGTTTATAGCCTTCGCTTGTCATGCTACAGTATCTACGGTAAGTTAGGATGAAGAGACGTATAGTCTGACAAGACATCTCGAGTTGTCGTTTAAATTGTTTTATGGTTGTGGCACATTAACCTCAACCACAGAATAGGTTTATACAGAAGCGACAGTAAGACAGAGAAACGAAAATTAGAGAAAGATGGGGAAAGACACAAATTTAAAGGTCTAGACAATGCTCCAAGGTCATAGAACTGAATAGGGGAACATGAAAGGTACCGACACGGGGTGTCGCTTCTGTATGTAACTATTCTGTGGTTGTGGTATCTATTCAAAGTTTTCCCTGAGTGAAAGAATTGAAAGAAATGTGACCCTTATGCATTCTGCTATGGGGTATAGAATTGTACGAAATCCATTAATATACACTGTTTGTTCCAGGTACTGTATTTGAAAATCTCAATGTTAATGTTACTTTGGGATTTTCAAATCCAGTACTTAGCTGGGTATCTAGAATAAACAGTGTTTACTAACGGTTTCGTCAGGGATAAACTTTGAATAGTTACCACAACCATAAAACAATTTTAACGTCAACTCGAGATATCTTGTCAGAATATACTCTTTTCAGCTCTCTATTGTAAGTAATATCCTCTTTTATAAGGAGAAATTGCTTAAATCAACGTCCAGTCAAGAAATCTTTTGTCCAATATCCTCTTTATTTTTACTTTTTTTAAAAAAAATCTAATGGTTCACGACAGTATTGTATATTTCTTGTTCTTGCCTCTGTATTGTAAAAAAATTAAGGAAAATACAAGACAAGAGCTACAAATTTCAAAACAAGTCAAGGTAAGAAATTTTCTTCTAAAAATGTACAAGAATTACATGATTTTATATAAACATTATATTCTTGCCTTTATTTGTTACTAATTTTAAATCTAGATTTATTATATTTAGCTACCTATAAATATTTGTAATATAATGAAATACAGAGTGGCTCAATGAAAATTATCAGCGCAATTTTTGGCCATTTAACATCAATTTTGCAAAAAACGCTCGAACACGTTAATTTTAGTATAAAGGGGGACACCTGAATGGATTAGTACCAATGGCATAATTTCAACTCTAAAATGGGGGTGGACTGCACCTCAAACATTTTAAATGGAAAAGGGTGTCAAACGTGATACAGTTCGAAAGGTCTTTCAATTCTCTTTTCAACATTTTTTTTATTTCTCAAATCTGATCATTAGTTCCAGAGAAATTACGTTTAAAACAAATTTTATCAGGTGATCGAAATTGCAATCAAGTAAGCTATTCCCTAGGGAAGAAAAAAACAGTTCGTGTGCGGACTAACAGATGGCGTATAATGCGTTATAAATAATAACCAGAATAAAATATGTCAACATGCTTCTAAAATCTTGTACCTTTAGATAATTTTGATACTTCACATTTTAGGTATTTTTATTACATATTCTGTAAATAATAGAACAGAATTGCTAACCTTGTTTATATGTCAAAATAAAATGTTTGTCATTTGTTTGTCTTATTCTATTTCTATTGTTAATCAATTTCACAAATTTCATTGAGGTTAAGTTAAATGTCAAATTATTCTGTGTTCGTAAGATGTTTATATTATTTTATTATGTTGTTTTGTTGTGTAGGATAAAAAATAGTGTGTGCTACATGGCAGTAAAGTTGTGTTCTGGTCCTCAAGAAGTATCCAGACTCGACTGCGTCTCGGCCGTATACATATCCTTCCAACCAGAAAACAACAACTTTCCTACCTACAACACAAATAACTATTATATTACAAACATTTTAAAATTTTCGTATTTGAAAATTCAAGCTTAAAACTACCAGTTTCGCTAACGTATGACCATGGGTTTATATACTTGAGCAATTAAACTCTGAAATATTCTATAGCAGCTTCGATGCGTCAGTACAACAGAAGGCTATTAAACTTGTCCCAACCTGTCTATATCGCACACGACGTGACCTTGCGATTGTTACAATACTAATTATATAATTGCCTCTATAATGATAATTCAATAAATGGTAAATTTTTAATCAACTACATTAAATAAAAGCTAATATTATTTTATAGTGTTCCACGTATTATGTATGTATGTGAAATTAACTTTAGTTCGTATTTGTTTTTACTTTTAATAATGAATTCAAAAGACATAGACATATACAAAACACTACATCCTTATTTTATTGTATCTAGAATTTTTATTAGTTTACCGTACTCTATAACAAAAGTTGAATCGAAATTTGATTATGTTTATATTGTTATTAGATTATTATTTTATTCTAATTTAGCAGTAATTAATGTAGACATTATTTTTAATCTTAACAAAGCATAGATTTCAATTGTTAAACAATCATATGAAACATTGTAATGTTACAAACAATATCAGTTTGTTAATAGTGTGTAAAATACATCAACAATTAACACAATTAACACTAGTAGTGAATAAGTGTTATTCAGATTTGTTACTGGTAAATTTAGTGTTATCAATGTCATCTTTAATATCAGCTGGTTATCAAATTGTAGCTGATGTGTTATATGAAAGGTCTATATACGGTACAACTCAAGTTAGTTATATGTGGTTTGCTCAAGAATTATTAGAAATTGTGGTTATAGCCTTTGCTTGTCAGGCTACTGTATGTACGGTAAGTTAGGCTGAATACACGTACTCTTTTTAGCTCTCTTTTCAAAGTAATATTCTCTTTATTCCACCATTTGAAAAAACCTCTTAATATACTCTTTCATTGATAAACGGTAAAAGAAAATGATATACAATATAGCGACGGCCTGTTATGACAGGTCCATTCGCTTCCCATTGTTCTGTTTTCGAAAAGGTTGGAGAACATTCAGCACTTAATTGTTCTACTATAAAAATCCCGGGCAGGAGATCGCGAGGACAGTCTAATATTGATACGTGTAGTGATCTTTGGTGCTATAAATATTGTGGAAATAAATTTTGCGTAGTATTAAAGGTTTAAATAAATAATCTTAGTGTTTAAGTTTTTATTAATAATTGTTAGTATTAAAATAGTGTTTATGTTTATTTATTCATAATGTTTCTTATTTTAGTTATCTTTTATAATTTACATTTCGTTTAATAAACTTTGTTATATAAATATTAGTGTTTTAATTATTTTTTACACTTCACCTAAATAAATAAAACGTTACAATAAGTACTACAGCAAATTTTTGCAATGAGGTATGTTACCAAATTATGATTTTTACATACCGTGTGTTCCAAGAAAGTGTTGCTATCGTTATTTAAGATGGGAAGCCAGTTTTTGGTAAACAAAAACTGTCCGGCTAACAACTAAGTCACCGTATTGTACAGGATGATATTACATGTATTGCTACATCTTATTTAATACAGATTACTTCATTTTAATAGCATTATTCAATGAAATTTATAAAATAAAATAAAATTTTCGCTTCATACTTTTACAGCTCTCTACAAACAACGTTAACACCTGTCAATTCGTGGTTATGAAGTTATAGTAGCGGGCTACAAAGTCAAAGGTTCTCAGTTCGATTCCTACTTAAGACCCTTTTTGCTTTCTTTTTACGAACACTAAATTAAGAGTACCTAATAATTATTAATGAAATCTCAAAAACTAAGAATATGTATTTAAACATTTAATACTATTTATTTACAAGATATTTATAACACAAATTATTTATGTTCACCAACCGTATTAATATCAAAATGTTCCCCGGTCTTTTCTGCTTAGGTTTATATACCCGAGCAATTATACTCCAGTAAGTTCTTGCATAGAATAGTTATGTACAGAAGCGACACTCCGTGTCGGTACCTTTAATGTTACTCTAGTCAGTTCTATGACCTTAGAGCATTGTGTGGACTTTCAAATTTATTGGCTGATTTACGTTCGAAATATAAAATTTTGTTTAAATGACTTAAAAATTTTTGGAATGTAAAAATACTAATATTATAACTTTATCAATATAATAAAAGTAAATAAAATAAAATAAATAAGAACATATTGATTGTAAAAACAAAATGTCTGTATTTTGCACGTTCATCAATAAGCAAAATTTTCTATTTTTTTGATTAGATTTAAAATTCTTATTACTATTAGGAGCCTTACTTATAATTTTCCTAATAATCTAGTGGAGAATTTTACGAATTGAAACCCAATTTTTTTTACGTAACTCGTATAAACAATATCTTATAGTTTTAATACAAATCAATTTTTTAATATTATTATATAAAGTATTTTCTATACAAAATATATAATTATAAAATATTCCTGTGTTAAAAAAACTTAAAGTTCTCCAAATTACAATCTGTATAATGTATAAATAAATATGTATTGTCTAATTCGAAATTTTGTTGGCAAATCGTATCACAAGCTTTACATTTATGCATTTGAAGCAGTCGGTTTCATCGTATACATGGACGTCGACAAAGCGTGGAAAGCTGATACACCTTCTTCCCCTTTGGCGTATGTAAAATATAATAATTTCTTTTTGATAATTATTTTTCCTAACTTTTATCAAAGTGATAACATATTTATTGCTTGTTGGAAATCGAATTCTGAATTTCCTTATTTTTAATGTTGTCCCCTTATTGAAAATTTTGTAGGCGCGTTAATGATTGATAAACAGAGAAAATCGAACCACGAAGATGAGCCCTTTAAATTTGTTGGCATTCCCCACCTCTCTCTAATTTTCGTTTCTATGTCTTACCGTCGCTTCTGTATACTATTCTGTGATTCTTGTATGTTCTGGCGACTTCGATGCGTCAGTACAATACAGTGGTGGTTAAACGTGTCTCGACCTGTCTATTATGTACCTGCGGTTATCGCTCGTGTCTTGTTTTTTTCAATTGTTAGAATACTAATTACATAATTGCCTCTATAATGATAATTCGATAAATAGTAAATTTTTAATAATCTACATAAAATAAAAGCTAATATTGTTTCATAGTGTACCTACCACATATGAATTGTGAAATTAACTTTTCCTGAAATCGGCCAGTAATCTATCAAATGGCTGCCGCAAAATAGGCAGGGAAATTGGATTTCCCTGCCTAGGCAGTGGTAAAATACAATGTTGCCAACTCTATTTTGACAAGTAGGTTTATTTATATTTCAATACGAAACACTGTTTACGTGACCAATAAATAAAATTCAAATGTTTATAACATGTAGTATTTATACTAAATAAACTAAATTTAGAAGAACAATGCATTTAACAAATTACAATAAAAAAAATTTCTTAATTTGTGATCTGGCAACCATGACCTCGCCCTACGTGCCATGTGATAGATAAACAAACAACAGAGCAGGTGACACATAACCTCAGTAGCCTACAATGACAGTTACTCGTAAAATACATATAGGTTATGTATAAATACATATATTATTCGTTGATTTTAAAATTTTGTACGATTTCAGAAAAAATATAATACATATCTCGTCAGGGAGGTACCATTTCATGACTCATTCATGGTTATTTGCCTCGGCCTGCGCCTCGGCAAACAATCTCCATATTCGTCATGAAAAGATTAACCTCCCTGCCATGATATGTAAATAACTATTACTTCGTCTTTGTTTTTAATTTTAATAATGAATTCAGAAGACATAGACATATACAAAACACTACATCCTTATTTTATTGTATCTAGAATTTTTGGTAGTTTACCATACTCTATAACAAAAGATGATTCGAAATTTGATTATGTTTATATTGTTATTAGAATATTATTCTATTCTACATTATTATTAATTAATGTAGACATTGAAAGTGGTGATATTATTAAATTTGTTCATAATATGGTTATAAATTTCTTTGCACGTTCAATGTTTATTTATACTTATTTAACAGTATATTACAGTATTAAAAATAGAAAAAATATTTTATATTTTATGATTTCTTTATATCAATTTGATGCAAAGTTATATGATTTAGATATTAACGTTAATAATAAACAAATGAAATATATTACAATAAAAGTTGTGTTAGTTTATTTTTTCTTATTTTATTGTATCCAAATTTGTTGTTGTGTTAGAATATATTTAAAATTATATACACCTTTTCAAGGACAATATTACTTCTTCTTTTTTGGATTTATACAAATGTTTGTAAAATTATCCTTGTATAGTTTTTCATTGTTTTTAATCGTCACAAAGCATAGATTTCAACTGTTAAACAATTACATCAAACGTTCAAAAGTTACAAACAATATTAGTTTTTTAACACTGTGTAAAATACATCAACAATTGACACAATTAACTCTAGCATTGAATAAGTGTTATTCAGATTTGTTACTAGTAAATTTAGTGTGAACAATGTCATCGTTAGTATCAATAAGTTATCAGATTGTAATTGTTGTGTTGTTTGAAAAATCTATATATGATACAATTGATGTTGATTTTGTCTGGTTCGATCAAGAATTATTAGAATTTGTGTTTGTAGCATTTTCTTGTCATGCTACTGTATCTATGGTAAGTTAAAGTTCTAATAAAAATTTAGTTGGGTAAGTTATCTGTATCACTAGTCCAGAAACTAAACTTTTGCGATAGCGAACTTATTTTGACATATCGAGCTGAAAACGAGGCCTGCAAATAATACGAGATCTTGCAAAAGAGTTTCTGGGCGTGTGATACACAAGATTTTTTTGCGCCGATGGCACTTTTAATATATTAAAGAAATATTATTGCTACTTAAAATTTTATACACTATAGGTTTTTATGTCAGTAACATTTTCGGTTTACATGAATATATAAACAATTTACTTGTTTTATTCCAAAAATTTAGTGACTGTTCTAACCTAAAAAATATAACGAATGTGAATTTATATTTTTCAACAATTAACGTAAAAATAATCATACAAGACAAGTATAATATGAATATAAATCAAAAATATTTGTTTTAATTCACGTTTTACATTTCCAATAAAATAAATTGAAAATTTTGACACAATGAATGCTAAAATATTTTTCAGACAACCACATATGAAAGTAGCCATATTTACACTGTAATTAACACCAGAAAATGTAACATAGCACACGGCGTGTGTTATAATAACACACTAGTGTGTTATATAACCGGATATGACGATTAGTGGTCAATAGATGGAACTTTGATAATGAAATGTAACAAAATTAATGAAAATTTGCTTAAAACTACGATTTTAAAATTGGTAGTAAATTAATAACAAAAATACAGAGTCAAAATATACTGATAGTTTTATTAATTGTTTAAATAATACGTACTAGACTTCCAAATCAGTTTCCGGTTAACTAGTGATACTTAACCTCAAACCCAAACGTCAATGCTTTCCTGAGTTGTGTTTGACATTGACACTTTTGTATAAAATCTGTTTTTATTATAATATTTTGTGTTTGTTTCGGAAGAACACTTGACCGAAATGATTAAAATCAATATTTTTCTAATTTTCTACTTTATTTTCATTTTAATGTACATTTGTTTTAGGTCGTTGGAAAGAGAAAAAAAATTCTATTTAACAGTAATAAAGACAATTTTGAGCCTCATATGAAAATTGAAAGTTAGTATGTATTTCCCGCAAAGCATACGAGCTATAAAAATTTTTAAACAAGACAGTTATAAGTCAAAAAGCAAATTGGTCAAAATCAGTTTTTGCTCGTGTCTACTGGGCTATGCATTTTTCGGGAAAACAAAAACATATTTGAAATGGGCAACTAATGTGGTAACTTTGCTCCAATTTAACCGACTTCGTATCACTTACGGTTCTCGAGATCCCAATGGTTAGCCTCTTAAAACGGACATTCTGTATATAATTGTATGAAGGTAATTTAATAAATGGTAAATTTTTTATCAATTACTTAAAAAAAAACTAATAATATTTCGTTGTCTACCTCAAATCAATTGTGAAATTAATTTTACTTCGAATTTGTTTTTCAATTTTAATAATGAATTCAGACGACATAGACATATACAAAACAATACGACCCTATTTTATTTTATGTAGAATTTTTGGCAGTTTACCATACTCTATAACAAAAAATGAATCGAAATTTGATTATGTTTATATTGTTATTAGAATATTATTATATTCTAATATAATTGTATCTAATTTAGAAATTGAAGGTGGTGATATTGTCAACTTTGTTCACAATATGGTTATAATAGTTATTTACATTATACGTGCGGTAGGTGTTATTTTACAACGCGAGATTTCATATTGAAGCACGACGCGCAGCGGAGTGCTGCAATAAAACCGAGCGTTGTACAAATACCTAACGCACACATAATGTATTAAATTTTTTGTCCGAGATATCTATTAAAATATGAATTTTCTATAAAAATTAAGGTTAGGGAGACTATTATAATTGATTCCTACATATATCTAGTCCTAAACAGACTACATGAATGATTCTAATGTTACTTACCGTTTTTAACATTATTAAAATTAATTCCATATATTTTAAATAAAATAATCAATTCTCGTTAGTCATTCATTGAATATTTTGACATTCTCACTGATTATTATTGTATGCTAACAGATGGCGCCAGCAGATTAAATTAAAAGAAATTCAGGTTTATTTATTTATTTATTATTATTATTATTGAACGATGAACTGCGGTAGCTAGCGTTTTTGTAAGTACTCTTTATTATTACAAAGCAGCTTTATTTATTAGTGGTCTCTTAAAACATAAAAATGTGGGTGCGTATTACTTTACTGAGTGCGGTAAAGTTCCGCGCATGTGTAAAATCGCAACTACCATAGACGTCAACGATGTGTGATTGTTAAGTTTACAGTTCATGAGGACAAAAAATTATTTTCGCTTTCAGTATTGGTTTATACTTATTTGACAGTATATTACAGTATTAAAAATAGAAAAAATATTTTATATTTTATGAATTCTTTATATAAAATTGATAAAAAATTATATGATTTAGAGATTAACGTTAATAATAAACAAATGAAATATATTATAATAAAAGTTGTGTTAGTTTATTTTTTCATGTTTTATAATGTCCAAATTTATTGTTGTTTTAGAATATATTTAAAATTCTATACACCTTTTCACGGACTATATTACTTCTTCTTTTTTGGATTTATACAAATGTTTGTAAAATTATCCTTGTGTAGTTTTTCATTGTTTTTAATCTTAACAAAGCATAGATTTCAATTGTTAAACAATTATATCAAATATTCAAAAGTTACAAACAATATTAGTTTTTTAACAGTGTGTAAAATACATCAACAATTGACACAATTAACACTAGTATTGAATAAGTGTTATTCAATTTTGTTACTAGTAAATTTAGTGTTATCAATGTCATCGTTAGTATCAACTAGTTATCAGATTGTCATTGTTGTGTTGTTTGAAAGATCTATATACGATACAATTGTTTTTAGTTATGTCTTTTTCGTTCAAGAATTGTTGGAATTTGTGTTTATAGCATTTGCTTGCCATGCTACTGTATCCACGGTAAGTTGTAGTTCTAACAAAAATTTAGTAAGGTAAGCGGGTGAGATAGACCACATTTTGGAAATATATTTGTTACTGTAACACGGTCGCTTGGTGGCTGTGCATTTTTGTAAATTTTTGGTATTGTACTATCCCAGATGGTACGAAACGGACAGATTTATGGTGGACGTTCATTTTGCGCCTTCCAGTTTGTTTTCAAAGAAGTAACTGTCCGTTTCCGGTACGTGATGCCCTCGGTGGACATTAATTGTTGGGTCATTTTTAGCATACTTCATACTTAGGGGATGAGAAGAGCCGGATAAACATAGGTTGAGAACTTTTGGATTTTTGCCATTAAATGGCCCTCCGAAGTTTGAAATCTCTCTCTCTTGTTGTAACCGTTGATTGTTGTGGATGTCTTCACTGAATGTCAGACATACCTTGGTATTTCTTAGTGAAATAACCAATTAGTTGTTTTACTGTGTGTAAAGGCTCTCTCATCGTGGTGTAAATTTGTAAGTAGTTTTTATCATATTCTGTGTGGATTAATATTGATTTGTAGATCGATGTAAAAAGCTTTTCAAAATTGTTTGTAAATTAGAAAAGTAAGAATTTAGAGTTTATATAGAATCATGTTACGCGTTGTAGTTTATTTGAATTATATAAATGTTTTTGATCGCAGTTGATTATTAAAATTTATATAATTTTGTTATTGTTGGAATATCGTGTTTGATTCAGCCCTTCCTATTCCAACCCCTGTCTTTGTGACGTGTAGCACAACGCGTAGGTAAAACTCTATTGTTCTAATATTACTACCCTGCACCAATTTGACTATATAGTAAACCGCGTCTGTTATCATTATTTACATTCCCTTGTCTGCTTCTATCGCGGCAGACTTTTAAATAAAGTGATAGTGGTGGCAGCGACTATCGTTAGGTACTAGATTTCGTCTTAGGCGACCATACCTGTTACATTACTCTATTATAATAAATAATAGGTGAATTTAAATTAAAAATTAATTTAATAGTAATATATTCTATAAAAAATTCTTTATACATTAAATGTGTTTCAAAAATAGTTTCTTCAGAATATTTTTAATTCAATTCATACCTGAAATTTCCTTGCATCAAATTTCTAATACTGTATCGGAAACCAAAGAAAACAATTATTTTTAGCGTAACTAATATATCTTCCTTGTATATTTTTTCCATCTTTTTGTATCTTACAATAAAAAATATATTTACTTATTTTATCTTTGAAAATTATTTACGTCAAATTTGACAACAGCATATGTCAAATTTTGTAAATATATGAATAACTCATCTCCTTTATAGAATTTTTTTAGCTTGAACGATGTGTATAGTAAATATAATTAATTTTTTTTTTCGAAATTGATACTAAAGTACACGATATCACTCCGCAAATTTAACCAAAGTAGTAGTAAAATAAAACTTTACAGAATATTCTGTCAAAATTTGACTTTACGGACTTATCTGTCAAATTGAATTTATCTATATTTTAGTTGTATTATATTTTTGCAGTTTATTTAACTACTTCCTAAAACAACAAACATATCATTCTATAATATGATTGGTGAATCTTTAATAATAAATCATCTGATTTCATGCAGACGACGTCTAAGCAGGTGTAAACATAAATGAAAATTATAAAGAAATATTTGACACTTTGACAGTACGTTTGTTATCACAGCCATCCCCGTCTCTATAGCTAGATGACGTTTTACAAACACATAATGCTATTTATTTATGTTTTAATGATTTCAGAAAACATATAATGTATATGTAAGGACTAAAGTATTTTTTATTACTCACATGTTTATATGCTTAATAAAGATTATACTTTAGTCCCTCATATACAAATAACTATTTTTTTTTTCATTTTAACTATTTATATCATCACATGTATTAATATCTGACTGTCCTCGCGGACTTTTCTGCTTGGGTTTATATACCCGTGCAATTAAACTCTCGAATATTCCGGCAGCTTTGATGCGTTAGTACAATAGAAGGGTGATTAAACGTGTCTCAACCTGTTTGTGATGAACCTGTGACCGTCGCCCTAGGCGTGACCTTGCGATTGTTACAATATAATATATATAATGACAATTCAATAAATTGTAAATTTTTAATAAACTACATTAAAGAAAAACTAATACTATTTTATAATGATCCACGTATTAATTGTAAAATTAACTTTAATTCGTATTGTGTTTAATTTTAATAATGAATTCAGATGATATAGACATATACAAAACACTACGACTTTATTTTGTTTTATCTAGAATTTTTGTTAGTTTACCATACTCTATAACAAAAAATGAATCGAAATTTGATTATGTTTATATTGTTATTAGAATATTAATATATTTGAATTTATTAGTATTTATTGCAAAATCTGAAGTTGGTGATATTATCAGCTATGTTTATAACATTGTTATAAATTTCTTTTTATTGTCAGGGTTAATTTATTCTTTCATGTGTGTTTATTACAGTATTAAAAATAGAAAAAATATTTTATTATTTATGAATTCTTTATATAAAATTGATGCAAAATTATACGACTTAAATATTAATGTTAATAATAAACAAATGAAATATTCAATAATAAAAGTTTTATTGGTTTATCTTTCTTTGTATGAAGGTTTAGAAATTTATTATTATTTTAAAGCTTATCCAAATTTCTATACGTATTTATTAGGACTATATTACTGTTTCTTTTTTAGGTTTATACAAACGTTTTTAAAATTGTCGCTATACAGTTTTTCATTGTTTTTAAACCTAACAAAGCATAGATTTCAATTGTTAAACAATTATATTCTAATATTACAAACAATAGCAGTTTATTAACAATGTGTAAAATACATCAACAATTGACACAATTAACACTATTACTGAATAAGTGTTATTCAGTTTTATTACTAGTACATGTAGTGTTATCAGTGACATCGTTAGTAGCAGGTGGTTATATGATACAATTGGTCTGAGAGACAAGAATCTGTATATGATACAATTGGTATTCGATATGTGTGGTTAATTCAAGAGTTATTGGAAGTTATGGTTATAGTCTTTGCTTGTCATGTTACTGTATCTACGGTAAGTTAGAATGAATAGACTTTTTTTAGCACTCTGTTATAAGTAATATCCTCTTTTAAAAGGAGGAATTGCTTAAATCAACGTCCAGTCGAGAAATCTTTCATCCAATATCCTCTTTATTTTCACTTTTTATAAAAAAATATAATGTTTCACGCAGGACATATAACCGAAAAAATACTGGTTAACGGTTAACCCTTATAGAGAACGTTATAATAATAACGATTTTAGTTCGAAAACCGGTTTTTAAAAATTGGAAACTGGTTTAAACCGGTTAATATATCGGTTAAAAAATAATTAAAAGAAATTAGTTAAAAAAGTAATTATAAATATTTAATTTAAAAAAAAAATAATAGAATTATAAATTTAAAAAATTACCATTTGAGAAAAATATAATAAATAAAATAAATAATTTAATTAACGAATATTCACAAAAATTCCCATAATACCTTCAGAAAAACGCAGGTCACTTTTCAATTTTAAACTTTCCAATGCTGATAAAGAGACTACCTACTTTTATGACTCTCTAATAAAATGTTAATTGTAAAAACTGTCATGACTCATGTTCACATACAAATATAAAACGCAGGTATAAAAAATAGTATATTATGTTACTAGGAGTTGAACGGGTCTGTTTGTGTTGAGCTCATATATTTGCGGCCGTGGCTATAGCCAAGGTTATGCAAATTGAGCGCAATATTAAAAGTCTGTTCAACTACCTATACGATCCACAATGGTAAATGGCCTAGAGAAGTAACTGCCTGTATTCAGAGCCATCTACCGATCAAGTCACAAAGCTTTATAAGGCAAAGAATAACTATTACATTTTATCTTTTCTTTACTATTATTTATACTGGATTTCACCAAGAGTAACTATGAATTCATAAATTTAACTAAAAAATTCATGAAAATACTTCCAATTAATCTTATGTAATTGAATATATATTACATAATTGTCTCAATAATGATAATTCAACAGATAACTTTTTTTTAATCAATTACTCTAAATATAGGTTTTAATTATTTTAAAGCCTACCACATATTAATAATGAAATTACATACTGTTGTTGTGTCTTTGTTTTTAATTTTAACAATGAATTCAGACGATATAAACATATACAAAACATTACAAGCTTATTTTATTTTATCTAGAATTTTTGGTAATATAACATATAACAGAAGATGATTCGAAATTTAATTATGTTGCTATTTTAATTAGAATTTTAATATATTCTAATATATTAGTATTTAATTTAGAAACTGAAGGTGGTGATATTGTCAGCTATGTTCATAATATGGTTATAAATTTCTTTTCGTTTTCATTGACAGTTTATATTTATTTGACAGTATATTACAGTATTAAAAATAGAAAAAATATTTTATTTTTTGTGAATTCTTTATATAAAATTGATACAAAATTATATGATTTAAATATTTATGTTAATAATAAACAAATGAAATATTTAATAATAAAAGTTTTATTTGTTTTTCTTTCTATGTATGAAGGAATCGAAACTTATTATTATTTTAAAATATATCCTGATTGCTGTACATATTTAGTAGGACTATATTACTATTTCCTATATAGGTTTATACAAACGTTTTTTAAATTATCGTCCTATAGTTTTTTTATTGTTTTTAATCCTAACAAAGCATAGATTTCAATTGTTAAACAATCATATCAAACCTTCTAATGTTACAAACTGTACTAGTTTTTTAAAAATGTGTAAAATTCATCAACAATTAACACATCTTACACTAGAATTGAATAAGTGTTATTCAATTTTGTTACTAGTAAATTTAGTGTTATATATGTCATCGTTAATAGCAGCTGGTTATCAAATTGTAGCTAAAGTGCTGTATGAAAAATCTATATATGATACAGTTGATATTAGTTATTTTTGATTTATTCAAGAATTGTTGGAAGTTGTGATTATAACGTTTACTTGTCAAGCTACTGTATCTACGGTAAGTTATAGTATTAACAAAAATTTATTAGGGTAAGTTATTTGTGTCATTAGTCCAGAAACTACACTTTTGCGAGAGCGAGCTTATTCGACAAATAATGCGAGATCTCGCAAAAGAGCTTCTGGGCGTGTGATACACAAGATTTTTTGCACCGATGACACTTTTAATTTGTTAAACAAATATTATTACTACTTAAAATTTTATACACTATAGGTTTTTATGTCAGTAACATTTTCGGTTCATATGGATATATAAACAATTCACTTGTTTTATTTTAAAAATTTAGTGACATTTGTTCTAACTTAAAAAATAAAACAAATTGGAAGAGATATTTTTCAACAATTAACGTAATCATAATCATTCAAGACGAGTATAATATGAATAATAAATCAAAAATAGTTGTTTTAATTAACATTTTATATATTCAATAAAATAAAATTAAAATTTTTGACAGAATGTAATGCTAAAATATTTAAGTTGACCTCCATAAAAACAGTTTCTGGACGATTTTGAGTTCTGTAATATTAGTCATAAAATGACGGTGGCCCAAAAAAAATGTTACTCTATAATATTAAATAATACTCGAGATAATACTTAAAAAACAAATTTTATTAAGATAATCTTGACTTACTTATAAGAAAAAAATATTTTTTCTACAACCACTATGGAAAGTGACACTTTCCTCACGCTATATAAAGCTTGAAAGTAGGTTAAAGTGTGAGAAATCATTCCTTATAGTATTTACCAACATTGTGTTTTCGTGAAGGTATACTTTTTGAGGTTACCTACGCCATATTATTTTTTATGTTAAATAGCGTTCATGCATGTATTTTTGTTCTGTTACGTTTAGCAGTTTGGTCATAGAAAAAGTATAGTGTGCTACTCGTGCAGAATAACCTACTTCCCATCTTGTGTGATTCAGACCTCTTGGGAAATAGGCGACTTTCTGCTTTTGTTGCACAATTTACTATTACTAATGGAGATCCTGTATACGATTATATGAAGATAATTTAATAAATGTTAAATTTGAAATCAATTACTTAAAAAAAGCTAATATTATTTCATAGACAACCACATCTTAATTGTGAAATTAATTTTACTTCGTAGTTGTTTTCAATTCTAATAATGAATTCACACGACATAGACATATACAAAACACTACGATTTTATTTTATTTTAACTAGAATTTTTGGCAGTTTACCATACTCTATAACAAAAAATGAATCTAAATTTGATTATGTTTTTATTGTTATTAGAATATTAATATGTTCTAATTTATTTGTATGTAATTTAAAAACCAATGGTGTTGATATTGTCCACTATGTTCATAATATGGTTATCAAATTCTTTTCGCTTTCACTGTTGGTTTATACTTATCTGGCTGTATATTACAGTATTAAAAATAGAAAAAATATTTTATTTGTTATGAATACTTTATATAAAATTGATAAAAAAATGTATGATTTAGATATTAACATTAATAATAAACAAATTAAATATTTAATAATAACAATTGTGTTAGTTTATTCTTTCATGTTTTACAGTCTGCAAATTTATTTTTTTGTTAGAATATATTCAAAATTCTATACAGCTATAAGCAGACTACATTATTTTATTTTATTAATATTTATACAAATATTTGTTAAATTATCGTTGTATAGTTTTTCATTGTTTTTAATCTTAACAAAGCACAGATTTCAATTGTTAAACAATTACATCAAACATTCAAAAGTTACAAACAATATTAGTTTGTTAATAGGGTGTAAAATACATCAACAATTAACACATTTAACACTGGTACTGAATAAGTGTTATTCCATTTTATTACTAGTAAATTTAGTGTTATCTATGACATCGTTAGTAGCAGCTGGTTATCAAATTTTAATTGTTGTGTTGTTTAAAAAATCTATATATGAAACAATTGATGTTAGTTATGTCTGGTTCTTTCAAGAATTATTTGAAGTTCTGATTATAGCATTTGTTGGTCATACTACTGTATCTAATGTAAGTTATAGTTCTAATAAAAATTTAGTAGAGTAAGTTATTTGCATCTCTAGTCCAGAAACTAAACTTTTGCGAAAGAGAGCTTATTTTGACATATCGAGCTGAAAACGAGGCCTGCAAATAATGCGGGATCTCGCAAATGAGTTTCTGGGCTGGGCGGGTGATACACATGGGCGCCCATAGAATATTTTCAAGGGTGGGCAAAATCCAAAAAAAAAACTTATTATAAAACAGATATATATTTTAATGCCCAGTTGTGCTAACAAGGATTAAATTTTAAGCAACATTTCAACAAAAAAATTATACTTACTCGAAATTTTGACAGCAATTTTGAATAAGTAGTTCATTTGACATTCTGTTCCGCTGAGATATTGTCTATTTAAGAGAAACTTAAATATTATAGAGATAAACAGAAAACATATACTTATTAGTAAAAAAAGTAGAATTGTTCAAAATTAAGGCGACAAGTAAATATTCTTACTTATTGTTGGAATGGTTTGTAAAGGTTATTGTTAAAAACCTTAGATGAGGTATAACATAGAGATATGGCACACTCCTATAGCTACGTACTACTGAGCAAGCAAAAGATGTATGGTCGAGAATCGCCTAACAGTCAGCTGCGTGAGAACAATCCGCCAGCTGAGTAGTGCACACTTACAGTTAGACGAACCAAATATTGGTCATAGTGTTAGTCACCTATCCTCATTATTCGTTTGGTTGAATTTTCCATATAACTACCCCACTGGTCCACTGTTCTCACACTGCTGGCTGTAAGCGATTTTAAACCTTAGATCTTTCGACAATATATTTGGGCAATGCCATATCTCTATGTTATACCTCATCTAAGTTAAAAACCATTCCCTCTTTCGAAAATTCCGCGAAAAATTTTTTAAGAACCTCGATAAAATTAAGTTTATTGTAGTTAATTGTATTGCTTCTTCTTTCTAATGACAAATAATAACTGGATAATTTGTTCCACACATAAAAAAAATAAGCTCTATAATACATCAAACAATAATAATTTTCTCACAAAACATAACAATGGTGAAATAATTACGTATTCTGTCGACAATTTACAAAAAGTCAAGGAAGGAAAAATGCCCTCTCTTGCCCCCCCTTATGGGCGCCATGGTGATAGACAAGATTGTTTGCGTCGATTACACTTTTAATTTATTAAAGAAATATTATTACTACTTATAATTTTATAGACTATAGGTTTTTATGTCATTAACATTTTAGGTTCACATGAATATATAAACAATTCACTTGTTTTACTCAAAAAATTTAGTGACATTTGTTTTAACCTAAAAAATATAACGAATGAGAATTAATATTTTACAACAATTAATCATACAAGACGAGTATAATACGAATAATAAATCAAAAAGAGTTGTTTTAATTAACGTTTTACATTTCCAATAAAATTAAATTAAAAATTTTGACATAATGTAATGCTAAAATATTTAAGTTGCAATCTCTACTTTTTACCGGCCTAGGCCTGCAAAGAGAGAGTTTCTGGACGATTTTGAGTTCTGTAATACTAGTCGTGATGGGACGGAGGCGCGAAAATTTAATTGTTAATCTATAATTTATTTATAACAACATATAATTATTACTTATAAGAAAATTAAAAAATATATATATTTTTTTTTACGATCACCATGGAAAGTAGCACTTTTCTCACGCTATATAATACTTGAAAGTTGGGTATTCCCTACAATAGTAGGTTAAAGTGTGAAATATCATTTCTCGCAGTATTTACAAACACTGCGCATGCGTAAATGTGTTCTTTTTGAGGTTACATGCGCCATATTGTTTTCTATGTCAAATAGCTTTCGTGCATGTGTTTTTGTTCCGTAACGTTTAGCAGTGTGGTCATTGAAAAAGTATAGTATTCCACTCGTGCAGAATTACATATTTCCCATTTTGTGTGATTTACACCTCGTCGGAAATAGGCGACTTTCTGCTCTTGTTGTATAATTTTCTATTACTAATGGACACCCTGTATATGATTGTATGAAGATAATTTAATAAATGGTAAATTTTTAATTAATTACTTTAAAAAAAGCTAATATTATTTCATAGACAACCACATATTAATTGTGAAATTAATTTTACTTCGTAGTTGTTTTCAATTCTAATAATGAATTCACACGACATAGACATATACAAAACACTACGACCCTATTTTATTTTAACTAGAATTTTTGGCAGTTTACCATACTCTATAACAAAAAATGAATCAAATTTTGATTATGTTTTTATTGTTATTAGAATATTAATATGTTCTAATTTATTTGTATGTAATTTAAAAACTAATGGTGGTGATATTGTCCATTATGTTCATAATATGGTTTTAATTTTTTTTTCGTGTTCAGTGTTTATTTATACTTATTTGGGTGTATATTACAGTATTAAAAATAGAAAAAATATTTTATTTCTTATGAATACTTTATATAAAATTGATAAAATAATGTATGATTTAGATATTAACATTAATAATAAACAAATTAAATATTTAATAATAAAAACTGTGTTAGTTTATTTTTTCATGATTCATAGTTTGCAAATTTATTTTTTTGTTAGAATATATTCAAAATTCTTTACACTTTTACGCGGACTATATTACTTCTTCTTTTTTATGTTTATACAAATATTTGTTAAATTATCGTTGTATAGTTTTTCATTGTTTTTAATCTTAACAAAGCATAGATTTCTACCGTTAAGCAATTATATCAAACATTCAAAAGTTACAAACAATATTACTTTGTTAACATTGTGTAAAATACATCAACAATTAACACATTTAACACAGGTACTGAATAAGTGTTGTTCAATTTTGTTACTAGTAAACTTAGTGTTATCTATGACATCGTTAGTAGCATCTAGTTACCAAATTGTAATTGTTGTGTTGTTTGAAAAATCTATATATGATACAATTGATGTTAGTTCACTGGCGGTTCGTGGTATTTTTGAGCGAGGGGGCAAATTATTTTGTTAGTGTCAAAGATTTTGTTGAGAAAAACGTGGTCATGAAACGATGTTTAGAACTCCGATTTCGTCACAAATAATTTTAATATTATTAATTATAAATATTAATAGGTATCAATGTTCACCACAACCCAACGGAAAGGTCAATGATAGTAAGAAAAAAGTGGGTAGGGGTAATGAAGAAAGTAAAAAAACAAATTAAAAATAATATAGGTACTGGAATAAATTTGAAATATAATATAAATAAAAAGAAAACAAATATCATTTCTATTCGGTTAAGAATAACTAAAAATAAATTCTTATCCCATGAACTAAAACATTCTAATGAGCTAGAAGCAGAATACACTAATTGTTAATTACAGTTGTTTATATATTATATCAATTCTTCTGTCTTTAGTTTTAGCAAAAGGATCAATTATTTTATGAAGAAAATCTGGAGATTTTCGTAAATGTTTAATCATATCTTACACGCATACAGATACAATTTATACCCGACTGACGATCTGGCGATTTTAGAAATATAACATGCAATGAGTATATTTCACCGATTACGTCCGATTGTTTCCGAATCTCAGAGTATGCATGCCTCCTCTGGTTCAACACTCGGCTATTCGTATTATTTCTATGATAAATTTACAAACTTTAAAAATAAGCAAAGCATTTGTTTCAAAATTAAAATATTAATAATATTTAAAAACTCTTCAATGATGTTTTACATATACATATTTATTTTTATTCTTAAAAGCCCAGTCGCACATGAATTGCACGAAATCACTCACCTATATAGCGCTGTCTCACTTGTACAGTCATCTTGTTCCCATTTGTGTTTGGAACGTATCGTTGAGTAGTATACCATACAAGTTTCGTCTGGCGGATGCGTGCCCCCGCTAGTCGAATTTGATATAATATTGTGTTGCACAGCGGCGCCGCGCTAATTTCTATTTAAATAGACCACTAACATAGTACATTGTTAAATGTTAAGTAGTATAAGATGAAGTTTATATTGTTATAATAATTAATAATAAAAATATATTCATATCAAATAGAAAAAATATTTTATTTTAATTTGAGGGGGCACTGCCCACTCTGCCACCCTGGACGAGCCGCCACTGTGTTAGTTATGTTTGGTTCTTTCAAGAATTATTTGAAGATGTCCTTATAACATTTGTTTGTCATACTACAGTATATACGGTAAGTTATAGTTCTAATAAAAATTTAGTAGGGTCAGTTATTTGTATCACTAGTCCAGAAACTAAACTTTTGCGTGAGCGAGCTTATTTTGACATATCGTGCTGAAAGCGAAGCCTTCAATGCAAATAATGCGAGATTTTGGGAACGAGTTTCTGGGCGAGTGATACACAAATTTTTTTGCATCTATAATACTTTTAATTTATTAAAGAAATATTATTACTAGATACTTACAATTTTATACACTATAGGTTTTTATGTCAGTTACATTTCAGATTTACATGAATATATTAACAATTCACTTGTTTTACCCAAAAAAAATAGTGACATTTGTTCTAACTTAAAAAACATAACGAATGTGAATTGATATTTTTCAACAATTAACGTAATAATAATCATACAAGACGAGTATAATATGAATAATAAATAAAAAATATTTGTTTTAATTAACATTTTACATTTCCAATAAAATTAAATTAAAAATTTTGACACAATGAAATGCTAAAATATATAAGTTGGCATCCTCACATTTTGCCGGCCTAGGCCTGCAAACAGAGAGTTTCTGGCGATTTGGAGTTCTGTAATACTGGTTGTTATGGGACGGAGGCGCGAAAAATTAATTATTACTTTATAATATTAAATAATATTTAAAAAATAAAATTTATTTATAACAACATATTATCTTGGTTTACTTATAAGAAAATTTAAAAACATATGTATTTTCTCTACGACCATTATGGAAAGTAGCAATTTTCTCAACTATATATAGGTATTTGGCGAAAGGCCGGCACCCAGAATATTTCGTTTATAATGAGAGATACAGAATAATGTTACGGAACAAAATTAAACTAGTCAAAGGGACTCATAAAATGATATTAGTAAGAATTTTGTGTCACTTCCGGTTTTAGCGGAAGTGTGTACAACTTTGATTTTAGCATAGGGAATCGATATTATTATATTTTATTTCAGAATGTACATAAAATTATCTCTACAATGATGTCAAAATATTATAGTTTTACGTCAACCATTTCAAAATAATACAAGAAAGTATATAATGCCCCAGTACTTTTACTTCCCTTTAATATTCTAGACCCTATTTCTACTTCTTCTTCATTCTTATTTGTTACAGTTACCCCAAGATAAGTAAACTGTGTTACTTCCTTGAACTCATAGTTCTTTCCCATGTCTGATTTTAATTTCAAAGACATTGGTTCGTTTGGGTAGTTGTTATCTAATCTCATGTAGTTGGTTTTGTTCTCATTAATTGATAGTCCCACCTCTCTACTCGTTCTTTCTAACCTTGCGAATATTTTTTCCATCTCACATTTCGTTCTTGTTAATATTGCGATGTCATCTGCATAAGCCAAAATTTGATGTTTTTTTCCGTGTAGCGTTCCTTTTCTGTGCATATTTGATTTTTGTACAATCCACTTTAGTACGGTGTTAAATAATAGGGGTGACAACGGATATCCCTGACGTAGTCCTCTTTCGACCGTAAAACTCTCTGACGTAATGCCATCTACTAAGACTTTGCATATTAATATATTCTAATTTATTAGTATTTATTTCAGAATCTGATGTTGGTGATATTATCAGCTATGTTTATAACATTGTTATAAATTTCTTTTTATTGTCAGGGTTAATTTATTCATACAAATGTGTTTATTACAGTATTAAAAATAGAAAAAATATTTTATTTTTTATGAATTCTTTATATAAAAGTGATGCAAAATTATACGACTTAAATATTAATATTTGAGATGTTGATGACTTTTGAAGTTTAACTCTAACTTCCTACGCAGTATATAGTAAGGGATAAATATGTTTTTAACTGAGAAAAATTTGCAGTCGCCACTAAAGGATAAAAAAAATATTTTTTCTCAGTTAAAAACATATTTATCCCTTACTATATATTGCGTAGGAAGTTAGAGTTAAACTTCAAAAGTCATCAACATCTCAAATATTATTTCACAGGTAAAATTTGCCAATTGTCCATTGTCAATCCATTGTTATATCATATATTCAGTGGGATTATCGCAGCAATTGTATAGACGTGCGGACCTGAGAAAAATTTACAGAAGTCACTGGTCGCTATGGCTCAGCGGCAGAGCGCTGTCCTAGAATGACAGAGGTCCTGGGTTCGAGTCCCAGTGGCGACTGCAAATTTTTCTCAGTTAAAAACATATTTATCCCTTAAATATTAATGTTAATAATAAACAAATGAAATATTCAATAATAAAAGTTTTATTGGTTTATCTTTCTTTGTACGAAGGTTTAGAAATTTATTATTATATTAAAGCTTACCCAAATTTCTATACGTGTTTAGTAGGACTATATTACTGTTTGTTTTTTAGGTTTATACAAACGTTTTTAAAATTGTCGTTATACAGTTTTTCATTGTTTTTAACCCTAACAAAGCATAGATTTCAATTGTTAAACAATCATATCAAACATTCTAATGTTACAAACACTACCAGTTTGTTAACAGTGTGTAAAATACATCAACAATTGACACGATTAACACTAGTATTGAATAAATGTTATTCCATTTTATTACTAATACATTTAGTGTTATCAGTGACATCGTTAGTAGCAGCTGGTTATCAAATTGTAACTGATGTGTTTTTTCAAAAATCTGTATATGATACAATTGGTATTAGATATGTGTGGTTAATTCAAGAATTATTGGAAGTTGTGTTTATAGCCTTCGCTTGTCATGCTACAGTATCTACGGTAAGTTAGGATGAAGAGACGTATAGTCTGACAAGACATCTCGAGTTGTCGTTTAAATTGTTTTATGGTTGTGGCACATTAACCTCAACCACAGAATAGGTTTATACAGAAGCGACAGTAAGACAGAGAAACGAAAATTAGAGAAAGATGGGGAAAGACACAAATTTAAAGGTCTAGACAATGCTCCAAGGTCATAGAACTGAATAGGGGAACATGAAAGGTACCGACACGGGGTGTCGCTTCTGTATGTAACTATTCTGTGGTTGTGGTATCTATTCAAAGTTTTCCCTGAGTGAAAGAATTGAAAGAAATGTGACCCTTATGCATTCTGCTATGGGGTATAGAATTGTACGAAATCCATTAATATACACTGTTTGTTCCAGGTACTGTATTTGAAAATCTCAATGTTAATGTTACTTTGGGATTTTCAAATCCAGTACTTAGCTGGGTATCTAGAATAAACAGTGTTTACTAACGGTTTCGTCAGGGATAAACTTTGAATAGTTACCACAACCATAAAACAATTTTAACGTCAACTCGAGATATCTTGTCAGAATATACTCTTTTCAGCTCTCTATTGTAAGTAATATCCTCTTTTATAAGGAGAAATTGCTTAAATCAACGTCCAGTCAAGAAATCTTTTGTCCAATATCCTCTTTATTTTTACTTTTTTTAAAAAAAATCTAATGGTTCACGACAGTATTGTATATTTCTTGTTCTTGCCTCTGTATTGTAAAAAAATTAAGGAAAATACAAGACAAGAGCTACAAATTTCAAAACAAGTCAAGGTAAGAAATTTTCTTCTAAAAATGTACAAGAATTACATGATTTTATATAAACATTATATTCTTGCCTTTATTTGTTACTAATTTTAAATCTAGATTTATTATATTTAGCTACCTATAAATATTTGTAATATAATGAAATACAGAGTGGCTCAATGAAAATTATCAGCGCAATTTTTGGCCATTTAACATCAATTTTGCAAAAAACGCTCGAACACGTTAATTTTAGTATAAAGGGGGACACCTGAATGGATTAGTACCAATGGCATAATTTCAACTCTAAAATGGGGGTGGACTGCACCTCAAACATTTTAAATGGAAAAGGGTGTCAAACGTGATACAGTTCGAAAGGTCTTTCAATTCTCTTTTCAACATTTTTTTTATTTCTCAAATCTGATCATTAGTTCCAGAGAAATTACGTTTAAAACAAATTTTATCAGGTGATCGAAATTGCAATCAAGTAAGCTATTCCCTAGGGAAGAAAAAAACAGTTCGTGTGCGGACTAACAGATGGCGTATAATGCGTTATAAATAATAACCAGAATAAAATATGTCAACATGCTTCTAAAATCTTGTACCTTTAGATAATTTTGATACTTCACATTTTAGGTATTTTTATTACATATTCTGTAAATAATAGAACAGAATTGCTAACCTTGTTTATATGTCAAAATAAAATGTTTGTCATTTGTTTGTCTTATTCTATTTCTATTGTTAATCAATTTCACAAATTTCATTGAGGTTAAGTTAAATGTCAAATTATTCTGTGTTCGTAAGATGTTTATATTATTTTATTATGTTGTTTTGTTGTGTAGGATAAAAAATAGTGTGTGCTACATGGCAGTAAAGTTGTGTTCTGGTCCTCAAGAAGTATCCAGACTCGACTGCGTCTCGGCCGTATACATATCCTTCCAACCAGAAAACAACAACTTTCCTACCTACAACACAAATAACTATTATATTACAAACATTTTAAAATTTTCGTATTTGAAAATTCAAGCTTAAAACTACCAGTTTCGCTAACGTATGACCATGGGTTTATATACTTGAGCAATTAAACTCTGAAATATTCTATAGCAGCTTCGATGCGTCAGTACAACAGAAGGCTATTAAACTTGTCCCAACCTGTCTATATCGCACACGACGTGACCTTGCGATTGTTACAATACTAATTATATAATTGCCTCTATAATGATAATTCAATAAATGGTAAATTTTTAATCAACTACATTAAATAAAAGCTAATATTATTTTATAGTGTTCCACGTATTATGTATGTATGTGAAATTAACTTTAGTTCGTATTTGTTTTTACTTTTAATAATGAATTCAAAAGACATAGACATATACAAAACACTACATCCTTATTTTATTGTATCTAGAATTTTTATTAGTTTACCGTACTCTATAACAAAAGTTGAATCGAAATTTGATTATGTTTATATTGTTATTAGATTATTATTTTATTCTAATTTAGCAGTAATTAATGTAGACATTATTTTTAATCTTAACAAAGCATAGATTTCAATTGTTAAACAATCATATGAAACATTGTAATGTTACAAACAATATCAGTTTGTTAATAGTGTGTAAAATACATCAACAATTAACACAATTAACACTAGTAGTGAATAAGTGTTATTCAGATTTGTTACTGGTAAATTTAGTGTTATCAATGTCATCTTTAATATCAGCTGGTTATCAAATTGTAGCTGATGTGTTATATGAAAGGTCTATATACGGTACAACTCAAGTTAGTTATATGTGGTTTGCTCAAGAATTATTAGAAATTGTGGTTATAGCCTTTGCTTGTCAGGCTACTGTATGTACGGTAAGTTAGGCTGAATACACGTACTCTTTTTAGCTCTCTTTTCAAAGTAATATTCTCTTTATTCCACCATTTGAAAAAACCTCTTAATATACTCTTTCATTGATAAACGGTAAAAGAAAATGATATACAATATAGCGACGGCCTGTTATGACAGGTCCATTCGCTTCCCATTGTTCTGTTTTCGAAAAGGTTGGAGAACATTCAGCACTTAATTGTTCTACTATAAAAATCCCGGGCAGGAGATCGCGAGGACAGTCTAATATTGATACGTGTAGTGATCTTTGGTGCTATAAATATTGTGGAAATAAATTTTGCGTAGTATTAAAGGTTTAAATAAATAATCTTAGTGTTTAAGTTTTTATTAATAATTGTTAGTATTAAAATAGTGTTTATGTTTATTTATTCATAATGTTTCTTATTTTATTTATCTTTTATAATTTACATTTCGTTTAATAAACTTAGTTATATAAATATTAGTGTTTTAATCATTTTTTACACTTCACCTAAATAAATAAAACGTTACAATAAGTACTACAGCAAATTTTTGCAATGAGGTATGTTACCAAATTATGATTTTTACATACCGTGTGTTCCAAGAAAGTGTTGCTATCGTTATTTAAGATGGGAAGCCAGTTTTTGGTAAACAAAAACTGTCCGGCTAACAACTAAGTCACCGTATTGTACAGGATGATATTACATGTATTGCTACATCTTATTTAATACAGATTACTTCATTTTAATAGCATTATTCAATGAAATTTATAAAAATAAAATAAATTTTCGCTTCATACTTTTATAGCTCTCTACAAACAACGTTGACACCTGTCAATTCGTGGTTATGAAGTTATAGTAGCGGGCTACAAAGTCAAAGGTTCTCAGTTCGATTCCTACTTAAGACCCTTTTTGCATTCTTTTTACGAACACTAAATTAAGAGTACCTAATAATTATTAATGAAATCTCAAAAACTAAGAATATGTATTTAAACATTTAATACTATTTATTTACAAGATATTTACAACACAAATTATTTATGTTCACCAACCGTATTAATATCAAATGTTCCCCGGTCTTTTCTGCTTAGGTTTATATACCCGAGCAATTATACTCCAGTAAGTTCTTGCATAGAATAGTTATGTACAGAAGCGACACTCCGTGTCGGTACCTTTAATGTTACTCTAGTCAGTTCTATGACCTTAGAGCATTGTGTGGACCTTCAAATTTGTTGGCTGATTTACGTTCGAAATATAAAATTTTGTTTAAATGACTTAAAAATTTTTGGAATGTAAAAATACTAATATTATAACTTTATCAATATAATAAAAGTAAATAAAATAAAATAAATAAGAACATATTGATTGTAAAAACAAAATGTCTGTATTTTGCACGTTCATCAATAAGCAAAATTTTCTATTTTTTTGATTAGATTTAAAATTCTTATTACTATTAGGAGCCTTACTTATAATTTTCCTAATAATCTAGTGGTGAATTTTACGAATTGAAACCTAATTTTTTTTACGTAACTAGTATAAACAATATCTTATACTTTTAATACAAATCAATTTTTTAATATTATTATACAGGGTGAGTCTGGGAAGACGCCCCCCCTCTTAACTTTTTTATTATAAGTAATAGAAAAAAATGGCTCATATAAAAGTTTTATTATTTTACATATACTATTTGAGGGCAGATGTAGATATTTTTTATAAAGTCAGGTTTACAAGATACGACTATCAACTTTTATTTTTCAAATGACAACCTATAATTATTTTAATAAAATAGAAACCGCCATTTTTTTCTCTTTTCAACGATGTATTAACTTTTATTAATGTATTTGAAAAATTTCAAGAAAAATGAGATCATTTAGAAATGTCAGAAATATTTTTTAAACAAATATCATAGGTGGCTATGTTTCTCGAAATCGGGTAAACATCCTTCTCAGTAAGTAACAAACAAATGTATACATTTTTGACATTAATTTAATTGTTTTACATTGTTACGTTTTGTTTATTTTCATATAGCCACCCATAATATTTATTTAATAATTATTTCAAATATTTTTAAATATCACATTTTTCTCGAAATTTTTCAAATACATTAATAAAAGTTAATATATCGTTGAAAAGAGAAAAAGTATAAAAGTTTTATTATTTTACATATACTAGTTGATGGCAGATGTAGATATTTTTTATAAAGTCAGGTTTACAATATACGATTATCAACTTTTATTTTTCAAATGGCAACCTATAATTATTTTAATAAAATAGAAACCGCCATTTTTTTCTCTTTTCAACGATGTATTAACTTTTAATAATGTATTTGAAAAATTTCGAGAAAATGGAGATAGTTTAGAAATATTAGAAATAATTTTTAAATAAATATTATAGGTGGCTATATGAAAATAAACAAAACGTAACAATGTAAAACAATTAAATTAATGTCAAAAATGTATACATATGTTTGTTACTTACTGAGAAGGATGTTTCTCTGTTTCGGAATTAGAATATCATATTCCAGCACGCTTATTGATGTTGGAAGAAGCTTCATTCTTAAACGATTTTTGGTTATATTTTGTTATTTGAGATTGGCATGACTGCATTAAATACACAAAATATCTAGGCAACTGACAAAATAATTTTAATTTATTTGGGAGGCCATGAAACAAATTGCTTGTGTTACAATGTATAAACGAAACAGAAATCACTGTCACCAACCTAACTATTCTATCAAAAAAATCCCTTAATGGAAATTGTCAAATATTATAAAAAATAATGTAAATAAAAGCCGAAACAGAGAAAATAGTATAAAACATTCGTTGTAGAAGGCAATTCAAGCACTCGTTCGTTCGGGCACTCGCTGCTTCGCGCTCGTTCCCGAAATTCAAACTCGTGCTTGAAAAGGTTGCCTTCTACAACTTGTGTTTTAATATACTATTACCCGATTTCGAGAAACATAGCCACCTATGATATTTGTTTAAAAATTATTTCTGACATTTCTAAATGATCTCATTTTTCTTGAAATTTTTCAAATACATTAATAAAAGTTAATACATCGTTGAAAAGAGAAAAAAATGGCGGTTTCTATTTTATTAAAATAATTATAGGTTGTCATTTGAAAAATAAAAGTTGATAGTCGTATCTTGTAAACCTGACTTTATAAAAAATATCTACATCTGCCATCAACTAGTATATGTAAAATTATAAAACTTTTATATTAGTCATTTTTTTCTATTACTTATAATAAAAAAGTTAAGGGGGGGGCGTCTTCCCAGACTCACCCTGTATAATTATAAAATATTCCTGTGTTAAAAAAACTTAAAGTTCTCCAAATTACAATCTGTATAATGTATAAATAAATATGTATTGTCTAATTCGAAATTTTGTTGGCAAATCGTATCACAAGCTTTACATTTATGCATTTGAAGCAGTCGGTTTCATCGTATACATGGACGTCGACAAAGCGTGGAAAGCTGATACACCTTCTTCCCCTTTGGCGTATGTAAAATATAATAATTTCTTTTTGATAATTATTTTTCCTAACTTTTATCAAAGTGATAACATATTTATTGCTTGTTGGAAATCGAATTCTGAATTTCCTTATTTTTAATGTTGTCCCCTTATTGAAAATTTTGTAGGCGCGTTAATGATTGATAAACAGAGAAAATCGAACCACGAATATGAGCCCTTTAAATTTGTTGGCATTCCCCATCTCTCTCTAATTTTCGTTTCTATGTCTTACCGTCGCTTCTGTATACTATTCTGTGATTCTTGTATGTTCTGGCGACTTCGATGCGTCAGTACAATACAGTGGTGGTTAAACGGGTCTAGAACTGTCTATTATGTAACTGCGGTTATCGCTCGTGTCTTGTTTTTTTCAATTGTTAGAATACTAATTACATAATTGCCTCTATAATGATAATTCGATAAATAGTAAATTTTTAATAATCTAGATAAAATAAAAGCTAATATTGTTTCATAGTGTACCACATATGAATTGTGAAATTAACTTTTCCTGAAATCGGCCAGTAATCTATCAAATGGCTGCCGCAAAATAGGCAGGGAAATTGGATTTCCCTGCCTAGGCAGTGGTAAAATACAATGTTGCCAACTCTATTTTGACAAGTAGGTTTATTTATATTTCAATACGAAACACTGTTTACGTGACCAATAAATAAAATTCAAATGTTTATAACATGTAGTATTTATACTAAATAAACTAAATTTAGAAGAACAATGCATTTAACAAATTACAATAAAAAAAATTTCTTAATTTGTGATCTGGCAACCATGACCTCGCCCTACGTGCCATGTGATAGATAAACAAACAACAGAGCAGGTGACACATAACCTCAGTAGCCTACAATGACAGTTACTCGTAAAATACATATAGGTTATGTATAAATACATATATTATTCGTTGATTTTAAAATTTTGTACGATTTCAGAAAAAATATAATACATATCTCGTCAGGGAGGTACCATTTCATGACTCATTCATGGTTATTTGCCTCGGCCTGCGCCTCGGCAAACAATCTCCATATTCGTCATGAAAAGATTAACCTCCCTGCCATGATATGTAAATAACTATTACTTCGTCTTTGTTTTTAATTTTAATAATGAATTCAGAAGACATAGACATATACAAAACACTACATCCTTATTTTATTGTATCTAGAATTTTTGGTAGTTTACCATACTCTATAACAAAAGATGATTCGAAATTTGATTATGTTTATATTGTTATTAGAATATTATTCTATTCTACATTATTATTAATTAATGTAGACATTGAAAGTGGTGATATTATTAAATTTGTTCATAATATGGTTATAAATTTCTTTGCACGTTTAATATTTATTTATACTTATTTGACAGTATATTACAGTATTAAAAATAGAAAAAATATTTTATATTTTATGATTTCTTTATATCAAATTGATGCAAAGTTATATTATTTAGATATTAACGTTAATAATAAACAAATGAAATATATTACAATAAAAGTTGTGTTAGTTTATTTTTTCATATTTTATTGTATCTAAATTTATTGTTGTGTTAGAATATATTTAAAATTATATACACCTTTTCACGGACAATATTACTTCTTCTTTTTTGGATTTATACAAATGTTTGTAAAATTATCCTTGTATAGTTTTTCATTGTTTTTAATCGTAACAAAGCATAGATTTCAACTGTTAAACAATTACATCAAACGTTCAAAAGTTACAAACAATATTAGTTTTTTAACACTGTGTAAAATACATCAACAATTGATACAATTAACTCTAGTATTGAATAAGTGTTATTCAGTTTTCTTACTAGTAAATTTAGTGTTAACAATGTCATCGTTAGTATCAATAAGTTATCAGATTGTAATTGTTGTGTTGTTTGAAAAATCTATATATGATACAATTGATGTTGATTTTGTCTGGTTCGATCAATAATTATTAGAATTTGTGTTTGTAGCATTTGCTTGTCATGCTACTGTATCTACGGTAAGTTAAAGTTCTAATAAAAATTTAGTTGGGTAAGTTATCTGTATCACTAGTCCAGAAACTAAACTTTTGCGATAGCGAACTTATTTTGACATATCGAGCTGAAAACGAGGCCTGCAAATAATACGAGATCTTGCAAAAGAGTTTCTGGGCGTGTGATACACAAGATTTTTTTGCGCCGATGGCACTTTTAATATATTAAAGAAATATTATTGCTACTTAAAATTTTATACACTATAGGTTTTTATGTCAGTAACATTTTCAGTTTACATGAATATATAAACAATTTACTTGTTTTATTCCAAAAATTTAGTGACTGTTCTAATCTAAAAAATATAACGAATGTGAATTTATATTTTTCAACAATTAACGTAAAAATAATCATACAAGACAAGTATAATATGAATATAAATCAAAAATATTTGTTTTAATTCACGTTTTACATTTCCAATAAAATAAATTGAAAATTTTGACACAATGAATGCTAAAATATTTTTCAGACGACCACATATGAAAGTAGCCATATTTACACTGTAATTAACACCAGAAAATGTAACATAGCACACGGCGTGTGTTATAATAACACACTAGTGTGTTATATAACCGGATATGACGATTAGTGGTCAATAGATGGAACTTTAATAATGAAATGTAACAAAATTAATGAAAATTTGCTTAAAACTACGATTTTAAAATTGGTAGTAAATTAATAACAAAAATAAAGAGTCAAAATGTACTGATAGTTTTATTAATTGTTTAAATAATACGTACTAGACTTCCAAATCAGTTTCCTGTTAACTAGTGATAACTTAACCTCAAACCCAAACGTCAATGCTTTCGTGAGTTGTGTTTGACATTGACACTTTTGTATAAAATCTGTTTTTGTTATAATATTTTGTGGTCGTCTGAAAAATAGTGTACATAACTCGCTTGAAAGTGCATAGCAACGCTCGTGTATTAAATCACTCGGCGCTACACGCCTCGTTCTTCAATCTCTACACACGCTTGCTATTTACCACTTTCCACGCTTGTTATGTAAATAACTATAAGTTGCCATCTTTACTTTTTACCGGCCTAGGCCTGCAAACAGAGAGTTTCTGGACGATTTTGAGTTCTGTAATACTAGTCGTAAAGGGACGGAGGCGCGAAAAAATAATTGTTACATTACAATATTAAATAATATTTAAAAAATAAAATTTACTTATAACAACATATAATCCTATAAGAAAATTTAAAAAAATATTTTTTTCTACGACCACTATGGAAAGTAGCACTTTTCTCATGCTATATAAAACTTGAAAGTTGCGTATTTCCCACAATCGTGGGTTAAAGTGTGAGAAATTATTTCTCACAGTAATTGCCAACACTGCGCATGCTTGAAGGTATACTTTTTTACATATTGTTTTTAAAACATATCTCGCTTGGATTCCTTTCAAAATGTTGTCTGTAAAATGCACAGTTAACCACTAATTGAATTCAGGAGTCATATTTTTTTTTTGTTTTTTGTGTTTGTTTCGAAAGAACACTTGACCGAAATGATTAAAATCAATAATTTTCTAATTTCCTACTTTATTTTTATTTTAATGTACATTTGTTTTAGGTCGTTGGAAAGAGAAAAAAATCTCTATTTAACAGTAATAAAGACAATTTTGAGCCTCATATGAAAATTGAAAGTTAGTATGTATTTCCCGCAAAGCATACGAGCTATGAAAATTTTTAAACAAGACTGTTATAAGTCAAAAAGCAAATTGGTCAAAATCAGTTTTTGCTCGTGTCTAGTGGGCTATGCATTTTTCGGGAAAACAAAAACATATTTGAAATGGGCAACTAATGTGGCAACTTTGCTCCAATTTAACCGACTTCGTATCTCTTACGGTTCTCGAGATCCCAATGGTTAGCCTCTTAAAACGGACATTCTGTATATAATTGTATGAAGGTAATTTAATAAATGGTAAATTTTTTATCAATTACTTAAAAAAAAGCTAATAATATTTCGTCTACCACAAATCAATTGTGAACTTAATTTTACTTCGAATTTGTTTTTCAATTTTAATAATGAATTCAGACGACATAGACATATACAAAACAATACGACCCTATTTTATTTTATGTAGAATTTTTGGCAGTTTACCATACTCTATAACAAAAAATGAATCGAAATTTGATTATGTTTATATTGTTATTTCGAATATTATTATATTCTAATATAATTGTATCTAATTTAGAAATTGAAGGTGGTGATATTGTCAACTTTGTTCACAATATGGTTATAAAATTATTTTCGCTTTCAGTATTGGTTTATACTTATTTGACAGTATATTATAGTATTAAAAATAGAAAAAATATTTTATATTTTATGAATTCTTTATATAAAATTGATAAAAAATTATATGATTTAGAGATTAACGTTAATAATAAACAAATGAAATATATTATAATAAAAGTTGTGTTAGTTTATTTTTTCATGTTTTATAATGTCCAAATTTATTGTTGTTTTAGAATATATTTAAAATTCTATACACCTTTTCACGGACTATATTACTTCTTCTTTTTTGGATTTATACAAATGTTTGTAAAATTATCCTTGTATAGTTTTTCATTGTTTTTAATCTTAACAAAGCATAGATTTCAATTGTTAAACAATTATATCAAATATTCAAAAGTTACAAACAATATTAGTTTTTTAACAGTGTGTAAAATACATCAACAATTGACACAATTAACACTAGTATTGAATAAGTGTTATTCAATTTTGTTACTAGTAAATTTAGTGTTATCAATGTCATCGTTAGTATCAACTAGTTATCAGATTGTCATTGTTGTGTTGTTTGAAAGATCTATATACGATACAATTGTTTTTAGTTATGTCTTTTTCGTTCAAGAATTGTTGGAATTTGTGTTTATAGCATTTGCTTGCCATGCTACTGTATCCACGGTAAGTTGTAGTTCTAACAAAAATTTAGTAAGGTAAGCGGGTGAGATAGACCACATTTTGGAAATATATTTGTTACTGTAACACGGTCGCTTGGTGGCTGTGCATTTTTGTAAATTTTTGGTATTGTACTATCCCAGATGGTACGAAACGGACAGATTTATGGTGGACGTTCATTTTGCGCCTTCCAGTTTGTTTTCAAAGAAATAACTGTCCGTTTCCGGTACGTGATGCCCTCGGTGGACATTAATTGTTGGGTCATTTTTAGTATAGTTCATACTTAGGGGATGAGAAGAGCCGGATAAACATAGGTTGAGAACTTTTGGATTTTTGCCATTAAATGGCCCTCCGAAGTTTGAAATCTCTCTCTCTTGTTGTAACCGTTGATTGTTGTGGATGTCTTGACTGAATGTCAGACATACCTTGGTATTTCTTAGTTAAATAACCAATTAGTTGTTTTACTGTGTGTAAAGGCTCTCTCATCGTGATGTAAATTTGTAAGTAGTTTTTATTATATTCTGTGTGGATTAATATTGATTTGTAGATCGATGTAAAAATTTTTCAAAATTGTTTGTAAATTAGAAAAGTAAGAATTTAGAGTTTATATAGAATCAAGTTACGCGTTATAGTTTATTTGAATTATATAAATGTTTTTGATCGCAGTTGATTATTAAAATTTATATAATTTTGTTATTGTTGGAATATCGTGTTTGATTCAGCCCTCCCTATTCCAACCCCTGTCTTTGTGACGTGGTAGCACAACGCGTAGGTAAAACTCTATTGTTCTAATATTACTACCCTGCACCAATTTGACTATATAGTAAACCGCGTCTGTTATCATTATTCACATTCCCTTGTCTGCTTCTATCGCGGCAGACTTTTAAATAAAGTGATAGTGGTGGCAGCGACTATCGTTACCCTTGTCTCGTGTAAAAGATGTTCATTAATATAATTCGTGAATTACTTTTGGGGCAAGTAAAACTCGAAAATTAAAACCCTTATATGTCAGGTACTAGATTTCGTCTTAGGCGACCGTACCTGTTACATTACTCTATTATAATAAATAATAGGTGAATTTAAATTAAAAATTAATTTAATAGTAATATATTCTATACAAAATTCTTTATACATTAAATGTGTTTCAAAAATAGTTTCTTCAGAATATTTTTAATTCAATTCATACCTGAAATTTCCTTGCATCAAATTTCTAATACTGTATCGGAAACCAAAGAAAACAATTATTTTTAGCGTAACTAATATATCTTCCTTGTATGTTTCTTCCATCTTTTTGTATCTTACAATAAAAAATATATTTACTTATTTTATCTTTGAAAATTATTTACGTCAAATTTGACAACAGCATATGTCAAATTTTGTAAACATATGAATAACTAATCTCTTTTATAGAATTTTTTTAGCTTGAACGATGTGTATAGTAAATATAATTAATTTTTTTTTTCGAAATTGATACTAAAGTACACGATATCACTCCGCAAATTTAACCAAAGTAGTAGTAAAATAAAACTTTACAGAATATTCTGTCAAAATTTGACTTTACGGACTTATCTGTCAAATTGAATTTATCTATATTTTAGTAGTATTATATTTTTGCAGTTTATTTAACTACTTCCTAAAACAACAAACATATCATTCTATAATATGATTGATGAATTTATTTACTAGTTATCTTTAATAATAAATCATCTGATTTCATGCAGACGACGTCTAAACAGGTGTAAACATAAATGAAAATTATAAAGAAATATTTGACACTTTGACAGTACGTTTGTTATCACAGCCATCCCCGTCTCTATAGCTAGATGACGTTTTACAAACACATAATGCTATTTATTTATGTTTTAACGATTTCAGAAAACATATAATGTATATGTAAGGACTAAAGTATTTTTTATTACTCACATGTTTATATGCGTAATAAAGATTATACTTTAGTCCCTCATATACAAATAACTTTTTTTTTTTTATTTTAACTATTTATATCATCACATGTATTAATATCTGACTGTCCTCGCGGACTTTTCTGCTTGGGTTTATATATCCGTGCAATCTCTCGAATATTCCGGCAGCTTCGATGCGTTAGTACAATAGAAGGGTGATTAAACGTGTCTCGACCTGTCTGTGATGAACCTGTGACCGTCGCCCTAGGCGTGACCTTGCGATTGTTACAATATAATATATATAATGACAATTCAATAAATTGTAAATTTTTAATAAACTACATCAAAGAAAAACTAATACTATTTTATTATGTTCCACGTATTAATTGTAAAATTAACTTTACTTCGTATTGTGTTTAATTTTAATAATGAATTCAGACGACATAGACATATACAAAACACTACGACCTTATTTTATTTTATCTAGAATTTTTGGTAGTTTACCATACTCTATAACAAAAGATGAATCGAAATTTGATTATGTTTATATTGTTATTAGAATATTAATACATTTAAATTTATTAGTATTTATTGCAAAATCTGAAGTTGGTGATATTATCAGCTATGTTTATAACATTGTTATAAATTTCTTTTTACTGTCAGGGTTAATTTATTCATACATATGTTTATTACAGTATTAAAAATAAAAAAAATATTTTATTTTTA
The DNA here is from genome assembly GCA_035578165.1 of Stenolophus ochropezus. Classification (NCBI taxonomy): domain Eukaryota; kingdom Metazoa; phylum Arthropoda; class Insecta; order Coleoptera; family Carabidae; genus Stenolophus; species Stenolophus ochropezus. The sequence goes on from JAQOWZ010000012.1 coordinate 6,406,559, forward strand.
ATGAATTCTTTATATAAAATTGATGCAAAATTATGCGACTTAAATATTAATGTTAATAATAAACAAATGAAATATTCAATAATAAAAGTTTTATTGGTTTATCTTTCTTTGTATGAAGGTTTAGAAATTTATTATTATATTAAAACTTATCCAAATTTCTATACGTATTTATTAGAACTATATTACTGTTTGTTTTTTAGATTTATACAAACGTTTTTAAAATTGTCGTTATACAGTTTTTCATTGTGTTTAACCCTAACAAAGCATAGATTTCAATTGTTAAACAATCATATCAAACATTGTAATGTTACAAACAATACCAGTTTGTTAACAATGTGTAAAATACATCAACAATTGACACAATTAACACTATTACTGAATAAGTGTTATTCAGTTCTGTTACTAGTACATGTAGTGTTATCAGTGACATCGTTAGTAGCAGCTGGTTATCAAATTGTAACTGATGTGTTTTTTGAAGAATCTGTATACGATACATTTGGTATTAGTTATGTGTGGTTAATTCAAGAGTTATTGGAAGTTGTGGTTATAGCCTTTGCTTGTCATGTTACTGTATCTACGGTAAGTTAGCTTGAATAGACCTACTCTTTTCAGTTCTCTTTTATAAGTAATATTCTCTTTTAAAAGGAGGAATGAGGTCTTGCACGGTTTTTATTTTTTAGCTTTAATCGATAGAATAATGAAAAATATTAGACCCGTATTTTTTATTTATCCCCAAATTAATCATTAATAATGAAAAAACTGCAATTAAAAATGATGTACGTGAAAACGCGGCTGAATTACCCCACTTCCCCTCTTGTCATGTGACGTATCAGGATTCTTGCCTAACTTCATTTCGTTTCAAACGTCAAGTATAATGTTTTAACTTACAAACTGACAAATTGAATAATCGTGGCAGTAATAGTGGCACACAAAAGCCTTACAATGCTTTCAATGACGCACTGTCCACTTTACCAACTTTCAAACAAGCCACCATGCCCCTTCCATGCGTGAATAACTTATATTTCAAGAAATAAAATTTTGTTATATTATTACATGTAATATATATTTTTCATATACTCGTGTATAGAAACATTTGATCTGAAATTTTAATTTACATATTTTTTTCTTTTCTAATTTTTATGTCTTATCAAAAAACAAATATGCCTTCCAAAAGATCCTAGACACGTCACAATATGGCTGACTTTTTGCAACTTTTTAAAAGTATGATACTTTAAATCGATTTTATGTAACATAAAATGTAAATAAAAATGAATTAAATCATATAGAACAATAAATTAGACTTTGTAGGTTCGATTTAAACAATAAAAAGATTCACTTAATTTTTCTTGCATGACCTCATTGCTTAAATCAACGTCCAGTCAAGAAATCTTTCATCCAATATCCTCTTTATTTTTACTTTTTATAAAAAATCTAATGTTTCACGAGAGTCTTGTATATTTATTGTTCTTGTTTCAGTATAGTAAAAAAATTAAGGAAAATACAAGACAAGAGCTACAAATTTCAAAACAAGACAAGGCAAGAAATTGTCTTTTAAAAAAGTGCAAGAATTACATGATTTTCTATAATTCTTGTATTCTTGCCTTTATTTCTTGCTAATTTTAAATTTAGATTTATTATATTTAGCTACCTATAAATATTTGTCAATGATTATGAATATAATGAAATACAGGGTGCCCAATGAAAATTATCAGCACAATTTTTGGCCATTTAACATCAATTTTGCAAAAAACGCTCGAACACGTTAATTTTAGTATAAAGGGGGACACCTGAGTGGATTAGTACCAATGGCATAACTTCAACCCTAAAATGGGAGTAGACTGCACCTCAAAAATTTTAAATGGAAAAGGGTGTCAAATATGATACAGTTTGAAAGGCCTGTCAATTCTCTTTTCAACAGTTTTTAATTTTCAAATCTGATGATTATTTTCGGAGAAACAAACGCATGCTTAAACTTATAAAATAACACAAATTTATTTTTATCCTACACATATTGGAGAAAGTAGACATTTGCCGGTGACCTACAAAATCTCACTATTCCCTACGGAAGAAGAACAGTTCATGTGCGGACTAACAGATGGCATTTATTGCGTTAGAAATAATAACCAGAATAAAATACATCATGTTTCTAAAATATTGTACATTTAAATAATTTTCATACTTTCCATTCTAGGTATTTTTATTACAAATTCTATAGATAATAGAACAGAATTGCTAACCTTATTTATATGTCAAAATAAAATGTTTGTCTTTTGTTCTTATTCTATTTCTATTTCTAATGTTGTTAATAAAGATGAGGATTGTAATATTCGGGTATTCAGGCAAAAAATTCTTTATTTTCTATAAAGCCAACGTTTCGACACCGCTTGTATCTTCTTCAGGGCTAGTAGATGTTGTTTTAATTGTTAATATAAAATTAAATTAAATTAAAACAACATCTATTAGCCCTGAAGAAGACAAAAGTGGTGTCGAAACGTTGGCTTTATAGAAAATAAAGATTTTTTGACTGAATACCCGAATATTACAATCCTCATCATTCTCTAGTCGAATATTCCTTCCATTGTTGTTAATAAATTTCACATATTTCATTGAGGTTAAGTTAAATGTCAAATTACTCTGTGTTCGTAAGATGTTTATAATATTTTATTATGTTGTTTTGTTGTGTAGTATAAAAAATAGTGTGTGCTACTTGGTAGTAAGTTGTTTTCTGGTCCTCAAGAAGTATCCAGCCTCGACTGCGTCTCGGCCGTATACATATCCTTCCAACCAGAAAACAACAACTTTCCTACCTACAACACAAATAACTATTATAGGACAAACATTTAAAAATTTTCGTATCTGAAAATTCAAGCTTAAAACTACTAGTTTGGCTAACGTTTAACCATTGGTTTATATACTCAAGCAATTAAACTCTGGAATATTCTAGCAGCTTCGATGCGTCAATATAATAGAAGGTTATTAAACTTGTCCCGACTAGTCTATATCGCGCATGACGTGACCTTGCGATTGTTACAATACTAATTATATAATTGCCTCTATAATGATAATTCAATAAATGGTAAATTTTTAATCAACTACATTAAATAAAAGCTAATATTATTTTATAGTGTTCCACGTATTAATTGTGAAATTAACTTTACTTCGTATTTGTTTTTACTTTTAATAATGAATTCAAAAGACATAGACATATACAAAACACTACATCCTTATTTTATTATATCTAGAATTTTTGGTAGTTTACCATACACTATAACAAAACATGAATCGAAATTTGATTATGTTTATATTGTTATTAGAATATTATTCTATTCTAATTTAGCAGTAATTAATGTAGACATTGAAAGTCGCGATGTTGTTAACTTTGTTCATAATATAGTTTTAAAGTTCTTTACACGTGCAGTGTATATTTATGCTTATTTGTCTGTATATCACAGTATTAAACATAGAAAAAATATTTTATCTTTTATGAATACTTTATATAAAATTGATACAAAATTGTATGATTTAGATATTAACGTTAATAATAAATAAATGAAATATTTAATAATAATAGTTTTATTGGCTTATCTTTTTTTGTTTGAGGGTTTAGAAACTTATTACTATTTTAAAATGTTTCCAAATTTCTATACATCTTTATTAGGACTGTATTACTTTTGTCTTTTCGGATTACACAATAGTATATTGTGTTATTAAGTGATACTTTGTGTGGCGAGCATGGAAGTTGCATGCAAGGCACACAAAGACACTTTTACTCTGAATAACACATGCTATTTTTTCTTCAAACTTAGAAATTTAAAAAAATTAACTACTATTTGACGTTTAATATGTAGGTTACCTGTCAGTTATTCATAATTTTTAGTAACTTTATTCTTAGGTTATCTAGTTTCTATAGTGACATTTAGGCCGATATTACAGATTTCTATTGTACAAGTTACTTCTTATTGGCTGATTCTACATACGGCGGCGACAATACTACATACGGCGGCGACAATACTACGTACGGCGGCGACAATATTATACGACGGCTAGAATAAAAAATTATATTACGGAGGCATAGAAATTAAACTTCAACCTTGTAAATCACGTCACAGAAGATGTCACTTTTATGACGTTTGAAGAAAAACATTTTTAAAATTATCGTTGTATAGTTTTCTATTGTTTTTATTCCTAACAAAGCATAGAATTCAATTGTTAAACAATCATATTAAACGTTCTAATGGTACAAACAATACCAGTTTGTGAATAGTGTGTAAAATACATCAACAATTGACACAATTAACACTAGTAGTGAATAAGTGTTATTCAGTTTTGTTACTAGTAAATTTAGTGTTATCAATGTCATCGTTAGTATCAGCTGGTTATCAAATTGTAGTTGATGTGTTGTATGAAAGATCTATATATGGTACAACTCACCTTAGTTATATGTGGTTTGCTCAAGAATTATTAGAAATTGTTGTTATAGCGTTTGCCTGTCATGTTACTGTATCTAAGGTAAGCTAGGCTGAATAGACGTACTCTTTTTAAGTTTCTTTTCTAAATAATATTCTCTTTATTCCACCATTTAAAAAAAAACCTCTTAATATAATCTTTCATTGATAAATGGTAAAAGAAAATATTACATAATGTAGTGATCTCAAGGTCACGCCGCGGGCGACGACAGGTCCGTTCGCTTCCCATTGTTCTGTTTTCGAGAGGGGTGGAGAACAACAAGAACAAAAACAAAATACTTAGTAGTAGGAGGGCAGGGGGAAGATTTGAACATAGAAGGAAATCTGTTAAAATCCTGCTCTAACTATAAGTATCTTGGAACGTTAATCACAACAGAGGGCAATAGCAAGCAAGAAATTAACAACAGAATTATACAACCTAAGCAAGCACCACAAAAATTAAATAGTATCTTGTGGTCCAACGGAATAAACAAAGAAACTAAAAAAAGATTATATGAGACAATTGTACAGAGTATCCTGCTATACGGAGCAGAAACGTGGGAAATAACAAAAAAAGACAAAAGCAGAATAGCAGCTGTAGAAATGGATGCATTAAGAAGAAGTTGCAGAATATCTAAATTAGAAAGACGTACGAATGACGAAGTAAAACAAATCATGAAGATCGACAAAACAGTAGTTGAAAATCAGGAGACAAAAAGACTCAAATGGTACGGACACGTCCGACGTATGGAGGAGGAAAGATGGCCTAAGAAGATCTGGGGCTGGACACCGCCCGGAAGAAGAAAAAGAGGAAGACCGGCAGCGGAATGGTACAAACAAGTCCAGGAAGACCTACAAAAAAGAGGAATGGAAGACGAAAACCATGACAACAGGGAGTTGTGGCGTTTAGGATGCGAGAAACGGCCGATAGCGCTGTAACAAACTCGCCATATATTTATATAACGGGTGGCGCAAAAGTTGTCACCCGATGTTCTTTGGCTGCAATTTTTTTTATGAATGAAAAACTTTGGTTTTGCTTTTTGATTATGTTTAGTTGATGTCTTAATTTTTTTCCTATTAAGTCGAGAAAATGATATCGGCCAATTGGCCGCCGCCAGAATGGATGATCATACGGGCCCAATTTATAGCATTTTCCATTACTCTTGCCAGTACTTCCGGCGATAGGTTCTCGCATTCTTGACGGATATTCTCTTTGAGGGCTTGAAAAGTCTGAGGCTTGTTGACATAGACTCGTGACTTACAGAAACCCCACAAAAAGAAATTTGGAACGGTTAAATCGGACGACCTTGCCGGCCAGTGCAAATCACCAAAACGAGAGATTAGGCGACCCGGAAATGTAGCCCTCAGAATTTCCGTTGTGGCTCGTGCAGTATGCGCCGTTGCTCCATCCTGTTGGAACCACATGTTCTCCAGTTCAAATTCATGCAATTGAGGAAGAAGAAAGTCGTTGAGCATGGGTCTGTAGCGCTCGCCGTTCACAGTTGTCGTCTTCAGCCACAGCCGCGATATTCTGAGCAGAACGGCTCCTCCGGGGCCGGCCAGACCTGGCAGCATCTCGTGTTGTACCATATTCTTCTAGGCGAGCGGCTAAACGCCGCAGTGTTTGCCCAGTTGGTGTCAGGCGACCGGGAAATCTGCGCGTAAATTCACGCTGCGCCAACACCAACGACGAATTATTCCGCGAAAACATCGAAGTAATTAAACCGCGTTTTTGAGGAATATAGCGATTCATGTTTAATGGACATGTATTTTGCATTTGTTTACTTCACAAATGTCAAAGCAGATTTGTCATTTGCCGCTATTTGCAAAAATTATAGCATGTTTCAATAGGGTGATTACTTTTGCGCCACCTTGTATATATATATATATATATATATATATATATATATATATATATATATATAACTAAGATAATTTAAGTTATCTTTTATAATTCACATTTCGTTTATTAAACTTAGTTATATAAATATTAGTGTTTTAATCATTTTTTACACTTTACCTAAATAAATAAAACATTACAATAAGTACTACAGCCATTTTTTGCAATGAGGTATGTTACCAAATTCTGATTTTTACATACCGTGTGTTCCAAGAAAGTGTTGTTATAATTATGTAAGATGGGAAAACAGTTTTTGGTAAATAAAAACTGTCCGGCTAACAACTAAGTCACCATTTTGTATAGGACAATACTACATGTATTGCTACATCTAATTTAATACAGATTACTTGATTTTAACAGCATAATTCAATGAAATTTACAAAAATAAATTAAAATTTTCGGCTCATATTTTTACTGCTCTCTACACGCAACGTTGACACCTGTCAAATCGTGGTTAGAGTTAAGAGTAATAATTATTGACAAAGTCTCAAGAACGAAGAAAATTTATTTAAATACTTAATACATTATCGTTTTTTGAACAGTTGGCAAGTGTGTGTATTTTGACTTGAGCCTAGTTTTAACTAAAAAAAACTTAGTTAAACTATCAAATAATTCAAAAGTGCTGTGATTTACTGACAACAATACCAGTGTGAAAAATAGGATAATAAAATTTCTGTGAATATATAGCGTTAAAGGTTGTAAAACGCCGAAGTAAAAAAGTGAACAGTGTGTGACTTAGCACGTTTATCCGAGCGCGCGTGTCTGAGCGTTGCGCTGAGCAATCAAAATCAGTGTTGCCAACTGTATTGTAACAAAAATATTTATCTTTAAGTAAATACAATAAATCTACAAAAAGCTACAACAATGCAGCAAACAAGTGGCGGATATAATATAATAACAACAAACGCCTATTGCGAGTACACTAGATATAAACTCCATATATACAAGGTACCAAAACGATACTCTCTCAGCAATATATAGAACTCCATCGACTACCACACCACAGATAGTAGAAGAAACATCTCCTGAAAGACTACCGTGGCAAAGAGTCACCAAAAAACGGACAGCCAAAAGAGGCAGAGAGATAGAAATCGATGCTACAAACAAACGTACAAACAGTAACTCCACGAATGCTAGCATTATAACATCGCCGAGATACAATACAAACAGATTCGTTTCATTAAACGACGAGGCTGTTGAACCACAGAAAAAACAGGAACCAAATCCACCGCCCGTCTTTATACAAGATGTCGTCGATTATCGCTTAATGTTAGAAAGTCTTAAGACAGTCCTAGACCCTAAAGAATTTATCTGCAAAACTCAAGCGAACAACTGCGTAAAAGTCAACACTTATACCTCAGATGGATATAGAAAACTAATCCGCTTACTAGATGTAAATAACACAGTATTCTATACTTATCAACCGAGACAAGAAAGAGCTTATAGAGTTGTTATCAAAAACAGTCATCAATCTGTCCCTGCAGAAGATATACAAGAAGCACTAGAAGAGAAAGGCTTCAAAATAAGAAACGTATCCAACATAAAAAGCTGGAAAAACAAAGAACCTCTACCCATGTTCTTTGTAGATCAAGAGCCAGGAGAAAACAATAAGAAGATCCACGACCTAAACAACTTGCTCGGAACAAAAATCAACGTGGAAGCTCCAAAAAAGAAAAGAGAATTGCCACAGTGCATGAGGTGCCAAGAATATGGACACACAAAGAAATATTGCAGAAAGCCATTCTACTGCGTAAAATGCGCGGATAACCACCCAACCAAAGAATGCAAAAAAGACAAAAATACTCCCACGTTATGTGTTCTATGTTCAGGCCCTCATCCAGCTAATTACAAAGGCTGTAGCACCTATAGAGAACTACAAAAAATGAGAACCAAACCGATCCAAACTAGTCAACAAAAAACAACAAACTACCAACGCTACCAAATAAGAGAAAACGTAAGCTACGCAAACGTAACAAACAACACCAATCAAGAGCAAAACAATCAACAAAATCAGAAAGAAAATGAAAATTACATGATTACATTTCTGAATAAATTCGAATCCATGTTTAATGAACTAATGAAACAAAATTCAATGATCTTAACTCTGCTCACGACACTGGTCAATAAAAAATAATGTCAAACATAACCAGAATAGCATTATGGAATGCTAATGGTTTGGCACAACACAAAAATGAAACGGAAATATTCCTAAAACTAAACAAAATCGATATAATAATGATTAGTGAAACACACTTCACAGAAAGGAACTATTTAAAACTTCAAAACTATAAAACATACAGCACAAATCATCCCGATGGAACAGCACACGGGGGCACAGCAATCTTAACACGCGAAACACTTGAACATTACGAAGTAGAAGAATTTAAGAAAAACCATCTGCAAGCAACAAATGTCAAAATAAAAGACTCTCACGGATCTCTTACCGTATCTGCAGTATACTGTCCCCCAAGACACTTAATAAAAAAGAAAGACTTTGAAGAATACTTCACCTCACTGGGAAGCAGATTTATTGCAGGGGGTGACTTTAACTCGAAACATACCCATTGGGGTTCAAGATTAAACAACCCAAAAGGCACGGAACTACGAAAAGTCCTATTAGAGAAAGGATACAGACCTATTAGTACAGGAACCTACATACTGGCCTACTGATACTAATAAGATCCCGGACCTACTCGACTTCTTTATTGTAAACAATATATCACAAAATTATACCCATGTAGAACCAAGCTTCGACTTAACATCTGATCACTCACCCATAATTCTTACTCTGAGCTCAACAATTATAAAAAAAGACAAGAAACCTTCACTATGCAACAAGAAAACTAACTGGAAAACTTTTCAAAAACTCTTACATGACAATACTAATCTACAAATCCCTCTCAAGACTACTGACGACATAGACGAAGCAGTTGAATACCTCACTAGTCTGATTCAAAATGCGGCATGGAACTCAACACCCAACGACACAAAAGATAATTATAATACCCCGAACTATCCGAAAGCCCTGATAGAACAAATCACAGAAAAAAGAAAAGCCAGACGAGCTTGGCAACAGACTCGTCATCCAGATGACAAAAGGAAGCTAAATCGTCTAACAAGTAATATAAAAAGTATGATAAAGAAAATAAAAAACGAGACTTTTGAAGACTACCTACGTAATCTCTCTGCATATCCAGAAAATGATTATTCCCTCTGGAAAGCAACCAAAAAATTCAAAAGGCCGACACCCAACAATACACCTATAAAAAAAGAAGACAGTACTTGGGCACGAGAACAGAACGATATAGCAGAAGAATTTGCAAAACATCTCGCAAATGTATTTCAACCCTTTCCTTCCAACTTAACACCTGATGAAGACAGAGATCTTGAAGAAACTTTAACAGCACCTTTACAGTTATCCCCTCCAATTAGACACGTTACTCCCAAAGAAATCAAACGCGAAATTAATTATTTAAACAATAACAAATCTCCGGGTTACGATCTCATAAATGCTAAAATACTCAAAGCTCTTCCAAGAAAAACTATCGTGCTACTGACCCACATATACAATGCAATCCTTAGAGTACTATACTAACCAGTACAGTGGAAATTCGCGCTAATAATAATGATCCACAAACCAGGAAAACCAGAACATCTCGTATCATCCTACAGACCAATATCACTTCTCCCATTACTTTCCAAATTATTTGAAAAGTTACTAATGAAACGACTAAAAGAGGTTGTAGACGAAGAAAATATAATCCCATCACATCAATTTGGGTTTAGGGAACAGTATTCTACCATCCAACAGGTACACCGAATAGTACACGAAATTGAAAACAGCCTCGAACAAAAAAAAATAAGCGCTACAGCATTTATCGACATAAGTCAAGCCTTTGACCGCGTTTGGCACACCGGGCTGCTTTGCAAAATTAAATCTAAATTATCGGATCAATATTTCTTTCTAATAAAATCATACCTGAACGATCGATACTTTCAAGTAAACTACCAGAATTCATATTCCCAGATCCACAAAATAGATGCCGGAGTACCTCAAGGCAGCGTTTTGGGTCCCACATTATACCAGATCTACACAGCCGACCTACCATGTCACGAAAACGTAACAACAGCTACCTACGCAGACGACACGGCCTTCATAGTCACACATAACGACCCGAAAGAGGCAACCACAATCCTTAGACGAAGTTGCGGTATGGGCTAATAAATGGAGAATACATATCAATGAAAACAAATCAACTCACATTGTTTTCACAAATAGAAAGATAACCTGCCCGCAAATCAAAATAAATAACAAAGAAATTGAAACCAAAGAAGAAGTGACTTACTTGGGAATGACCCTTGATAAAAGAATGACATGGCAAAAACATGTTAGAACTAAGAGGAAACATCTGGACTTAAAAGTCAGAAAAATGTACTGGCTACTAAACCGCAAGTCTCAACTATCCATAGAGAACAAACTTTTGCTATACAAAGCCATAATTGTACCAATATGGACGTATGGAATCCAATTATGGGGCTGTGCCAAAAAATCCAATACCAACGTCATACAAAGATTCCAAAATAAAACACTTAGAATGATCATAGACCCACCCTGGTATGTTAACAATCATACACTACACAAAGATTTTAAAATCCCATACGTCCATGAACATATACGAAAATACGCCACAAAACATGAAAATAAACTAGAAATCCAACCGAACGAGCTAGCAGCCAGCCTATTAAATAATGAAGAGGATCCCCGAAGACTGAAAAGAACAAAACCACAAGATCTCAAATTTATTTAAATTATTATAGTTAGCTAATGCCATAAATTTTACTTTTGTACATTTATTGAGGAAGCTCCATTGGGAACTTACCTCTCACATGTTTGTGTGTGGACCTTTATATTTGTTGGCTGTTTTACGCTCGCAATTTAAAATTTTGTTTCAATGATTAAATAATTTTTGCAATGTAAAAATACTAATATTGTAACGAGTGAGTCTCACCGTAGATGAGTCATCACGGCTGACCTGTCTCGACAGGTAGTCACGTGAAAGGTCAAGTGGGATAGGAGCGACGCCGCTATTGTTCGGAAATATTAGAGAGTCCAGAAGGTTCTGGAATCTTGAAGATTAGTTGACCGCAGGTATTAAAGGGTTGCATCGGGCGGCTCAAGAAGACAGTATCGGTCAGAGTGTGCAGAGAGTTACTGAAGGAAGTCAGTGTCGGTCAGTGAGTGTCAGTATAGTAGAAATAAATATAAATAGTTAATTATATAAGTAAATAAATAGTTGGTGATATAAATATATTGTGTGAATAAATATTGCGTAATTTTAAGTATTTAAATAAATGTTCGTAGTGTTTAAGTGTTTATTAATAATTATTATACTTAAATTAGTTAATTCATAGCTACTAATATTTATCACAAGCTTGACATTTGTGCATTTTTAAACAATTGTTTAACAAATATTACTTTGAATGAGCCAGTATCATCGTATACATGGACGTCAACAATGCGTGGAAAGCTGATACAGCTTCCTTCTTTTTAGAGTATGTGAAATATAATAATTACTTTTTGATAATTATTTTTCCTAATTTTTTTCAAAGTCATAACAAATTTGTTGCTTGTTGCAAAATCGAATTCTGAATTCCCTTATTTTTAATATTGTCCTTATATTGAAAATTTTGTAAGCGCATTAATGATTGATAAACATAGAAACTCAAGAAACGAAGATGTAACAAAACTTTCCGATTTTAAACGATGAGCCCTATAAATTTGTTGGCATTCCCCATCTCTCTCTAATTTTCGTTTCTCTGTCTTACTGTCGCTTTTTTATACTATTCTGTGATTCTTGTATGTTCTGGCGACTTCGATGCGTCAGTACAATATAGGGGTAATTAAACATGTCTCGACTTGTCTGTGATGTTCCTGCGGTTATTACCCGTGTCGTGACCTTTGAATTGTTACAAGACTAATTATATAATTGCCTCTATAATGATAATTCGATAAATGGTAAATTTTTAATCATCTAGATAAAATAAAAGCTAATATTGTTTCATTGAGTACCACATATTATTTGTAAAATTAACTTTACTTCGTATTTATTTTTACTTTTAATAATGAATTCAGAAGACATAGACATTTACAAAACACTAAAACACAAAAGATGAATCGAAATTTGATTATGTTTATATTGTTATTAGAATATTATTATATTCTAACTTACTAGTAATTAATGTAGACATTGAAAGTGGTGATATTGTTAACTTTGTTGATAATATGGTTTTAAATTTCTTTACACATTCAATGTTTATTTATACTTATATGTCTGTATTAAAAATAGAAAAAATATTTTATATTTTATGAATTTTTTAAATAAAATTGATGCAAAATTATATGATTTAGATATTAACGTTAATAATAAACAAATGAAATATTTAATAATAATAGTTTTATTAGTTTATCTTATTTTGTTTGAAGGTTTAGAAACGTATTATTATATTAAAATATATCCAAATTTCTATAAATTTTTATTAGGACTGTATTACTTTTTGTCTTTTCGGATAACACAAACATTTTTAAAATTATCGTTGTATAGTTTTCCATTGTTTTTAATCCTAATAAAGCATAGATTTCAGCTATTAAACAATCATATCAAACCTTCTAATGTTACAAACAATACCAGTTTTTTAGCAATATGTAAAATACATGAACAATTGACACATTTAACACTAAAACTGAATAAGTGTTATTCAATTATGTTACTAGTAAATTTAGTGTTATCAATGTCATCTTTAGTATCAGCTGGTTATCAAATTGTAGCTGATGTGTTGTATGAAACGTCTATATACGGTGCAATTCCCTTTAGTTATATGTGGCTTGCTCAAGAATTATTAGAAATTGCAGTTATAACTTATGCTTGTTATATTACTGTATGTACGGTAAGTTAAATTGTTTGCACAATAGTAGTCAATGCTGACCTAGCGGTCAAAATTGGGAAGTTTAGCGTGGTCGAAATTAGATGTGAAATATCTTTTAGTCGTAAGTATACGAATAATTATAACTTAAAATGTAATTGAAAATTAAAATTATTTATTTATATTTATAATTAATGATTTATCTTGGAGCCACTCTGACGTCACAAGTGAATTATGCGCTTGCGCAGAAGGGATGGTGAGACCTGACTTTTTGAACGTAGGTTATATTTTGACGTATTACACCACACGCTCCTCTGTTGCCATGGGAACCCAACGCGCGCTGGTTAATATAGACGATACGTTCTCCGCGAGCCACACTGACGTCATTTTTGTATAAAATTTCATTTTTTGAGAAATCTAGGCATCTTTGGGTGAAATAAAATGTAGAATATCACTTTTGAGGGCAATCTTGATAAAATAAAGAAATAAAAAAAATACGCTAAACTTCCCCATTGCACTATCGTTATGTAAATAATCATGTATTATCCCTGTATCAACTGTATAATATTGTAACGGGCGAGACTCACCGCAGATGAGTCATCACGGCTGACCTGTCTGGGCAGGTAGTCGCGTTAAAGGTCAAGTGGGATAGGACTGACGCCGCTATTTTCCGAGAATTTTATGGAGTCCGAAAAGCTGTAGAATGTTCTACAGATTAATTGTCGGCAGGTATATAAGGGTCGCATCGGGCGACTCAAGAAAGTCAAGAAGTCAGTATGGGTCAAAGTGTACAGAGAGTCACTGAAGAAAGTCAGTGTCGATCAGTACAAGTCAGCTACATGTAAAGTAGAAATAAATAAATAGTTGGTGATATAAATGAATAGTTGCTGATATAAATGAATAGTTGGTGATATAAATAAATTGTGGAAATAATTAGAGCGTAGAGTTAAATGTTTCATTAAATGTTCGTAGTGCTTAAGTCTTTATTAATCTTAATTACTTCTAAATTAGTGTTAATATTTGTTACTTTATATTGTTACTTTTATTATCTTTTTATAATTTACTATTCGTTTAATAAACCTATAGTCCATTTTTTTTAAGAATGCAATAACTAGAAACCTGATTTACACTATGACAAATTGACAATCTAGTTACAAAATTTGACGCTAAATTCAAATATAGTTACTTGAAATAAATGAAGATAAATGTCAAATTTCCTTTTTAAAATACTAATTTAAAATGAGAAATTAAATAAATTATAAATATTAAAAAAGCATATGGAAACGCATATATTTCAATTTAAAACATATTTAATAATAATAATAAAACTGCATTTAAATAAATATGTAACACTTTCACAAAGATTTGATAATAATAATAAAAAAATTATGTTATTATGTGGTATTAGTCTGAATCTGTAAATTCCATTTCACTGGACGAGCCAGTATTTACAACAAATTGCATTTGCATTGCTTCAACGGTATTGTCAAGTTGGTATAATTCATTTTCTTCTTTTATAATATGAGCAATGCAATTTGACCACTTCTCAGCTGTAACTTGCGCTAAGCCATCATGAAATAATTTGGATACGTCGGACATTCTAAATGTTTTATTATTTTATACATAGATCTTTTAAAAATTCCAACAACTGCTGCAGTGAGTGCTACAGCTTCAGTTTTTGTGGCACTCTTCCTTTTATGAACCAAATAACTATTGTAGGCCATTATTTTTTGTCCACTATTCAAAAGTTTTCCCTTCGAATTTTTCTTTATATCCATGGAAGTACTGGGCGCCCCGTTATCAGCCATGGTAGTATAAAAATCAAAATTATGCGACGACGACGGTGCACACTTTCTTCAAAAAAAATAAAACAACAAAACCAGAAACAACGAACGAATACACCAAATGGCATCAATAATAATCAAATGCAAACAAATAAATGGAGAAAAACGCAAAAATCAAAATGATACAAACAGATTAGATGAAACTTGAAAATTGACACTTCAACAATTGACAGCTGACAGCTCAATATGCAATGGTGTACAAACAAAATATATTTGGAGTTAATGAATTATTTGGTTTTTAAATTTTAAATTGAATATTAAATTATATATAAAACATTATTGTGTATAGTAGTTATTAGCCGTAATATAATTTAACGGTCTATTATATTTAGAAATTATTCGTAGTATTATATTCATTTAATTACATATTTATCACCAAATTCTCCGCCAATGACTGAAAGTGAAAAGAGAGAGATGAGTAGAGAAAAGGCTGAGATGGAGAAGTAAATATCGTCGGTGTAAACTTCTCCTCGATTTAAGCCAATTAGAGACCAAGGTCAAATAAGCCCTATCTTCCCTGTACTGCATGCTTAAAAAAAATGGACTATAGTTAGGTATATAAATATCCGTGTTTAAATTGTTTTTTTTTTACACTTCACCTAAATAAATAAAATATTACACTACTATAATCCTGTACCACAGAATAGGTTTATACAGAAGCGACAGTAAGGCAGAGAAACGAGAATTAGAGAGAAATGGGGAAAGCCAACAAATTTAAAGGGCTCATTGTTTAAAATCAGTTTCGTCACATTTTAGGGAGAGATGGGGAAGTCAACAAATTTAAAGGTCTACACAATGCTCCAAGGTCATAGAACTGAAAAGGGGAACATGAAAGGTACCGACACGGAGTGTCGCTTGTGTATGTAACTATTCTGTGCCTGTACTGCACAGGGCCACTGGTAGGTGAGACAAGGGTCTAGGACGGTTGCAGTATGTACTGTACGGCACATTGCACACCATTGGAAACAACGATATATACGTTGCCGTCTCCTTTAACTTGTTTGTTGCATTAGATGCGCGAGAATGATTGACAGCTCCATTTCTATTTGAGACGAACTATAGTAGATTTTATTAAAAGACTGCAATCTGAAAAATGTCGTCATTTTCTTAAAAAATAAAGTTGGAAATCAACATACATCACATCTATTCATAATGTTTAACTCAAGATTATAAAATACAGTGCTTATACTTGTACTGTATATTTTTATTTTTGTTTCAGGCTGAAGAATTCCCAAAATTGCTGCATGCAAATACGTTATTGAAAAAGAAGGCGAGACATTTGGTAAATATTATATTTTTTTTTAGAATCACTAATATAAATAACTATTATTGTCCAACTTATATGTTATCCAAGTGTCACTATACAAAGCTCAGAGTAATTAAATATACAGGGTGTTCATTTTAAGTGGTACACTATTGCTATCTCGGGAACTATAAGAGCTACAAGGCCGGTTAAATTAGCAATCAATTTCCATTTTATACTGGGTGGCGCAAAAGTTGTCACCCGATGTTCTTTGGCTGCAATTTTTTTTATGAATGAAAAACTTTGGTTCTGCTTTTTGATTATGTTTAGTTGATGTCTTAATTTTTTTCCTATTAAGTCGAGAAAATGATATCGGCCAATTGGCCGCCGCCAGAATGGATGATCATACGGGCCCGATTTATAGCATTTTCCATTACTCTTGCCAGTACTTCCGGTGATAAGTCTGAGGCTTGTTGACATAGACTCGTGGATTAAAGAAACCCCACAAAAAGAAGTTTGGAACGGTTAAATCGGACGACCTTGCCGGCCAGTGCAAATCACCAAAACGAGAGATTAGGCGATCCGGAAATGTAGCCCTCAGAATTTCCGTTGTGGCTCGTGCAGTATGCGCCGTTGCTCCATCCTGTTGGAACCACATGTTCTCCAGTTCAAATTCATGCAATTGAGGAAGAAGAAAGTCGTTGAGCATGGCTCTGTAACGCTCGCCGTCCACAGTAGTCGTCTTCAGCCACGGCCGCGATATTCTGAGCAGAACGGCTCCTCCGGGGCCGGCCACACCTGGCAGCATCTCGTGTTGTACCATATTCTTCTAGGCGAGCGGCTAAACGCCGCAGTGTTTGCCCAGTTGATGTCAGGCGACCGGGAAATCTGCGCGTAAATTCACGCTGCGCCAACACCAACGACGAATTATTCCGCAAAAAAATCGAAATAATTAAACCGCGTTTTTGAGGAATATAGCGATTCATGTTTTATGGACATGTATTTTGCATTTGTTTACTTCACAAATGTCAAAGCCGATTTGACATTTGCCGCTATTTGCAAAAATTATAGCATGTTTCAATAGGGTGATTACTTTTGCGCCACCTTGTAAGACTACTTTAACGAGGGAAACAAATTTTTTTTCGACCAGTGGTTCTCAAAATACGGGGTACAACTTTCTTATTTTAAATTTTTTCTGAATTCAACGATATTCATATGTAATACCCTTACATAACAAAATTTTTGAGAAAAAAGCAAAATTATGTATGTATCATTTTTATTTAAATATGACTATTAAAAGAGTGGTATGGAAGAAACAGAAAATAAATCAGTAAAACAATTGTTAATATTATTGTTTAAATGATAACTATTTACAACTTCAAGAAAATTATTAATTTTTTTGCTATTCATTTACTTGTTACATAATACATACATAATTTTGCATTTTTCTCAAAAATTTTGTAATGTAAGGGTATTACATATGGACATCGTTGAATTCAGAAAAAAATACTGATCGAATAAGCAAATAAAAAAAGTAGGTTCCCATATAAGATAAGAACGTTGTACCCCGTATTTTGAGAACCACTAATCAAAAGAAAATTGCTCCCGAGATAGCAATATTGTACCACTTAAAATGAACATTCTGTATATATAAGAGCATTATTGACCAGCGTCTTATATCCCTCGGTTGCTTCCCATCTCGAGACACAATTTAACTCTAGGTCAATAATGATAATCTACTCAACACTGGTGTATAATATACTATTATGCACGATCAAAACTGCCATGAGCGTGAATAATAGCTCTTTGTTTCTTCACTTGTACTGTAGTATAGTATTCCCTTGTTATTAACAGATTTTGGTATATTTTTTGTTTTTCAGGTTATCAACAAATCTCTGCAATTGTACCATAATAAATTTAAAATAACAGTCTGTGATTTATTTGTTTTGGACTACACTTTGGTGTATAATGTACGATTTTATTAATTTTGGTAACAAAATCATTTTTATAAAAATTATTTCATTTCAGATGATAGCTGGTATTAGTACAATTCTTGTATTTGTAGTAACATTTATAAATGATAACAAATAAATATATTTTTTTATAATTACGTATGTTTCCATATCATAAACATGTATATTTTTTAATTTTATTCAAAATAACTTATTTATCAATTATATTTTTTTACATCATATAAATTACACTTTATTTTCGATTTAGACAGTCTCTATGCTGAGTTAAATTCGCGCTCGTGTTATAAAAAGGTACGACTTCCTCTTTGTCAAATAACTATTATTTCATACTATACCATATTTCTATATTTACCGAATTGAAATCTGTAAAATAGTTATTACCTTTGAAAATAAAATCTCAGGAAGGAGGGATGCGATTTAGTGGCTAGATAAAAAACTGCGACGAAAGTCGCCATTTTGAAAATCCAAATATGGCTCATTTCTTGTTCAGCATTTGAATAAGTTGCATGTGCTTGCACTACATTCTAATTTAGCAGCGCGTTCTTCAGTCTATAAAAGTACAATTTAACTGCATCGCAGTTATTTAACTTTCTTTGTTTATTCATCATTCCTGTATAGTAATAATTATGGTCAGTTGTGTTGCATGTAGTTCTTCTCAAACCATAAAGAACAAATGTTTAGGAATTTAATTTCATCAGTTAGTATTTTGCATCGTACAACTATTATAATGAAAAATGTAACTACACATTGATATACATATTATGAATTATATTGCATATTGCCCCGTCGTGTAATTTAAATGTTAAAAAATAATTTCATTGTCGTATCATAATAATTTACATAAAGGGTCAGAGTGTACAGAGTTGACATACTTATTATGTATTATACGGTATTTTATTAAAATAATTATAGGTTGCCATTTGAAAAATAAAAGTTGATATAGTGGCATCTTGTAAACCTGACTTTATAAAAAATATCTACATCTGCCATTTTTTTCTATTACTTATAATAAAAAAGTTAAAGGGGGGGAGCGTCTTCCCAGACTCACCCTGTATACATATATAATGTAATAAGTAATCTTATTTATAAATATACCAGTTGTTTTAATCTAAAGTATTTAGAAATTCAATGTTATATATATATATATAACGACCCTAACCTTACCCAATGATAAGGTCATTGAAATCAACATTTTGTAGAATGTATTTACATAATATAATAACTACTAGTAGTTTTTAATTAATTTAAATGTTTTCTGACCTTGCTTTATGGTATTTAAATTTAATAGTTGTTTTTGTAGTAAGAGAGAGTTATAGACGTTTTTAATCATTTTTAGTGCGTAAGAACGTCATTTAAACGCACTAAAACGTGAAAAAAGGAAATCTCAGTGGCGGCTCGTGAACTAAAATTTTGGTGGAGCAAGCGACAGAAACTGATTAAAAACTAGAAATTAGGTAAATACTCTAGTTTGAAAATAAAAGTAATAAATACAAATTTACATACATACACGATAATATTTTTTTAATACTAAATATACAGGGTGGTGACTCAAACATCCCAACAAAGGGATTTAACATGTAAAATCATATTTCCGTAATTTACTGCTTCCCTAATTATTTTAGGTAAAAAAGCTTCAAATAACAGTTTTTGAGCATAGAATTTTACATCTGAATCAATAAGCAAAATAAATTTTACGTGCTTTGTAAGCTGAGAAATTAGGTATAAAAATCACCCTAAAAATATTGGTAGCCATGAAATTGAAACAAAAGTAAACAAATGTTTAACGGTTTACCTGTCAAGTTAGCTGCGTTAGTTTATTTTTATTATTATTTATAATGGGGAAGTTTAGCATAATTTTTTATTTTATCAAGATTGCCCTCAAAGGTGATATTCTACATTTTATTTCACCCAAAGATTCCTAGATTTTTCAAAAAATGAAATTTTATACAAAAATGACGTCCGAGTGGCTCGCGGAGAACGTATCGTCTATCTTAAACAGCGCGCGCTGGGTTCCCATGGCAACAGAGAAGCGTGTAGTGTAATGCCGCAAGATACAACCTACGTTCAAAAAGTCAGGTCTCACCATCCCTTCTGCGCAAGCGCATAACTCACTTGTGACGTCAGAGTGGCTCGAACATAAATCATTAATTATAAATAATTGGCAACATAATTTTAACTTTCAATTACATTTTAAGTTATAATTTCTCATATACTTACGACTAAAAGATATTTCACATGTAATTTCAACCACGCTAAACTTCCCCATTACTGTTTTGTCAAGTTACGTTAAAAATATAAAGCAATTTTATTTTGTTGTTTTTTCTTTAATTCAAATCTAATTTATGTAAAATTATTCATTGCAATAGTAATTTCAAATAATAATAAACTAACGCAGCTAACTTGACAGATAAACCGTTAAATATCACTGATTGGTATATTTTAAAATAGAACTAATTTGTATTATTAATTATTTGACGTTTGTTTTTTTTTTATAATATTTGACAGAAACGCCTGATATTAACCCAAATGCAACCAGACACACAGTTATGTAGGTGAAACGAATTTTCTTATAAGCTTGCCTATCTATATATTTTTCAACCAACGGTATAAGAAAGTAAAATTAGAAATCTGAAGTGTCCAACATATTACCTTCCGCCACTGTAGTAATATATTCCATATAAATTTTTCAGTACATTCAATTTGTAGTTTTAAAATTAGTTTGTTATAGCAGTTCAGAATAGTTTTAATTCATTTCATAACTAAAATTTCCTTCATAAAATTTATATGACCTAAAAAGTACAGCTATTTTTGACGTTACTAAAACCGGAACCGAACTTACCTTGATTCAAAATTCCTTCATATTTACTTATTTTTCCTTTTAAACATACTTACAATAAATTAGACATCATATATCAAATTTTGTGAACCTATGAAAAACTCATCCGTTTTATAGAAATTCCTCAGCCTAAACGACATTTAAAATGATTAGATATAATTTATGTCATTTTTTCTATCTAGCTACAAGTTATATATAAACGTAATTATGCAGATCGGTAGAAAATTAAAAAATCTTTTTATTTAATTATAATATTTTAAGGTTTGGTTATAAAATGGCGATCTGGATCATTAACTTGAGAGTCATGTATTTATTAAACGTTTCGGCCATCGGCGATAGTGGCCATCATCAGTACAACTACAATTGTTTATAAAATATTTAGTTTCGACATAAGACAAAAAAATTTTTTGTAGTACAATACCTTAGTTATAGTAATTGGCATTTAGAATGTTACAATGATTATTATATTGAAGAGATACATTTCTGTAAATAGAATAACATTAGTTTCAAAAAAATTTTGATGTAAGAAATTTAAAAATACCTCGTAATGTTCTTGTTATATATTTAAGAAAGTTGAAACATTTGAATTGAAAACTTTTATTGACAAAGTAAAACACTACATAATGATGCTGTTACTTCCACGGTGGAAGGTTGCAGAATAAAACTACGTCTTAAAATTTTGTTAAACAAGTGACAACGGGCAGATGTACCAACATAATAACTCTGAAAAATTGAAGAAATTTTGTTTAAAACAAAGAATTATATTGTGAATTGCTTTATAATGGGAGCCGCGTAATTTAAAATATTGTCAAAATTAGTATGGTTGTTCATACATATGTTTTTGTGTAAATTAATGTGTAATGTTTCATAAGTTAAGCGTTTATATTTATTTTGTTCTGTTTGTAAAATTCTAACACTATCAAAATTTATTTTATGTCCTGTTTCTTGGTGATGTTTAGTAAGACCACTATGATTCGGATTTAATAAGTTACAGTGGTAATTATGTTGGTACATACGCTTTTTTAAGGGTTGAGAAGTTTCACCTATGTAAATCTTATTACAAACATTACATTCGATTTGGTAAATGACATTATTTTTTTCCAAAATTGGGACAGGATCTTTAATTTTTGTGAATAGATGTTGTGTGCTGGAAATAGAGGAATTGGCAAGTTTAATGTTACTGTTATTTAATATTTTATTAAGACCGTTATTAATTTTATGGTGGAATGGAACTTTTGAATATATAATATTGTTGTTATCATTGTTATTGTTGTCTCTATATATATTAGTTGATAATGTATGTTTACGTTTATTAATTGAAGTTGTAATTAAATTGGGAGGGTAACCATTATGTTCTAAAGTATTTTTTATGAATTGTAAATTTTCTTTGTGAAATTTAGGGTGTGAGAGAAGAATGGCACGGTCTACTAAGGCAGTAATGACATTTTGTTTGTATTGTTTATTTGTGTATGAATAATAATTTAAGTATCTGCCAGAGTATGTGTTTTTCCTGTACCAATTAGTAATGCATTTATTATTATCATTTATTATAGTGACGTCAAGAAAACTTATTTGTTTATTAATTTCCATTTCTATTGTGAAATTTAGTCTGGGGTGGTAATTATTGAATGCTTCCAAGATATTTGTAACCTCATTTTTATGTGCAATAACAAAACAATCATCAACGTATCGTTTAAAATATAAAATTTTGAAAGTAGGGTTATCTATTATGTTGTTTTCTAATTTTTGTAAAACTAAATCTGCTATAACATTACTTAAACTGGAACCCATAGGTGTACAATCAATTTGTTGATATGCTATATTTTGAAAAGTAAAAATGGAAGCTTGGAAACAGAGTTCTATTCCTTCTTTAAAGTGTTCAAAGGTTAAGTCGGTATGTGGTTCTATCAGGTTCCAAACATCTTGGATGCATTCAATAACTAAATTCTGTGGAATACTAGGGAAAAGAGAACAAACGTCTAACGAAAACATTACATATTCAGAAGGTATATTTTTATCTTTAATGTCATTTACAAAATCGAATGAGTTTTTTAAAAAATTTTGGGAATTGACAGTTACCTTTTTCAAAATATTAGAAAGAAATTTTGCTAAATTGTATGTAGGATTATCCATTGTGGAGGTAATAGGTCTGAGTGGGGTATTTGGTTTGTGAATTTTCGGAAGCATGTACATTTTGCCAACGGAAGGATGTTTAACGATGAGTTCTGGATGATCAATTTTCTGTAGATAATTTTTACATTTGTTTTGGATGTTAGTGAGAGGACATTTCTTTAATTTTTTATAGGTAGTTTGGTCATTTAAAATATCTAATGCTTTATTATCATAATCTGTTTTATTTAGCAATACTGTCTTTGAACCTTTATCTGCTTTGGTGACTATTATTTGAGGATTGTTTTTTAAAAAAGTTTTTGTTATATTTATCCATTTTATAAATTCTATTTCATTGAATGATGGTCTTGCTTTTTTTAAAATTCTGACTTGTGAATTCAAAAACTTCGAAATTGTATTGATTAGTTGAGATTTGTTAGGAATATTGCTATTTTTTATTGTATTGTTTAAGTTTGTGAAAGTTTCAAGAATTAATTTTTGGTTTGTTCTTTTGTTGAAATTATTATAAGCAAATTTAGGTCCCAGAGATAGTATTGTTAAAATCTTTTCATCTATGTGTAAACCAGTTAAGTTTGAAATCCAGTGTTTATGATTTTGAAGTAAAATGTTACAAATGCTGTTTTTTGAAGTGTCATTGAATAATTTAGTTAATTTTCTGTCAATTTTGATTTTATGTTTGTGAGTGGTGTTAATATGTAATTTATTTGCATGATAAATAATATAAAAATAAATTTCCGTTGGCAAAATATCCATGAAATCTACTATTAAATTTAATTTAAATTGTTTCAATTTTCTAAGGAGCGTATGAGCCTCATTTAATTCAATATCAATTAATTTATGGTAGAATAAATTTTTGCAGTTGTTGAATTTGTTGTGAATTCTTTTGGAAATATAATCTTTTTTGAAACTAATGCTATTCTTTACAAAATTTGGAATTAAACTATTGTTTTTACATTCATTTAAGAAAAATATTCTAAGTTCTGTTTTACATATTCTAATAATATTATTATTATAATCTTGGATGTACCTTGAGGTTTGTCGGCCGAAGATTTGTGAAATTGAATCTAAGAAGGTCCGGTTCATGTTGAAAGTCCTATCTTGTATGTGCGGGTAAATTCCAGTGTTTTTCTGTCCTATGTCGGTGGGTCCTGAAGCCTTCCACCATGGAGTAATTTTTAAAAAAATTTTTGTTGAAGATCCTAATTTAAATTGTTTTAAGGTTTGGTTATAAAATGGCGATCTGGATCATTAACTTGAGAGTCATGTATTTATTAAACGTTTCGGCCATCGGCGATAGTGGCCATCATCAGTACAACTACAATTGTTTATAAAATATTTAGTTTCGACATAAGACAAAAAAATTTTTTGTAGTACAATACCTTAGTTATAGTAATTGGCATTTAGAATGTTACAATGATTATTATATTGAAGAGATACATTTCTGTAAATAGAATAACATTAGTTTCAAAAAAATTTTGATGTAAGAAATTTAAAAATACCTCGTAATGTTCTTGTTATATATTTAAGAAAGTTGAAACATTTGAATTGAAAACTTTTATTGACAAAGTAAAACACTACATAATGATGCTGTTACTTCCACGGTGGAAGGTTGCAGAATTAAACTACGTCTTAAAATTTTGTTAAACAAGTGACAACGGGCAGGTGTACCAACATAATAACTCTGAAAAATTGAAGAAATTTTGTTTAAAACAAAGAATTATATTGTGAATTGCTTTATAATGGGAGCCGCGTAATTTAAAATATTGTCAAAATTAGTATGGTTGTTCATACATATGTTTTTGTGTAAATTAATGTGTAATGTTTCATAAGTTAAGCGTTTATATTTATTTTGTTCTGTTTGTAAAATTCTAACACTATCAAAATTTATTTTATGTCCTGTTTCTTGGTGATGTTTAGTAAGACCACTATGATTCGGATTTAATAAGTTACAGTGGTAATTATGTTGGTACATACGCTTTTTTAAGGGTTGAGAAGTTTCACCTATGTAAATCTTATTACAAACATTACATTCGATTTGGTAAATGACATTATTTTTTTCCAAAATTGGGACAGGATCTTTAATTTTTGTGAATAGATGTTGTGTGCTGGAAATAGAGGAATTGGCAAGTTTAATGTTACTGTTATTTAATATTTTATTAAGACCGTTATTAATTTTATGGTGGAATGGAACTTTTGAATATATAATATTGTTGTTATCAATGTTATTGTTGTCTCTATATATATTAGTTGATAATGTATGTTTACGTTTATTAATTGAAGTTGTAATTAAATTGGGAGGGTAACCATTATGTTCTAAAGTATTTTTTATGAATTGTAAATTTTCTTTGTGAAATTTAGGGTGTAAGAGAAGAATGGCACGGTCTACTAAGGCAGTAATGACATTTTGTTTGTATTGTTTATTTGTGTATGAATAATAATTTAAGTATCTGCCAGAGTATGTGTTTTTCCTGTACCAATTAGTAATGCATTTATTATTATCATTTATTATAGTGACGTCAAGAAAACTTATTTGTTTATTAATTTCCATTTCTATTGTGAAATTTAGTCTGGGGTGGTAATTATTGAATGCTTCCAAGATATTTGTAACCTCATTTTTATGTGCAATAACAAAACAATCATCAACGTATCGTTTAAAATATAAAATTTTGAAAGTAGGGTTATCTATTATGTTGTTTTCTAATTTTTGTAAAACTAAATCTGCTATAACATTACTTAAACTGGAACTCTGTTTTCAAGCTTCCATTTTTACTTTTCAAAATATAGCATATCAACAAATTGATGGTACACCTATGGGTTCCAGTTTAAGTAATGTTATAGCAGATTTAGTTTTACAAAAATTAGAAAACAACATAATAGATAACCCTACTTTCAAAATTTTATATTTTAAACGATACGTTGATGATTGTTTTGTTATTGCACATAAAAATGAGGTTACAAATATCTTGGAAGCATTCAATAATTACCACCCCAGACTAAATTTCACAATAGAAATGGAAATTAATAAACAAATAAGTTTTCTTGACGTCACTATAATAAATGATAATAATAAATGCATTACTAATTGGTACAGGAAAAACACATACTCTGGCAGATACTTAAATTATTATTCATACACAAATAAACAATACAAACAAAATGTCATTACTGCCTTAGTAGACCGTGCCATTCTTCTCTCACACCCTAAATTTCACAAAGAAAATTTACAATTCATAAAAAATACTTTAGAACATAATGGTTACCCTCCCAATTTAATTACAACTTCAATTAATAAACGTAAACATACATTATCAACTAATATATATAGAGACAACAATAACAATGATAACAACAATATTATATATTCAAAAGTTCCATTCCACCATAAAATTAATAACGGTCTTAATAAAATATTAAATAACAGTAACATTAAACTTGCCAATTCCTCTATTTCCAGCACACAACATCTATTCACAAAAATTAAAGATCCTGTCCCAATTTTGGAAAAAAATAATGTCATTTACCAAATCGAATGTAATGTTTGTAATAAGATTTACATAGGTGAAACTTCTCAACCCTTAAAAAAGCGTATGTACCAACATAATTACCACTGTAACTTATTAAATCCGAATCATAGTGGTCTTACTAAACATCACCAAGAAACAGGACATAAAATAAATTTTGATAGTGTTAGAATTTTACAAACAGAACAAAATAAATATAAACGCTTAACTTATGAAACATTACACATTAATTTACACAAAAATATATGTATGAACAACCATACTAATTTTGACAATATTTTAAATTACGCGGCTCCCATTATAAAGCAGTTCACAATATAATTCTTTGTTTCAAACAAAATTTCTTCAATTTTTCAGAGTTATTATGTTGGTACATCTGCCCGTTGTCACTTGTTTAACAAAATTTTAAGACGTAGTTTTATTCTGCAACCTTCCACCGTGGAAGTAACAGCATCATTATGTAGTGTTTTTTGAAACTAATGTTATTCTATTTACAGAAATGTATCTCTTCAATATAATAATCATTGTAACATTCTAAATGCCAATTACTATAACTAAGGTATTGTACTACAAAAAATTTTTTTGTCTTATGTCGAAACTAAATATTTTATAAACAATTGTAGTTGTACTGATGATGGCCACTATCGCCGATGGCCGAAACGTTTAATAAATACATGACTCTCAAGTTAATGATCCAGATCGCCATTTTATAACCAAACCTTAAAACAATTTAAATTAGGATCTTCAACAAAAATTTTTTAAAATATTTAATTATAACATAATTTGCGAAAAAATCGTATTTTGAGGTATTTTCTAAGAAAAACGGTTTAAAGCTTCATGTAAAGTACTACTTCCGGTTAACCAATTGTTGTCAAAATCTAATCGGATCATCATATTTGAATATAAGTCTTAAATACCAAATATTATGTTTTACATGTATCGTACTGGAGTTATCGTGGATGAAAAATCGTCACAGACACACACACACACACACAAACACATACAGACATCACTTTAAAAATAGTAAAATCGTATTCTAGAGACTCTAATTTGTGCTCATATGTTGAAAACTCACACTCGAGATATTATACCAAAAACAAAACTTTCCTTATCTATATATTGACAGGCGGGAGGTAAAAACAAAAATGATTTGTACTACAGTTTTATTTCTAATTAATAATATTAATCACATATTGAGTTTTATATTACTAACAAAACATAAAACAATTATCAAAATATAACAAGATACATACATTAAATAAATATTTATAATATTAAAGTTAACATGGATAGTGACATTATTAACATATTTTTATTTCTATAAATTAATTATATTTTCTAAAGCTTTAATCATAAAAAAATACAAATCATAACATTTCGATTCTTCGTATATATACATATATTATAATGTCATTATTATATGTAATAATGACGAATGTAGAGAAATATTTTTCTGAAATAAATATTTGTAGTTTTCTTATTTTGTGCACTCTGTCATGCTTGTATGTAACAATGGCACAATCTTAGAAGTGCCCCAAAGAGATAAAGCTTAGATACGCCACTGTAATTCAAACTAAGTATAAAATAGTTTCTTATGATAATAAAGGAGCACGTTGTTTGCCATTCAAACCATTTAATAGTTTGGATGTGTCTTTTAAACCATTTGGTTTGATGCCATTTAAACCATTTTCCATGATTGGTTTCATTGGTTTGTTGGTGGCTTGTACTTTTGCCTGAAAATAAAAATAAAAATGTTAAATATACATAGTTTATAATAAGTGTTTTGACAGATTATATTAAAAAGGAGCAAAATCTTCACGTCATATTATAGATTTTTTTATTTTAAAAATCTTAAAATTTTCAATTAAAAAATAAGAGATTGTAATCTAGGGATATATAAATGTGAAATATGGTAACTCTGTTGAAGGAAGTTGGGTACAATTTTATGTCAATGAGCATTTAAAATATTATGAAAATATTTATAAATCTATACATTATGAGTTATGAAATTTTAATATCCTTTTAAATTAGTTTTGTTTATTTGGTTTTCAAACTCAGAAATAATATAAATTGTATTAAAAAACATTTCAAAATATTTGAGGTTATCAATTTGACATTTAAAGTGGGATGCAGTTGTTAGAAGTGCCAATTTTACAACAATAAAAATACCAAAAACGATATAATAATACGGCAATTGTTAACAGAAAGTATAAAAAGCAATTTATTTAAAAAGTAAGGAAATAAAGGTGGTTATTTAACGCATGCGAAAATTATAAAACGAGTTTCCGTTTCAACAAGTACATAAATGTATTTGAAATTATGAATTTTTGACATGATGATTCATCGCGGCCGACCTGTCTGGTCAAGTAGCAGTTAAGTACATTAATAAACATAAGAGCGACGCCGCTATTCGGAAATTAGACTATGGAAGATTCTAGGACATTTCAGAATAATTACCCACAGATATAAATTTTCGCGACCGGGAACCTGCTGTAGTGAGTCCAGTTGAGGACAGCAACAAAGGAAGTAAAAAATATTGATATTTAGTGAATATAGATAGCTTATAAATAAATATTGTCGTGTATAAATAAATAATTTTTTGTTTATAATTAGTGTGTGAAATGGGTATAACTAATCGTTATGTTTAATGTTTAATGTGCATACCTTTGATTTCTGGATGTATTGACTTCTGTAGAAATGGAAGAAAAGTAAAAAGTTGACGCTAGTATTCACAATCATGAACAGAGTTAGAGCTTTGGGAACGTTGCAACTGCTGAATAGAACTATTGTGAAGTGCATCACGAAAATGGTGAACTGGATCTGAAACAAATAAACAATAAACATTAGTGTTCTTTCTTTAAGATAACTATTCTTAAAAATAATAATAAAGTACTAAACACTTGTTACGGAGGGTAATTTAGAATTAATTATTTAGGGTATTTCACAGCTTCTCTCAGGTAGTAAACATTACGTTGGCTGGTTTTTACAGATGGTGATTTTAAACTAATTAGGGCAAGAATTAGAGTAGTTCACAGTGAGTGAGCACCCTTCTCTCAGGTAGTAAACATTACGGTGACTGGTTTTTACGGTGGATGATTCTAAACTAATTAGGGCAAGAATTAGAGTAGTTCACAGTGAGTGAGCACCCTTCTCTCAGGTAGTAAACATTACGGTGACTGGTTTTTACGGAGTGTGATTTTAAACTAATTAGGGCAAGAATTAGAGTAGTTCACAGTGAGTGAGCACCCTTCTCTCAGGTAGTAAACATTACGGTGACTGGTTTTTACGGAGGGTGATTTTAAACTAATTAGGGCAAGAATTAGAGTAGTTCACAGTGAGTGAGCACCCTTCTCTCAGGTAGTAAACATTACGTTGACTGGTTTTTACTTATGCTGTTGATAAAATTGGAATTTACCAAAATTCGAAATTGAAAAATTTACTTTGCAACTTTTTGAATTTCGAAATTCGAATTTTGAATTTCAAATTGATAAACGAATTTTCTATTTCGAATTTTGTTTTCGATTATATTTGCTTTCGCTTGTTTGTATATAAATGTAGAGACCACGAAAAGAAATTATCTTTTTGGAGAATATGATAATAACCTTCATAACACAAAATCATTAATTACTAAAACAAATTATAGTACATATGCTATAATTTATTATTATATCCTCATAATTTTATAAATAGAAAAAATACCTTTCCTGTTTCATTTATCTTTTTCTATTTTTTATTACCTACGTTTTGAATTCCGAATTTCTGTATTTAGAATTTCGGATTTCGAATTTTGAACTTTAACATGAATTAGAATTTCAAATTATTTTTTCAATGAAATTTCGAATTCATTTTTTCCGAAAATCCACAGCACTAGTTTTTACAGATTAATTACATTCCGGGATGAATGAATTAAAGTACTTCACAGTGAGTGAGCACCCGTCTCTTAGGTAGTAAACATTACGGGACTGTTTTTTTCAGAAACTGATTATGAATTAAACACATTAGGGCAAGAATTCCAATTTTCTTAATAATTAAATAAACTTTGATTAATTTTCAGGCTACTACAGGGACATACTATTACTTTTCAGCAAAAAATTAATATTATTCATAATTTTGTACATGTTCGTCAATTATCCACAAAATTCAATGCATTAAAAAAATTGCTGTGGCATTATTTAAAGGGGATGCGGTTTCCAAATAAATACCAATAATAATTTTCAACTCACCATCTGCATGGAAGTGATATACCGTTTCCACCAAAGGTACCTCTGCACCTGTGGCCCTAAAGCCGCTAACAGATAGTACGAGTACATCACCACGTGGACTAAGCAGTTGAGGAACCCGACAGCTGTGATAGAACTTCCTGGTGAGAACCTTAGGG
Organism: Stenolophus ochropezus; assembly: GCA_035578165.1. Taxonomy (NCBI): domain Eukaryota; kingdom Metazoa; phylum Arthropoda; class Insecta; order Coleoptera; family Carabidae; genus Stenolophus; species Stenolophus ochropezus. Next base: position 6,437,750 of record JAQOWZ010000012.1, read on the forward strand.
TTAAGACGGTGAAGAAGGGCATGGTTCCATGGTGGTAGACGTGGAGGAAGGTGATTTGTGATTGCTTCTTGCGGAGGACGAAGAAGACCTGGAGAGAAGAGCAGTGCTGCTACTGCGAATAAATGTTTTGTACTAGATGATGGCGAAAAATTGTACTTAATTCATCGCGATTGTACTGACACCTGTTGGCGAATAAATTTTCAAAATTTATCTTCTAATGTTGAAATATAGTTTTTTGTGTTATAAATAAAGATTTTTTTAAACATAGGTATGTATATGTATTTATTAAATAAAGATTAATTCGAAAAATATATAAACATATATATTTTAATTTACATTAAAGAATCAAAAGCATTGACATCAGTTTCAATATTGCTGACATCTTTGTACACTTGTGGTTTAAAAAGTGGAAAATTATTGCACAATATATATTGTTTTATTGAAAGAATATTTCCACATGTATTCACCACCATACTGTTCCGTAACTTATTTTTTATTAAAGTTAACTGGGAAAACACCCGTTCTGCTGATGCAGACGAATGTGGAAGAATTAAAACAACTTTAACAACTTCAAATAAATTTGAAAACATTAATTCTCCATTTCCATTCTTCATTTCTTTTACCTGATTCCAAAATGAAGACAAATCTTTGAAATTTTTTAAAGCTTGAATTTCAGTTAACAACTGCCACTCAAAATTAACTTTGTCAATATCCAAATATTGTAAACTTGGAAATAAATTTACGTATTCAGAAATAGTTAAAATATTTCCGGACAACGCAGTTTCTGGAATAAATGTTGAAGCAAATTTTAAATAATGATCATTAAAATTAAAACGCTTCTTAATTTGACTAGCTAATTCTATATAAAAGTCCAAACATTTCAGTTTAAAACAATGCAAGTCATTCTGATCTATTTTCGATATGACATTTTTATCTTTTAATAATGCATCAACTTTTCCACCAAAATAAATATCATTTATACTTAAATAATTGTGTGGATTCAGAATATTAATTGTTTGTAAATATGTACCATTACTTATCACAGACTTTTTTATAAAACAATACTTTTAAACAATGACACAATCTTACTTAAATACAATGGCATTTTTGAGTTTTCGGACTGGAATTCAATATTGAGCATTGTTATTTTTTCTAAGTTATAACTTAAAAATTGCAAGTACATTTTAAAAATTGGATTGTTCAAAGCATTGAGAATTGATTTAGCAGACGGCAAATTGTCTTCAAGAGATGCTCGCTGAAAATACAATATGAGTGAGTTCCAATGTTTTAAGATGCGCTTACAAACTGCCTGTAAGGAATATATAGTTAAATAAGTACATAAATAAAGAACATAGTTATATTGTTTTACTTTCAATGACAGCTAGCGTGTTTGACTGGGATATAACATTTTCGCAGGTTTTTCATCAGCAAATATCTGACATTCCCTAAGCTCATCCAAACGTTTAGAACTATTAGAAAAATAGTTGTAAATATCTCTTACAAATTGTTCAACACTGTTCGGTAATTTTTTAGCTGCATGTGAAGCTACAAGGTGTAGAGAATGGCAACCACAACCTCGAACCACAATTCCTGGACATAATTCACTGAATTTTTGTTGGACGCTGTTAAATTGTCCCAACATTACACTGGCATTATCAGCACCAAATCCAGTTACATTAGAATATGGTATTTTCTTGTCTGTTAAAAAAATTTTTACTAATAAAAATAAGCCTTCAGCTGTAGCATCTTTAACTTCTATTAAATCTATAAATGAATCTTTCACATTCTTACAATCATTGTCATAAAATCTTCCAATCATCACCAAATTCTTTGTAGTTCCTACATCTGTAGTTTCATCAATGATTAATGAAAATTTTTCATTTCGCAATTTTTCATAAATATGTTCTTTAGCAATTGGACCTAACACACAAGTTGCTAATTGACTAGCCTTTTGCCTTTTCATTTTTATGCTGTTTGCTAATTCTACATCTTTAAATAAATCTTTAATTAAATCGACTAGGTCATTTGTTAGGGAAAATGGTAGATTATGTATACATAAAAATGAAACAATTTTAATCTCTGCTTGACGTACCTGTTTACCTAGGGTTAATCTTTTATCAGTCTTTAAAATTTCGTTTATTTTCGGATTTTTTTTAGATGCATTATACTGATCAACATGCGATTTAGATTTTGAATGGCGCCTGATGTGAAATTTATTTCCTTTAATATATATACCACAAATTGTACAGTATGCATTATCACTTTTGTTGTTTACAGTTATAAAGTCAAAGTCATCTTTCCACTGTAAACGAAATTTTTGTTTATATATTTTCTTCTTCTTTCGTGGAATTTGTTCAGAATTTAATGAACTATTGTGCTCAGACTCTGTTTCACTTTCGTCGTTTACGGAATCTTCGTCATTCAAAGCCATACAATTTATATTTATTTCTGAAGACACAGCGGGTGAATGTACTGAAGGTACACTAATCGAACTTGTATTCGCCCCATTTGCGCTTGTACTTGTACTTGATACAACAGTTGTAATTGTACATGTAGTTGTGGTAATGGTTTTATTTATCCTAGTGACAAACCTATAAAAATATGTTTGTTATGCAACAAGTTTATTTGATGGATGATAATAAGGTGCTTACTTATCCATTCTGTGTACAATATATTTATATCAATCAGAATTTGACATTTGCGTTTATTTTTGTATTGTAGTACAAAGCTAGAACGTTGTGCACAGTGCACTGACAACGCTGACAACTGGTACTGGCGAACTGGCGTGTTAACCGACATGGCGACATGACATACCCGTTACGCGTTGCTACCAACCATAGAAAAAGAAACAAAATTTATTTTTTGTCTATGCGCCCAACCTGTTTTTGGTGACCTAATATAAAGTAACTAAACTTTTAAATTTGATAGAAAATTGTAAATGTTTCAAGTAAAATTTTTAAATTGTACTAGATTTGATAAAGAAGTACTGTAGTACTAACAATATATTGAATGTGCTAGATCTAGTACAAATGTACTAACTTTAGCAGCTCTGGAGAAGAGTGAAGATTGTTAAGGGTGCGTTTCGAAAGTAATACTACGATGGTATAGTGAGCATTTGACTAAAATGAAATTTCTTTAAGACTCTAGTTAATAATTGTTGAAAATAAATTAAATAATATTCATTTTATTATATAAATTATGTTAGCCATGAATTGATTGAAAGTTTTTGCATTTAGGTATTTGTGTTAAATGTCAGAATATATTTTTCGTTCTTGAAAACTGTTGTACTGATTATTTTACAATATACCCTAGTCATAACAGGTTATGGGCCCAGTTATCGCCTAAATATCCAAAGAATATTGTAAGACAAACTTGTTCTGTACCCAGTAATTGAAGTTTACCAAGCCAAAATGTCTGACGATCCAATTATTAAATTTGAAAAACTTGTTGATTCTTCAAATTGGTCGAATTGGAAATTATTAATGTCATTGTTACTTCGTAAACATTCACTTTTGGATGTAGTAACAGATGTATCCAAAAGATCTGAAGAACCGAATTCCAATGCGGACGAAACTGCGAAGGCAGAATATGAACAGAAATTATCATTGTGGTCGAAAAAAGATGCTGATGCAATGTTTTATATTGTAAGCTCTCTTAGTGAAGAACCACGTCAACTGTAATTCCGCAAATGAAGTTTGGAAAATACTACTAAGTGTATTTGAGCAAAGTAACGAGCAAAGACGAGACAGATTACTGGCAGAATTCTTCAATTGGCCGACGATGACAGATGATATTATTGGTCATGTTGCTAAATTACAGAAGCACTTTCATGACATGAATGACGCATTAGCTGCATCTCACGAAGATAAAAAGGGTGAGTGCATTCTAATTCAGCGTGTACTGTCTACTCTCGGTACTGGTTTTAGAAATTTTAGAGATATATGGGACGCAGTACCGACTTCAGATCGTTCGATGCGGACTTTGTTAGAACGTTTACGTATGTACGAGCAGCGAGATAATATGGATGGAATGAAATCGACAGCATTCTACACTCGAGGTGATCCAAGAAAATTTAATAAAACTAAATTTAGAGGTACTACGAGCGGCAGCAGTTTGGACGCAAACAAGATCTTCTGTAAAATGAAAAATTTAAATAAAACTGAAACATCAAGTTACAATAATAGAAGAAATGAAGATGGAAAGAAGAACACATTTAACATGAGGAGTTACAAATGTAACAATGTAGGGCATTTGCAACGAGATTGTCCATTGAAGAAAAATAAGACGAATGAGCAATCGTTCATGTGCCATGATGGTGTGGATAAATGTGAAAAATGGTTAGCAGACAGTGGATCTACCTCACATATTACACCAGATCAATTTGAATTTACAAATTATAAACCATTTGCAGTCCCACAACCAATGAGTGGTTTTAATGGTGAAAGCGAATCTTTTGCCCTGGGATATGCTACTGTCACCGTTCTTGTTAAACAAAAATCATGTTGGGTTCGTAAATATCTTGAAAATGTAAGATATGTACCCGATGCAACTCGAAGATTATTTTCCGTGAGTCGAGCAACTGCAAAAGGCTACATTTTTGAAGCGGATGCAAAAAGTTGTAGATTTATCAGAGATGGTAAAATACAATTAAGCGGTACTCCAAATAATGAACAATATGAGTTAAACATGGTAGTTGAGAAACAAAAGAAGACAGTAGTATATTATGCAAATACAAATAATACTCTTCAACTATGGCATGAACGTCTGGGACACTAGAATAAACAACATGTGAAGAATATACTAAAGCGATATGGAATATAAGTGATGACAGATGAGCAATTCTGTGATGGATGTGCTCTAGGAAAAGCACATAGGAAAAGCTTCAATTCCCGACCTAATCGACCGAATTCAATAGGTGAATTAATTAATGCAGATGTATGTCGACCTATTGAGTGCATGTCAATTGCTACATATGTACTCTCTGTGAGTGTGTTCATGACTCTCCAAGGGTTTTAGGTGTATTTATATTATGCTCTTAGTCTCCAGATTCCAAATTTCCTACCCTCATGGCTATATATATATATATATATATATATATATATATATATATATATATATATATATATACCGGGTGTCCCAGCTCAACCGACACATGGGAGTTATACATGGGAAATCAGTTAATTATGAATAGTATCTCCCCAGTGCAAGATATTAACTTCAAATTTTGTATACTTATCGAAGAATATTAATTCTATGGATCACACTTATTTGAAATATGCAATTTCGTCTGAAGGGCGAGATTTATTAAATTTAAAATCTAACATTTTCGTTCAAAATCAGTCAGCCATGGAAATAAAAGAAAATATTTATCTGACAGTTTAGTGAAGTATCACTGATTTTAATTTTTATTCCCTGTATTTTAATATTATTTAAGTTGAATTTAGTTTCTTTTGGTTAAATAATATACAAATACTACAAAAATATAAAAATCTACAATGGCATGTCATTAACTGTCAGAACTGTCACATTGATATTTTTTTTTATTTCCATGACTGACTGATTTTGAACGAAAATGTTAGATTTTAAATTTAATAAATCTCTCCCTGCAGACGAATTTGCATATTTCAAATAAGTGTAATTTATAGAATTAATATTCTCCGATAAACATACAAAATTTCAAGTTAATATCTTGCACTGAGGAGATACTATTCATAATTAACTGATTTCCCATGTAAAACTCTCATGTGTCGGTCGAGCTGGGACACCCGGTATATATATATATATATATATATATATATATATATATATATATATATGTACTCTCTGTGAGCGTGTTTATGACACTCCAGGTGTTTCAGGTGTGTTTATATAATGTTCTTAGTCTTCAGATTCCATCTTTTCTACCTTCGTGGCTGATGTCTCTTAGTTTAAAAGTTATAAGTAGTTTTACTTTGTATAGATATGTAATCTCTGTGAGCGTGTTCAAGACTTTCTAGGTGTTTTAGGTGTCTTTGTATAATATAATATATATATATATATATATATATATATATATATATATATATATATGTCTCTTAGTTTACAAGTTATAAGAAGTTTTACTTATATATATATATATATATATATATATATATATATATATATATATATGTACTCTCTGTGAGCGTGTTTATGACACTCCAGGTGTGTTTATATAATGTTCTTAGTCTCCAGATTCCAAATTTTCTACCCTCGTGGATGTATGTCTCTTAGTTTACAAGTTATAAGAAGTTTTACTTTGTATACATATGTACTCTATGTGAGCGTGTTCATAACTCTCCAGGTGTTTTAGGTGTCTTTGTATAATGTTCTTAGTCTCCAGATTTCAAACTTTCTACCCTCCTGTCTGTATATTTCTTAGTTTATTATATATATATATATATATATATATATATATATATATATATACCTATATATAGAAGGTTGGTTATACTGCTGCCAATGTGAATACTTGTTTTTAATATGTGCTAAATCTTTTTCAAATTTCTTAAATATTTTTCATTAACATTTAAAAAGTAAATAACTACTAAACACTTGAAAAAATCGCGCTCCAAATTATTTTTACATCTTAAAACAATATTGTGCAGTGAAGTGTCAGTGTGATTTGTGAACAAACAATTCTATTCAAGGACTTGAACACGTTCAGACTTAAGTCATATCCAACAAAGTTGGCTTGGCGTGCAAGTAATTGATTTAAATTTTATAATAAACCAGTGCTCCCAACTATATTGGAAAAAATAAACAACAAACAAACAATAAATAAAACAAAAAAAAATATGCCTACCATAAAGGATATTGAAAAATTGCAGAATGAGGAACTCGAACCAATCAAACAACAAAATATTGATATTGTTAAAAAATGTGAAAACGTGCAAGACTCATTTAATAAATTTCAATTACAAAATGTCAAATATGAGCTAAGAATTCAAGAACTTGAAAAAAATCTTGCTGCAAACGAAGCGGATATAGCAAAATTAGAAATGAAATCACGCGAAAGAAATATAATAATATTCGGAATCCAAGATAAATCTAAAGAGAACATTGAACAAATAGTAATACAAACTATAAAAGATGATCTAAATGTAGATTACATTTCAATAAATAATATTGAGGAGATTAGAAGAGTAGGAAAATCTAAAGAAAACAAAAAATAAGAACAATCTTAGTAGAGTTCAGTTCCAAAAAAATAAAAAATGAAATATTAACAAATTCAAAGTACCTTAAAGGTAAAAATATATACATTGAACATGACTATCCCAAAGAAATTATTAACACTAGAAAACAACTAATCCCGCACATGAATAGAGCAAGAAAAGATGGCTACAAAGCTTTCCTCCGATACGATAAGTTAATTGTAAATGGTTCAACAAGATAACAGAAATGAAATCTACAACTGACACTTACAAATAGGAGACAATCCTGCTCTCTCCCATCAATGAATTAAATAGAAAATAATAACGTCGAAGACAATAATACCAACAGCACAAACAATACTTTAATAAACAAATCCAACATTGGGACAAGCAATAAACTACAGCAAAGAGGCACTTCAGACCGACATAGGGTAACAAGAGCAGAAGCACAAACTACACCAAAAAACTATTAAACTATCAACAATCAAGCACTGGGACACACAATATCTTCTGAAATATACTAATTCATGCTTTTCGTTTATCAACTAGTTCCGTTTCACCGGATTTATTGAACAACTGGACCTTCCATTCATTTTTTTTTTGAAACAAAATTGAAACTGAATATCAACTTTTTTCTTTCTTTAGAGTGGCAGCCATATACACCAATTTCTGTTTTGATACTTTGTTTTTACTTTGCTCGTCATAATAAAGGATAATAATTCTGAAATGGGATTCCGTAACTTCGGTTGCTATCGTTTAGACTTGTTATATCAATTGCAAATATCAACTACAAATTTAACTTGCTATTCAATAAAAATAATTGTTATTTATGATTGATTCGTAACTACACATATAAAGAACACTCTATTTCTTCTTCAACACGGATGTGTAAATGTCTTAAATTCATTGTAAATTTGAATTTCTGCCATAGCGAAATTTGACGTTTGTAATGGATATTTTAACAATGGTAGTTGTTACGATTTATAGAATACCACCCCAGGAAGATAAATTGTAGAAAAATTTTATAAGTAATCTTCATAAAGATTGATTTTTAGATAAAGTTTATGTTAGAATTTTTGTAAAAATGTGGATAAAATACAGAAAGAAACGGAATAATGGAAAAATGACGATAGTAGACGTATATAAATTGATTTCTTAACGGTAGAGGTATAAAAAGATAGTAACTAGGACAATAATTATGAGGAGTCCGTTATACAAAGCGGTAAAAACACTATGCGGCTATCAGATGACAGAGTACTACTTTACCGGTTTCCAGATTTTGTCGCTAGGTGGCTACGAGTTAATGTTCCTCGCGAATTGACAAAATCTCGAGTATGTATTTTAAATTTATTTATTTGTGTAAAGTCATTAAAGGAAAAAAAAAATCTTGTCTCTATAGGCGATATCTGCACTTATTTAAATGGTGCAATAAGACCAGTAGGTGCAGAAGCATCTGTACAGATTTTTAGAGATTATTCTAAAGTTGACAACAATTATCGTTTCTTTCACTACTAAAAAATATTAATTCCGTTTATTTTACTTTAAATAGAAGTGAACTGAAAAACATGTCCAAAAAATACATCTAATTTACGTGAAAATTTCGTTCGGATTTTGGTTTTGTGGCGTTCGATTTCCAACTTAACAATTAATTCTAACTTTTCTTTTCAATGTACACTAGAAATTCACTCTTTAAATTAAAATTCTGATTGCCATCTGTAGTAAACTTTGAGTATTAAGAAATTGAACCAGGCAAACCTATTCAGAATAGTTTTACTTGTTGCATGTGAATATTTTTTGTTGGTGATTTAAAAATCACACTGTTAATATTATTACAAAGTTCTACATATATTTTGCGTACAAATTATAAAATACACATAGTATAATGGATTTGTGTTTTATGTGCACGAAGGACTACCACTGCGTCCCTGTGGACGACAGAATAGTGTCCGAAGTGGAGTATCTTATACCAGAAATAGTAAGTGAAATTAAAACTTTACTTATCATGAATAGGAAATAATTGTATATACCTCCGTTGTGTATTGTTTTTATTTTATTAAACAGTTGCATAAATGAGGTTAGGTTAAGAGCCGATGTGACCATGTCATACAATCGACAAGTTGCTTGATCGACAATATTATACCGTAGTTTTTTGTCGAGTTCTTGTGTTTAATTTTATTAATATTATTTACCTTTATATTTACGTACGTATTCCTAATGAACAATTGAAATTCTAAATTATTTTATCGTACAATATTCTTAAAATCAATATGAATTTACTTTTGTTAACTTCTTCCTAAATACAGTTTTCTCTCCATTTATATTTTGTTTGAGTTCTGCTATCACTGTGATTACATTATTTTCTTTCGTTTTGAAATATTATTTTTGTTTTTCGTATAAAATATTATCAACTAATGTTAAAATACTATTTTCTTAATTGTATATACCGAACAACGTTATATCCAGTGCTCGTACATTACTAATATTATCTCTGTTACGGCATTTATTTTTTTCTTCAAAACCAAAGATATAATTGTTGTTTTTCTATTTTCCATATTAATAACAAAAGGTTGATTTACAGTTTGAAATGTTTATTTATGTTTATTTTGACGTCAGACTTTCGGAGTCTATCCGAGAGAGCCACTTCCTAGAGATGGCAGCACTCCTGACTGACTTATAGGGATAACATTGTATTTTAAATAAGTGCTAGCAGTGGCGGCTTGTGGCAAATTATTTACTTAAAACTATAAACTCTGCTTAATCAAAAAATCATGGAATATATTGCTAGCTAGTAGCTTCGCTGTTATTATTTCATAATTTATTGTCCAGCAAAAATAATCGAGTAGGTGTAGAGTATTTCTTGCCAGGATAGGATAGATTAGGAATTAAAAAAAGGTAGCTTTGATTAAACTAAAAAAAGAAAATAAACACACTATATGTAATAAAAAAAATAATAAACTGCCTAAACTAACAAACTATGAAAATACATTACATAAATAAATTCTTAACAAAAAAATTAATATACTGAAAATTAAACATTTTAAAAAATTAGTAGAATGCCTCTATTTTCTTGAACCGCATTATAATCTATTACAGTTTTATAAAATTTATCTTCTTTTTTGATCGTAGCAATAAAATCTTTTTCGATTGAAATTAATGTAATATCGCTAAGTCGATTTTGATCCATAGAAATGCGCAGATAAGTTTTTATGTGCTTTGAAATTGTAAAACTCCTTTCTACTGATTGGAATAGTCACAATGATGTTCAAAAACTTATAAAATTCTGGCATGCAAAAATGTGAATCGTTTTTAAAGTTAACATATCACTTGGTGCCTTGTTTCTATTAAATAATAATATGTAAGAATATTGTTCTAGCAAATTTTGAAACGAATTTTCAGGAAATTCTTTTAAATAATTTAGATATTTTTCGGTGGTCAAAAGATCAAAAAGGAGCAAGTTGTCTAAATCAGAAAATCTAACTTGAATTTGGCCAATTATTGTCTCTAAAAAAAGTAGTTTTCTTTTTTTAAGAATTGGATCTGTTTCAAAATTTATTCTTGTAAATATGTCATTAAAAAACTCTTGTCATTTCGAAACATTTCTAATATTTTTAGTAAGGAACTTAAACCTTCTTTCGCTAATGTAATATCTGTATTTCTGCTTTGTAAAATGGATAGAATCACTTCAATTTGTTCAAAAATTAAATTATTATATATTATAGCCAGACCCCCATTCTAAACATTCCTAGAAGAGCCGCTGCACTGATACCGACATTTGCTAATGATCGGAGCTCATGCCTCCCTTGTCTATATTTTCTCTCTGTTCAACTCATATATTTTACCTTTCTTCTTGAATTGATTCAAGGTCAAAACTAGCCTTCTCTTCGCTTTAAAGGGATATAGGTGGAGACAAATTTTAAGTTTGTCTCCGGCTCTTTAAATAATATTTATTTCTCTCTTTAAATAACACATATAATTAAAAGAATGTCTACTAATATATTTTTCTAATATAATAAATAAGTCTTTATATATTCCATTTATTATTTGTAGAAAATATTAAAATATTTATTAAACGTGCACATTTTCTTTATCTGTTGAGAGGAGGCAGTGCCTCCTTTGCCTCCTCTGACGAGCCGCTACTGAGTGCTAGTGATATTTTGATTCTTTGTTTTGAGGATATTTTGTTATTTTTAATTCGATTCAAATTTGTTTATCGAAATTTCCGATATATACATTTATTTTAACGATGCTGTGCGGGCTATGGTCGAAATAAAAGCAGATTATAAAAGGAACATAAGATTCACAATTGCAGTTATCTACTTGTTAACTAATTACTTAATTATTTTTAGCTGGACATATTATTTTATGCGATTACAAGGCAGATAAACGGAACAATTTATTTTTATATAGAAATAATTAGGCTGTGTCTTCAAATATCTAATTTGAATCAATCGTAATAACATTAAATACAATTGTCAGTAGTGCAAGCAATCGTTGCTTAGTTATTATATTTATGTATTTTTTATATAAATACACCATAAAAAAATTTAAAAAATATATCTTATAATACCTATTATTAAATACAGAACAATATCTCTTTGACTTGCTGGTCGTTGTTGGTTGTTGTTTAATTATAACCCTATGTGACAGTACAACGTTTTGCCTACGTCTTAGATGTTTTATTTTGCCACCAGATGTCAGACACTTTGTTGGTTCTTACCAATATAAAAAAATGATTTTAAAGTGATAGTAAATAATCAAACACAAAGTAATAACTGAAAAGGGCTTCTCTGGAGTTGGTGGAATCCGAAGAAACAGAACGTCGGAGGCTCTCGGCCAGACAGCGGCCAGATCAGTAGCGTCACACGTGCTGCTTGACTTGGGATCGGAATTTCCGTTATCTCCGGTTCCGTTGGAGAATAATTGTCCCACAATTATATTCTCGTATTTTGTAGTTACTATAAAGGGCATACAACCCAAATTAACAAGCCTACAAAAGGTTATGGTTGAGTATTGGTGGTAAGGGTATGCACGCCACTGATTAATATGAAGATGGAAAATTACGAAGTATTTCTTTAAACTGAAATGAAAACAACAACAATGAAACAGAAAATTGTATACACAATTACCAAGATAACTCACTGTATACATCTTTCAATATAAAATCTCAGGAAGGAGGATTTAAGAAATGCGACCGGGATGGGTTTTGCGTATGGCGGATAGTGTTTCGTGATATCCATCTTAAAAAAATATGGGATACAACAAACTTAAAAATGCTCTAAATTGTGTAGTCATAATTTACAATATGATAAATATAATTGTGAAATACAAAAAGTAAGAGGTAAAATATTAACATAACAGAAAATAAAGTAAATACAAAATTGAAATAAGGATAATACATAATAAGGACGTATAACAGTTTCCATTGACTTTTATTTAAATAAAATAAGGTTTATGAACAGTAGAAATGTATATTCTGACCCTTTATTTAAAATTACTATGATACGGCAATTAAATTATTTCTTGACATTTACGTTACACGACGGGGTTCATTCTCATTCTTCTCATTGGACAATATACAATATAATTCATATGTATGAATATGTATATCTATGTGTAGTTTCATTTTTCATAAGTAATATAATAAGAGCCAAGAATTTATTAGAAAAAATTACGAATAATTGGTGCGTAGTAACAGACAAACGAGTGTCAAAAATGACATTTAGACCACGACAGTGAAGCTGGAATGATTTAAGAGTCATTTTTGACCCGAGTTGTCGTTACTTCGCAAGAATGGGGTCATTTCACATTTTCTGTTTTATTTTTTTTCCTGAAAGTCTACCGTCCACAATAAATGTAAATCATATTTTCATGTTATTTAGGTACATAGTTTTGTAGATATAATTTTTTGAAAATGGACTTCGATTTCAAATCTCAACAGGACGCCATTTGCCAATACGTCACGAATTTAAAATGATCATCAGCTCACTCTTGCGGACGAAATGTACACTACGCAGTTTAAAATTTCTTGTTTACATGTTTACATGGTTTACATTTGTAGCTGAGCGAAAAGTGAGATTATTTGTTTGATTATATTATTTTATACAATTAACAATGGAATCGGGCTTTGAAATGGCAAATTCAAATAATTTGCCAAACGTGGATGTTGCTATGATTAATGATTTCTTCATTAAAAGTTCTGAGTTCTTAAATGCTGAAGTACAGAACGTAAAAATGAAAAGGTTTGTTTTAAACTCAGTATTTTTAGTTTTATTATTTACTAATTGTGATTATTATGATTACAAAGGGCAGCCAGGGAAAACTATGGTGACAATTCAGTTGGGCAGGTTCAAGTAAGGAGAGAAAAAGATATATCTTTATGCACAGTAAAGGCGAAAATTACTCCTGAACATCGTGTAACAGGGAAAGGATACGCAGTCACTGTCACCGTAAACGAAAAAGACGAGGAAGTTGTTACTTGTGTTTGTCATGATTGTACTGCATCTTCTGGTATGTATATTAATCCCATTTTCTTCTGATATGAAGGTTATAAATTAATAAAATGAATTACAGGTGGGTGTAAGCATGCAGTTGCGTTTCTGATGTGGTTACATAGGCGTAGCGAAGAACCGTCAGTTACATCAGTAACATGTTATTGGCGTACATCAAAACTATCGAAAGTGGGGAAGAGTTTAAAAGGATGCACAATTTCGGAAATGTATCCAATAAGACTCCATCAACCCATGCAGTCAGCTGAGGGACGTTTTCGGAAGAAGTTTATTGAACTCGGTCAGCAATGCAATAGTCAAAGCTACCTTGTGAAAATGTTGGAAGAGGATGAAGTACAAAGAGTGTCACTACATTGCTTGAGTGTGAAATACATTAAATTAATTAATGACCCAAAACCTCAAGCAGATGTAGATGCTTTCATTAATTTCTGTAAGGATCAAATCAGCGAAGATGACTGTTTACGGATAAAAATCCTTACAGAGGAGCAGTCAAAATCCACTGAATGGTACAATGTACGTTTCGGAAGAATTACTGCATCTAAACTGCACGAAGCGGCAAGAAGTCAAACTTACGACGGAAGTTTGGTTGAAACAATATTCGGCTCAACCAAAATATCTACGGGGGACATGGAGAGGGGACTTCGATTGGAGAATTCAGTGCTAGACAAAGTAGCAATGGAATTAAATATAAATATTAAAAAATGTGGATTTATAATTTTAAAAAAATATCCTATATTTGGTGCATCTCCAGATGGATTAAGTGATAAATACTGCATTGAAGTGAAGTATCCTACAAAGGAAAAAACAGTTCTTAATTATGTAGACAAAAATAATAAAATATGCAAGAAACCATATGCCCAATTACAATTACAAATGTATTTAAGTAAAAAAAAACATGGACTTTTTTGTATAGCATCCCCTAATTTTGAAGAAGATAATACTGTTAATATTATTGAAACCCAATTGGATAAGGAATTTTGTAAAAATATTATGAATGAGGCTATTGATTTTTGGAAAAAAGCAATATTTCCAAAACTTGTAAAATAAATTAAATATACTTGTTGATTTATAAT